>CM026417.1:44399136-44513776 GCA_014858505.1 Corymbia citriodora subsp. variegata | reverse complement strand
CATATGTTTGAGGTCGCTGAAGCTTACCTCCAACCACCGAGATCATTAGGATTGTTCTCCATTAAACTTCCGAGGTCACCTCCCTGGAGATACGGAGAAAAAGAAATGTGGAAAAGAGTGATTCGCCTGAAATGAGTGCTTCTGAAGTAGAGGCCGCAGTCGAGTTTTGGGAGAGAATATGGCCACTTCAATGTGATGCCAGAGGGGGGAATAGGGGAGGATGATTTTTAAAAAAATGCCGGAGGTGGCTAAAGAGGATGATTGAGAAATATTCCTGTCGCTCCTGTAGCTATCGGTATCGACATGTTTTTTTCTCGCAATTTTTTTTTCTGGCATTCCACCCGCTTTTGCTGACTTGCCATATTGCCATCTTTTGCCATTGCCATTTTACTAATCCGCCGGGCCCGCTTTTGCCATGCCTTTGCCATTGCTATTTTGTCGCCATTTTAATCCGCCTTCGCCATTGCTATTTTGTCGCCATTTTAATCCGCCTTTTTTTTTTTTGTCAAAAAACTCCATTAATAGTCATCAAAAGGAAGGAGTACATTCATTTCCAAATTCTAAACATAAAATTAACCATAGGGAATATGGAGGCGTTGAAACCCAGTTATTAGGAAGATTTCCGGCCCGGTGATTTTTAGCCACCCAGTCCGCAGCCCGGTTAGTGCCTCTCGGTTCGAACATTAGGTGGACTTGAGGAAGCTGACCCAACAGTTCTCGGCAGTCCAGAACAAGGGCTTGTAAAGCCCACGTCAACTCCATTCGGCCCATCACCATTTCAACAATCGAAAAGCTATCACACGATAGCTGTACCTGCAGATCACTTCCATTCAGTTCAGATCTCCCCCTGTTCGAACTGCTTGTTTCGTTCCACCACTGTAGAGCCTTACGAATAGCTAGGGCTTCACCAATTTCAGCCGAAGAAGCGTGGATTTTCACCGCAAACCCGTCAATCACTACTCCATTGTTGCTATTTTGTCGCCATTTTAATCCGCCGGACCCGCTTTTGCCATTTTACTATCGGCCCGCTTTATCACGGCATTTCTCGCCCCCGTTGGCCGTTCGATTGAACTTTGCTGAGGTCACAAAAAAAAAAACTTTTGCTGAGGTGGCGGAGAAAGTCGCGATTTCAGTTTTTTTGCCGTTTGGCTAAGGGGGTGACGCGGAGGATGGAGAGCCTTGAGAGCTTTTCTCGAACCGGGAGAGTTTTGGTCTTTTTAAAAAAGTTCCTACCATTAATGATCTTAAATTAATTTACATATGATAAATTTAACATAAATTAACTTTTTAATCATGATAAATCTCAAATTGGTACATATAAGATAAATTTATCCCAAACTAATATTTTAACCCCCAAAAACTTTAAATTTGTACACATGTAACAAATTTACTCCAATCTATAATCCCAAACTAATACACTTATAATAAATTTACCATCCATTAGTTTTCATTAAATTTTACTGTCGAATTGCTAAGTTAGATGACATGTGATAGTTAACGGGTATATTAATTGAGGGTTTTACTATCCGTTTATCAAAGTGTACTAGTTTTTTATTTTTTTATTATATTAATCTAATTTAATTGATGGTATATTTGTTACAAATGTATCAATTTAGGGTTTTTGGCAGTCAAAAAATTAGTTTGGAATAAATTTATCAAAAGTGCACCAATTTTGGATTTTTTGTGGTTTGAAAATTAGTTTGGGATAAATTTATTATATATGTACAAGTTTAGATTTTTTTTGTGATATTAACCATTTAAAAAATAGTGAAAAGACCCCATCACATATCGCCTTCACCCAAAGTCTCAACTTCAACATCAATTAAAAGGACCAAGCATTATACGGTACAAAAACAAATGCTTTGCATAGACAATTTTCAGATAAGTTTGTATAGAAGCAATATTAAAAAGAGTAATACGTTCACTTGGGAAACTATTACATGATATAATTCTCTCTTCGACTTGAAAATGATAATTGATATTTTTTTTGTCATATATAATTGGTATTTACGCATTAATGCATCAATGAGAAATATATCAAACAAGTTAAAAGTCAAAATTTTATTGTGAGTACAATGAGGTTTGTTTTATTTTTTTTTATTTTTTTTTTGTAAACTTAGAAGGCTTGCAAATAATGATAAGTTTTATAGAAATTCATGTAATTGGATAATTTATGAAAGAGATAAGTGTACCATAAGTCATACCTCCCGTGAAATTTGCCTAACGAAAAATGTTGACGTGTCATTTTTTATTGATTTCTTCTCTACATCTTAGTCAAATGAGATTAAAAAAGATGAAAATGCCATTCAATTAAAAAATTTGGACTAAATGTGTCTTAAATGGCATAATTTGAGATTTTTGGTAGCACAAAAAAAGGTTCAAGGTAAAATCGTCCCAAGTGGCATAATATGAGGTTTTTGGTAGCACAAAAAAAAGTTTAAGGTAAAATTGTCCCGAATGGTATAGTTTGGGGTTTTTGATGGTACGAAAAAAATTTTAAGGTAAAATTGTTCCAACTGAGTAGTTGGAGGTTTTTTGTGATAGTTTCCCTTAAAGAAAAGAGCTATGGGGCTCTCACTGGTGTGTTATCGCTGCTATCACCAAAAAAGGCTAGTGGAGGTTGCCAAGGCCTGTCAATGGCTGACAAGGGCCAAGCCCTTGTCCCTGAGGAGGTGAACCCTCACTCTAGATTTAAGTGAGTGTCACTAGCTAGGGTGTATGAAAGAATTGGGAACCGCTTGTACCACCTGGAATCGATCCGATTCTCGATTCCAATTTGTTGGGGCATAAGTACCCTTGAAGTGCCAAAACTTGGTACAGGGGGACACTTAAGTGCCAAAATCAAGCAAAAATGATCAATTAAGTGCCAAGGCAAGAAAATCCAACCAAAATGCGATTGGCAATTTTTCGACGATCTAGAGTGAAACGGCATCGTTTTAAGGTGCTGACATGGCTAAATAAGCCCAAAACAATGCTATTTTGGCAAAGTTTTAATTTTTAATATAAATATTAAATTAATAATATTAAAAGTGAAAATTTGGGGGGGGGGGGGGGGGGGGGGGAAGAGCCCGCCTATGGCCGCCGCCCATCACTGGTGAGGCGGCGGCAATAGATAACGAGGGTGAATAGCCCTCCCCAGACGCGAGAGAGGGCAACGACCCTCTCCCAAATCTGGGCGAGGGTCGGCCGCCCTCACCCCAGCCTAGGTGAAGGTCGCCAGCCTGCCCTAGCTTGGGTGAGAGTCGCCAACCCTCTCCCAAGCGCCGACGGCCTTCGCCTAGGCGAGGCGAGGGTAGCTGACCCTCACCCAAATTTGGGAGAGGGTTCCGCCCTCTCCTAGCGTTTGGCAAGGGCCATCCGGCCCTCACCATGGACAACATTGACTTGTGCTCAGGCATTAGTGACCCTCGCCATCCATCACCCCACCCACCAACGATGAGGCGACACCACAAAGAGCTCTGCCCCCCCCCTCGCCTTTTTTCTAAATTTTCTCTTTTAATATTATTTATTTAATATTTATATTGAAAACAAACTTTAACCAAAACGACATCGTTTTGAGCTGATCTAGCTACATCAGCACTCAAAACAACGTCGTTTTGGGCTTATTTGCCATGTCAGCATCCAAAACGACGCCGTTTCGACCTCAGATCGCCAGAAAATTGACACGTCGACATTTTGATCGGATTTTCTTGCCATTGACACTTAACTGATCATTTTTGCTCTGATTTTGGCACTTAAGTGTATATTTTGTAACTTTTGACACTTAAATATCCTCACGTGCCAAGTTTTGGCACTCTATGGGTACTTATGCCAATTTGTTGGAATTGGTAGGTATTGGTCCAGTTCCCGATTTTAGGTATGGAACCGTCCATCCACCCACCCAAACCGGACATATATATATATATAAAATTAGTTCACATTTGAAGAAACAAAATAGTCGTCTTTATAATATACTATCCTATTATGTCTCACACCCGGTAAAGATGCTATTACGATCAAAGGTTAATTAAGTTTCCAAGCCCTACAAAAAATGCAAATTTGAGAGATCAGTAGTAAGTCTTTGTGCTATAGTTGGATGGTAATCGTCCATTCACAGTGCCAATCTTGTTTTATGGATAGTATTTGATGCATGGAATGTGGAAAATCGCACACCGCTGAATACATCGAGTACACAAAGGTGTAAGTTCCAACTCTGATCCTTGTTATATGGATTGAAATCGACAGTTGAGTAGATTTAGTTTAGGTGGCCTATAGACATCGTATTATTTCTGTTCTAGCCACTTCAGAGCAAATCACCCACCAATGCTCTGTCATTCCCGTTATCCAGCCCTTGCCCTCTCCTTGGAGTTGCAAGAAACATCACAATCGCGACAAACAAAAAGCTTAAACATACTTCCAACTTTCAAACCCTCTTTTAACTCTCACCCAACTCCAACACAACTCCAACACAACTCCGCATGCAGGCATTAAGAAAACATACTGGATTTCTTGCAATGTTGACCCTGGCATATGACAATTATCTCTGGATAGGAGAAGATACCCGAGCAGTTTTGTAGTGAGGCCTTGTGATCTGAATAGATTGCTTGCAAATTTTCAGTCATCCCTTCAGGAAATCACTATCATTGCGACGGAACACAACTCTGATCCTCCTGATGCTGCAAGTGAATTTGGTGAGAAAGCTGTTGAGTTTCGAAGCTACATTGATCCTACCAAAGGTAGAGATTAACTTTATTCTTTTCAATCGAATCTGGAGAAGAATATCATGGTTCAGATTCGGATTGCAGAGAACGACTCTTTGCTGCACACTCAGCTGTGGATGGATCCTGCGAAGAGTTTGTGCAGTATGCTCATAACGTCAACCCAGTAGACGTGACTTTTAATGTCAACGAGTTGAAGGTGTTCCATCTGATTCATTTTTTATTATATTATCTATCAAGACATTTGGGTCATAAATGCAGCTAAAAGTTCTTGAACGTATGACTTCATCCATTTCTTTAAAATGAGTCCACCTTGTTGCGGAAAAGCTATTGGAGTCACATTGAGGAATAATACGAAGTACTCCTCTCACATTTTTGGTACTAATATCTTGGTTTCAAGTGCAACATCCCTGCTGTCTCAGAGGGGTGTAAGTGCCAATGCAAAATAGGAAATATGGAGTTCACCCCAATCGGGGACCTTTGCATGCTCGACTACTTGTCTCTCACGTGTCATAAACAACCTTACTATTCCAGCTCTTTCCCAGGTGAATCAATTTCTTCCACATTTCTTTCTCTTCGCCGTCTCTCTCACCCACAACTCTGGTGAAAAAGTTCGTGGTTGCCACCGAAATACATGTCAATCGGTCCTCAGCTTCATCCATTAAGTGGAAAGCTAAGTAGTTGCTTATTCGTGCCCTGAGGAGTGATGCTTAGCTCAGATACTATGCGGTGTTAGGTGTTGGCTCGTGTCATTGGATATAGTGTCTGATTGAGAATTTTGATTCTCCTTCTACCAATTGCCCAGTCATGAAGCTTTTGGTGGTTGATTGGAGGCAGATATTTGTTAACTAAGGTTTGGATTAGCCCTGTCAACAATTATTACAACTTGACCTTGCATAAATCTGAAGCCACTAAAATAATCTAATACTGTTGATTGGGTGATTCAAAGTCATCACATCCTAAGCCTAAGGTAATTCACAGCTATAACCAGCAGATCTGTCAGTGCTATTGCGTAAAATGCTGAATGGTTAAACCATAGGCAAAAACCTATGGATAACCTTCCATGGGTGCTGTCATTCAATCTTGATAGTTTTTTCTTGGTCTGTCTAGTTACTTTGATGGTGTTGTATGGAGTTCTGCAGCACTCAATGAGTGAAGCACAATTGCATTCACTTGCATAACTCTTGCATGACAATGCTTTTTCATGACTTTTGCTTTGTTGCATTTAATTACCAAATAACAATAGAAATTCCAATTTCTGAGCTCATGTTTGGCACTTGGCAACATTTGTGCTGATTTGTTGTGTATTAATATCACCTTCTTACTTGTAGATATTGTATTGAGATTCCAATATTCTGATGAAACCTCTGGCTTTCCTTTCATGCACTCAATTCATCAAGTTCTTCCTATCAATTGATTATCTTCAAGCCAGACCTCTGTGATATATTTATAGAATCTAGCGCACAGATTAAATGTAACCTTCTTTTGAAGGTACGGTGTCATTGCTCATCTTACTGGAATAATTAGGAACTTTATAGTAGTAAGCAACTGACAAAATAAAATGTGCATGCAGTTTGTTATGTCCTTAGAACACCTATTACAAACATTGATTATTAAGCGTGTAATTACCAGACATCCATGCATCAATACTTCAATGGAGGCTGCAATGCTTCAATGGTAAAGGTCTCGGGTGTGTATATAGTGTTCTGAATTCATTATGTTGCAAACGGTGTATTTGATGTTGCAAACTTGTGGGCATAGATGGAAGGATCAGAGGTATCCTTTTCCCCCCTAAGTATAATCTCGCTCCACTACTATGGAAAAACCAGCAAAAATGAAGTCTTGACACTGAGGTGTTCATTGGGAGAAAAATGACTGCAAAATGCTGTGATGAGCATCGTCACGTCGTATGTGCCCCTAGAGATGAGTTTCTCTCTATTCTCATCATGGAAATGAGGCGTGAAATCTGTCAAACGGATATTGCAGTTTTCAAATTGGAGCTGCGATAATCAGGTTAATTATCTTATCGGGTGGGTGGGCGGGTGGGTGATGAATCAAGCTTGTACTTGTCCATCTTTTTCTACTTAGAACTTGTGAGCTATCCAATTAGTTTAACTTAAATTGTGTTGCATAGAGGTTGCTAAGTTTGTAAATGAGGACGAGCTATGGACTATATCAAACTCACAATATTTATTTCCAAAATAAAAAAGTAGTGAATGAGGATTATGTGATTCTTTCTTGTGTGTTCTGCATTATTTCCTCTGGTCCCCAAAAGAAAAAAAAATTGCCCTGTTTCTCCAATTTCATCAATTCTTAATTTCAAATTGCACCAAGAAGGATCATAATCATCATAATTTATTATGCTTTGTGATGTAAAAGGTCTTCAAGGTAAGAATACACCATGAAGTTCATGGACGAGCTAGCATTGAAAGGTTACAAAGCAAACCAAACTCATATAAAATACACATCACCACATCGAAAAGTCGGAAACTATTACCATTTGATAATTAATCCTTTAATTCATGATGAATATGAATAGGATTACGAATAGTAGGACCCATGGAACATCAATCAGCCAAGGTATTTTGTCTAGCATAATGTATATCAATAGACTACACACGACACATCCAAGAACTAAAGCGATCAAAGTGTATGCAAGTTGAAGCCTTGCATCCATATCGTGCCTTCCCATCTTAGAGAGTAATTTTTGCCGGACGATCTTGATTATTGTACAAATAAGCATAATGACAGGTGCACTAGTAAAGTTGGTTGGAGCTGTAGAGCTATGTCTGCACTCAATGAGTGGAAGCAAGGCCTCCACTAGGGAATCAAGCTGTTGGTTACATTCTGTAGCAATTTGAGCTACATAAGCTGTTCCATATCTTGGAATTAAAATTAACAAGTTATCAGTTAGACAATCAGTCTTTCACAAAGCTCAAAAAATGAGGATCAAGAATAAACACACAGATCAATTCACAAAATAAAGAAAACTGGGCGATGGTTTCCAAATACAATATTAGAAAGGATGAGTTCACCTGATCTATGCTGAGTACAAATTGTTACCGAATAATATGGCATTCTAGTAATGGAACACACGAAGGGGAAATGTTGGACAAAGGAAGTTCTTTTAACATGAAAGGAAATCAACACTGCATGATTCTACTCACAGTCCTCCAACTCATTGAAAGAGACTGGACTACTATAGTGAAGAGATGTTGCGATTTGCTGTCAATTCTTACCTCCGACCATCGTCATTGGCTGGATTGTTGTTTGCCATTAACTTTGTAGTTTTGAGTGATTACTCTCTTCCCTTTCTGAAGTGAAAATTGCTGCAAGGCTGCAAGGCTGGGAGTTAAGAGTAAACCATATTTATAGACCAACGGGATGTGTCAAGCCTGGTTGGGTCCCTGAGGGCTTTGCTAATGAATACAATACCAACTAGGGGTGTGCAAAAGAACCGGGAACCGCCCGGACCGCCCGGAACCGGACCGGACCTGCCCGGAACCGGTGGTTCCTAAAGAGACCGGTCAGGTTTCCGGTTCCAATTTATTGGAACCGGTGAGTACCGGTCCGGTTCTCGGTTCCATGGGCGGATCCGCCCGCCCATCCATCCGGACCGAACCGGTGTTATAATAATAATATATATTAATTTTTATTGTAAAAAATCATTTTTTTTAGTTGAAAAAAAATTAAAATTTTGAAGCTCCATGTTTATAATTTTTATTGTTCTATTTGAGGCAACCTACCAAGAGAGGTAAAGAAAAAAGCGCGAGAACATTTGCGAAATCTCTAAATAGACCATCTTTTCGATACGTGTCCAATGGAGTTTATTTTCTTCGCCCGCTTGTGAGACCGGTTCCATAGATCCACCCAGGAACCGGACCGGACCGGTGGTCCGGTTCTCGGGTGGATCCATGGAACCAACGGGCGGTTCCCGGATCCAATTTTTTGGAACCGGTCCTTAGCGGGCGGTTCCCGGTTCTAGGGTGGGAACCGCCCACCCGGACTATGCACACCCCTAATACCAACAGGTAGCAGAAAGTCAAAGACGGTTTAAGTTTGATCGACATAGTTGCTGCGAAGCATCACATGATTAAAAGAAAAGTCATCTCTGACGTACGACGTCATGCTCCTTTCGTCATGCCAAGCTCCCACTCGTGGCAATTGCATATTTTATATTAAAAAAAAGAGCAAAATTATCATAATTTATGGCTACATCAGTTTCCGTAAACCAATAAGAAATTAGATCCAAGACCAGCAAACGTTTTATTTATCTTCGTTGATTAAAAGAAAAGTCATCTCTGATGCACGACGACATGCTTCTTTCGTCATGCCAAGCTCCTACTCATGGCGACTGCATATTTTATATTAAAAAAAGGAGAAAAATGATCATAATTTATGGCCACATCAATTTCCCGCAAACCAATAAGAAATTAGAGCCAAGACTAGTATACGTTTTATTTATTTTCGTTGATTAAAAGAAAACTCATCTCTGACGTACGACGTCATGCCAAGCTCCCACTCGCGGCGACTGCATATTTTATATTAAAAAGAAGAAGCAAGATGATCACAATTTATGGCCACATCAGTTCCCATAAACCAATAAGAAATTAGAGCGAAGACCAGCAAACGTTTTATTTATTTCCGTTGGCTGCTAAGGGCATACATGGTAATTGTCCGGGAACAATTAACTTTATTATTTTATTTTCAGAAATAAATTTAAAATAGAAATTCATTTGGTAAAATTTTTATTCATGGGAATAAGTTTATTTTTGAAAATATATTTGGAACACAATCAAGAATAAATAAAAAAGAATTATTCTTGTTTCTAATAACAATTCTAAGAATCAAGTCCAAATTTCCTTCTTTCCTTTTCTTCTTCTTTTCTTCCTCCCAGTCCATGACTAGCCTACTACTGCCCCATCACCACCTATCGATAGTGGCCAATGAACAGTTGCGTGAGGTCAAGTGAGCTTGCTAGAGCCTTGCCAAACTAGGGCGAGGTTCAGCAAGCTCACTAAAGTCTCACTTGGTCACCACAAACCTTGGCGATGCGAGGCTAAGCCTCACTGGTAACCAAGCGAGCCTCGCTTTCTGACGCAAGATTGGGCCTCGCTAGGCTAGGGTAAGGCCAACCTCGCACTGCTTGGGTGAGGTCAAGTCTCATCAGTTGGGCAAGGCTCGCCTTTTCCATCGACGAGCGACTGGGCAAGGTTTGACGAGCTCACGTAGCCACTGGCGAGGCTCGGCCTCACCTAAATTTGGCAAAGCCTAGGCTTGTAGTGGCCAAGCAAGCTCGTCAGACCTTGCCGAGCTGCTCACCGCCTGTCGCCAATAGCGGCAACCAGCCACAAAGGAAGAAGATGAAGAGAAAGGGAAAAAGAGAAAAGAGAAAAATAAAAAAATTAATAAAAGCATTAAAAAACAAAAACAAAAAAAATTTAAGAATCATACCAAATACAATTCCAATCTAGAAATAAAAATTTTGAGAAGTTACCAAATACTTTCAAATACTTAGAAATTATTTCCGAGAATATGATGATTATCATTTGCACCCTAAATTTCTGTAACCTTCCTTGCTTCTTCAGCTAGGAACAAGCTCTCAAACTTCATTAATAAACGTGAAACAGTAAGGATAATAGTTTAGTCAATATGCTATTTCACACAATTTGAGCGCACATGATTTTTGCTCGGGCACTAGCACATTTGTCAAAACCATCGCACATTTATTATGGAATAAACATTTTACAAAAGACAATTTCGCCTATGGTTGTAACACATCTCCCATATCAATGGACTAAATTCTCGAAAGTAATAAATAAAAGGGTGATCATCTAGTGGTTTGAATTGCTGCCTGGTCATCAATCTAAAGACAATAAAACAGTATGATCCGATCAAGGTTTCCCGTGAGCGACCCATGTGTCATTTTTTTCATTGGTCGTGTGCCCCCTCTTATGTACATTTAAAAGATTACCCACCATGGCACAACCATACCGTCGGGCCAGCGTTTGTAAACGCAACAGAAGGGGAAGGCGCCAATTTTAAAGACGAATCTTTCGACCGAAAAAAAAAAAAAAAAAAAAACACAGAAGACAAAAGACGAAAGACAAATATGCATCAACGGGGGATGTTGGCGGGTGCCTCCCTTACATGGATCATCGGTATAAGTATAACCCAAGTGCCAAAACTTAACTCAATGGGACACTTAAGTGCCAAAAGTTACAAAATGTACACTTAAGTGTCAACTCGCTGGAGTTGGCACTTAAGTGATCAAATTTTCAAAAAAAGTGGTATTTAAGTATACATTTTATAACTTTTTGCACTTAAGTATCCCTCGTGTCAAGTTTTGACACTGTAGGGGTCCATATATCATGAATCGTCAGTGAGGGCCACTTTCTCCCCCACTGACTCCTTTTTTGGCTTAGTTACCGTGTATTTCTCGTGAGTAATTTCGTCCCTTTTTCTTGTTAATTAAATCCTAATCAATCAACATCATCATATTAATGCACTTAAATGTGAAAATAGACTAGCACCGCCCCTACCTGCAATGCTCGTATAGGTTGCATCAATCCATATGCTCATTGAATATGATTCACACTGAATGTATAATGATATTTTCTTTTGATCATAATAGTTAAGTTAAATGTCGAGGTCATTATTTCTTATCCATTATTTAAATTCTACTCTAATTGTATGATTCAAAACATAAGATGTTGAACACGAGAATAATAAATAAAAGCTTATGAGCTTTTCTTTTATCTTTTTTTTATATAATAAAATTCAAATTAAGCGGAGTTTAGATCAAAATTATTTCCACTTTTCATTTTCCTATAAATGTACTTATTTTGATACATGTAAACTATATTTAAGTAAGTTGATTTCCAACGAAGAAAACAAAAATCAACATAGCCTGAATATATACATGTTTCAAATAAATCAAGTTGTCTACTTATTTTCTTAAACTTTTGCTGAATCATATAGACTACACCATTTTTTTTATTATCATATTGTCCTCTAAATCTTGATTAGATTAGATTAGATTAAGAATGCTAAAATTTCATTAAAAAAACCAGAATTTTCGAAGAAAAAAGCCATAGGGCCTGCCATTGCTGCCTCTCATCATTGGAAAGGGTCAATGGAGTTCGTCGGGGTCTCGTCAATGACCGGTGAGGGCCAAGCCCTTCCCCTTTGGGGAGGGGGCAACCCTCACCCCAAATTAGGGCGAGTGTTGCCAACAACCCTAAACCACCACAAGCGCCGGCCCGGGGTAAGGCTTCAATGACTAGACCTTGATTAGGGCTTTCTTAGTTTGCTCTCCTAAAATTATCATCAAATTCGTTTTCAGGATGATTTTGAGTTCTGGACAATCAAATGAATACTCGGTCCGCCTTTCTCGTAATTTGATTTCTTTCCGGTTCATTCTCTATGACTGATCAGCTTTTGGAAGATGAGAAGGATGTAGCGTGAAGATTTTGGTGCATGAGGTTGTTCAGGGACATGAAGCAGGCCTTCTCGTGTCCGGAAGATGGCGATTCGCCTTCAACCTCGAATTCTTTGCAATACCATCGGAGTCAGATGCACGTACCTCAAGCTTTTTTTGGGCACCCGACGAGCCATCGAAGGTGAAATTCAGGTCTGTCTGAGTCGTCGTTTGCTCTTTTAGCATTTTGATGCCAATGAGGCTATGCACGAGTCTTTAAAATGCGGGTATATGGTGATCTTCTAAGAGATTTTGGGGCAATGTATGATCCGAAGGACTTGAGTTTGCGTGTGGGATCTAGTATGTTAATCTGGATCTGTTGTGATTTAGTCAGTCAGCTAGGTTATTGAGGGAAAAGGGGTTCTTGTCATTTGTGCAGATTTTCAACTCAGAGGTATCTATTTCCTTGGTCTAGCTTCTAATCTTATTAAATAAATAAGAAATTTAGAAATATCTACCAAAGCCACCAATGGAGTTCTTTGAAGTGAATTTTCTTTTGATAATTTTGGATGCTGTGGGGGAAATATCATTGATTTTTTCTTTGATTTATGCGTAATCAGCCTAATTTTTTCCTTTTTTAATTTTTTTAATAATTTAAGTAAGATTTGAGGAAGAAAATAATTAAAAAAATCATGTAGGAGGGAGAAAATAACACTAAAATTTCAGGTTAGCATTTTTCATTAAAAAAATTGATAGAGTTAACGGAAAAACTTAATTCCACCAATTTGACCAATTTTAAGGCTTCATTGCACTCTTTGAAAGTTTTTAAAATTTAATTACATTTTCACAAATTTTTTAGGACTTCTTGTTGTAGAAAAAACCAATCGAACAATAAAATAAGTAAAATAAAGAAATATATTGGACACCAAATTTATGTGGTTCAATTAGTATAATTTATATCCACGGAGAGAACAACAAAGCATTCCACTATAAATCAAGTTATACATTGGGGATTATAACCACACTATAGAAAGTATTAAGACATAAAGTACTCTAGATATGTGTTTACTACATGTGTCGTGGAAAACTTTCTTGATAACTTGAGTTTTTGCAAAAGACTATTATACAACTGAGTAGTTTGTTGATCGTAATTACTAGATACAGAGTAGAGCATGGAGCTAAAATTACTAGAATGTATAACCAGCATATTGATTTCATGGAGAAGTCCTTGCTTCAAGCCATCATTGAAATGTATACCCACAGTGATTTGACCAACATTGCCAGCCTCGGTCATGCTTATGTACGGCGGGGTCAAAATCGGTCGGCAAACATTAATTTGAAATGGCAAGACAAGATTTGGACCTAGGGTTTCAAGTTTCTCTTGGGGGAGATTTTTTTTTGTTTTTCCTAAAACTACTTAGAGAGATTTTTTCAAACATTTACTTACAATTTATCCCATCACCGTAACTCGTATTTTACAAATTAGACTCAGCATTCTGAGCATTAACTTTTCTTCCTCTAGCTTTTCTTTTCTATTGGAATAGAAAAGTAGTCGCATGGCTTGTGACATTTACCATTAATCGATAGACTAATGTTTTACATGAAATTAAAAAAAAATGAACAATGATCTTTGAGAAAAAGAAAGCATAAAAGTATTGAAAAATATATCAGGGAAATATTACAAAACCGCAAAACCGATCCCTATATTGTTGCTACCATCCAATTTTGGTCATTATACTCTATCTCATGACAAATTGGATCCATAAACTATTTCCATATTAATTTTGGGAAAAGCTTATTCAATTGTCCAAATATCAACGGGATATGCTGACTAAGCGCCGGAGGTACACTACGAGATATGCTTTGAATGTAATTATAGATCACTAGTTGAATGTTCAAGCCAGCATCGACAGTAAACAACCAATTTTTAACCATTGATTTATGTAAACGAGGCTTGTATTAACAATTGAAGTACATTGAAACACACATGACCTGTGAAATTATCTTGTCGGACAAAAGGTCACATCTATAAAGGGAAAATTGTCTAAAAAGCCTTACACCTATTACACTTTTACCAATTTAGTCATAAAACTTTTAATTTTGTTAATTGAGTCAATCTGGCCAATTTTGGCCGAAAATCGCTAAAGTGATAGCAGTTATTATATGTGACACAGCCAACACTAACATGGACAATTTTTAAGAGTATTTTTTCAAAATTTTCATTTTTTTTCTTTTCTTTTATTTTTTTATTTTTTTCCTTTCCCTAATCTTTTTTTTCCTGGTGAGTTGCCAACTAACCATCACCGACCACAAGCAAGGGCTAGCGACCCTCATCAACGACGGGCTAACCTAGATGAGGGTTTGGGAAAAAATAAAAGGAAAGGAAAAAAATAAAAGAACAAAGAAAATAAAAAATAAAATATTTTATTATAAATTATCCACGTCAGCACCAGTTATATTATATAAGACAACTAGCGTCTATATCAGCAATTTTTAATCAAAATTGACTGGATTGACTCACTTGGAACAACAGGAAAATGTTTAGGACTCAATTGACAACATTAAAAAGTTTAGAATTAAATTGGCAAAAGTGAAATATGTTTAGGACTTTTTGGATAATTTTTCTTGTCCCAAAAAAGATGGGTCAATAGCTATCTACAATGGATCTTACTTTTGATAGATTTAAAACCATCGAATATGCCATGAATTACATTGTCTGCTTCAAGAGTTTGATTTACTAGGAACATTAAGAATAAAAACCATAATATATTGACAAAAGATGAAAAGAATGGAACACAAATCTATTGGAAGCAAATCAAAATCATGAAACTTTTCCTGTAGGCATAGAAAGAGAGGATGGAGATAGTCAACTTCAAATGGTGTTTCCGTTAGCATCTCAAAAAATTCTTAACAATGATACATGTAAATGAGGCGTGTATCAATGGTTAAGATACATTGAAATACTTATGACATGTGGGAGCGTATTGTGGGATGAAAATTTCACATCCGATGAGGCCTGTATCAACAATAGAGATGCGTTAACATACTTATGTTATGTGGGATCATCTTGTGAGATAAAAATTCCACGTTCAAAGGATAAAGAAACCCTAGGAGCTTGAATCCTCGAATCTTGATTGAATGAATGAATGAAGAAAGGAACGAAGCTAAGAGAGGGGTTTTATTTAGGGTTAATATCATGAAAAAGTGAACCAATTTATATTTTTTCACGGTATTAAGCTAATTTAATGAAAATTAATGGAGGATAAATTTATTACAAATATACTAGTTTGAAATTTTTTATAGTCAAAAATTAATTTGGGGTAAATTTATCACAGACGTGCCAGTTTCGAATTTTGTTTTGTCAAAAAATTAATTCGAAATAAATTTATCATAAGTATATCAACTTGTGATTTTTCTAAGCATTAGTCCAAAGAGAATCGGGCGTGCTAAATTCGTTGAGTATTGACACGCGGGACAGGACCACATGAAAATTCATAGTGTTGAAGACGTGTCCGCGGTTGGGTGGCATACCAGCCCGGTCGTGCGAGGTGGGAGCTTGGAGAATGGTTGGTGTAGACGCTTGCATCAGCTAAACTGGCCATTTCTCTAGAGTCGGCTTAGAGCCCTTTTCCTCCTCTTCCAATGTAAGCTTTTGCAGACGTTGGCGTGTCGCGTGCTACCGGCTCATACCAATATTTTACAATGTAGATTCCACCGCAATGAATAAAGCAAATTACAAGTACAATGTAATGTTATTATCATGAACTTTGACAAAATATCAGGTTTCTATTTAGTACTTTGTCAATTGCCGCACATTGTATTTGAGGAGTTTCATGAATTATGATTTACGGCAAACTTCCGTCAAAGTATGTGTTAAAATATAAACTTCTCGGGCTGAAAGTTTATTTTCAAATAAAGGAGTTGGGTTTACTCATTTCGATCTGAATTATATTTTAATCTCAATTTTGGAAGGTTTGTTGTCGACTCTACTGAAATGCGAAAAGTGGCTCAACAAGAAGTTGTGTTTGGTTCCATTTATCTAGCAAACTATTTCCTAATTTTATATGAATTTGTTTAATGCAGGAGCTGATGATACTTACCAAAGAAAAAAGTTCGCATGTTACAAAAGTACACTTTTTTGTCAACAGGTGAGATACGTTAAGGAACGCTACGACTGTGTAATCGACACAGGCCAGGTGGGCTACACAAATCTCCATCTATACTCATAGAGCTGATTTCTGAAGTACCATCCTCGCCTTCCTCTCTCTCTCTCTCTCTCTGCCGTTTTCCTTCCATTTAGTTCTGCAAATTCGGAATTTGAGAAAGCTTATTTCTTTGACTGATTATACCTAGGAAAGGTGATAACTGGTAACCCTTTTAAAACCCCCCCGAGCCATGTGTGAAATGTCCAACTGATGCCACTGTTGCTGCTTTGTCCTAGCGTGACAAATTCATCTCGTTTGCACGAACGTGCGTCTACTGGCGCTATTAGCCTCATGGTCTTGGGGGACAAAGGATCCACGTCCAAGAAAAAGAATCAATGATTATCAACAATAAATCTTACTCTTAAATTTATAGCCAACGAATATGTCCCTAATTACATTGTTTGCTTCAAGAGTTTGAGTCACTAGGATCCATAAAAATAAAAACCTGAATATATTAACAAAAAGAGAAAAAGAGTAGTCATCCATCCAAAAGAGAAGGGAAGGGGCGTATGTCTTTGCAGACCTTGCAGTTCCATTTCCTTAGAAAATGGTAAGATTGTAGATGCAAGAAGAAAGGGTTGACCTGTATCATGATGAATTAGTTATATGGCATATTATATGTACTCGCTTGTACTAGTTATCAAAGGGTCCTAATAAGGTGAGAGAAGAGTATGTCCCATGGTAATGTTCCTCTAGCGTTACAACCTTTACATAAAGGCACTACAAGCATAAATACCCTCTTTAGAAGGTCACCTAAGAGAGAATGAATAAATGGAATATGAAAAAAACAAAATAGCCTCTTAAGCATAAACACAGTTTTACTTTCATTATGTAAAAGGTATTCAAACTAATATTAGTACAACAAAGGGTCATGTCTGAATATCAAAACCAACTTCGCAAACAGCAAACCATAACATCCAGGAAACCAAAAACTGTCACCATTCTCTAATTCGCAATGAATGCGAATGCCATCAGGATACAAAGAATGGCAATCAGCCAAGGCTTGTCACTTAGCAAGATGTACATTAACAGGCCACATTTGACGCTTTCAAGCCCAGCATCGATGAGAGCAGACACAAGTCGGAACCTTGGATCCATCATATTTTGCCCTCCCATCTCAACAAGCTTGAGTAGCCTGTAGATACGCATGATTTTTGCACAGGTATTGTTGGCTGGAACACCCATCACCTCGATGACTTGATCCAGGAACCCCACCAAAGAACGAAGACGTTGGGTACGTGGAGCGATTCGATCTGCAAGCTCTACTCCACGCCTTGGAAATAAAATTAGCAAACCAGTTGTTAGTATGAATTGCAGGAGTCTAACCTCTGCATGTATTGCATGTGCTTAACCCATCTAGGGATCCATGGCTAATAAAACAGGTGAAAACTCTTCTTTTCGATAATATGGAATGCCGGATTACCAGGAAATACCTCCTTAAGGGCTACAAACCTTTCCTAACCTTCTTTTACAACACTTAATTCACAAAACAAGATCACTCATACGCAAAAAACTGCCAGTTAAGCCCCCATGCTTACCAGGTAGAAACAGAGTAAAGCTGGTTGCAGGTCTTATCTTTTCTTAGGGGGAAAGCTAATAAGATTTTCAATTACTAATTTGTTCTTAATATGAGTTTCTGTTGACAAAAGAAAGAAACAGAGTGTGTATACAGTCATGTCTCTTCGTCAACGTGACAGAATTTTCCCTCTTAGAAACAGGGTGTATATACAACCAGACAAGGCCCATGCTTACTGGGTAGAAGCCAAGTCTTGGCTAGAACCTAGAAACCGAGTATTGGGTATTCGGGTAGAAGACTCAAGTAGAAACGAAGGCTCAAGCTACCCGAGATCAGGTACAAGCTCAGTGATCTGTCTTGTACCGAGCATGAACCTGAGTTTTGGTCCGAGAGTGTACCCAGGTCTCGTTTTCTAGCTTCTACTTGAGACTTAAGTACCTTGCTCGCAACTCTTGTTTTCTCAGTTCTACACGTAGAATTGAGCTCTCAGGAGCTGGACATGCAAGATCAAAATGCATCGCAACAAGTTCGCCTAAGAATAGGTAGGTTTTTTCCCAACAAAACAGCATTCACATAATGAAATATACACGGTGGACATGATCAGACAGAGGTTCAGGAAAGAAAATCAAGATTTGTCATGATTTTGAGGTCGCAGAAGAGGTTATGATATGCTTGATGTCCGGTCTTAGGTAGTTCACATATGTTTGAGGTCGCTGAAACTTACCTCCGACCATCGAGATCAGCAGGATTGTTCTCCATTAAACTTCCGAGGTCACCTCCCTGGAGATACGGAGAAAAAGAAGAAATGTGGAAAAGAGTGATTCACCTGAGATGAGTGCTTCTGAAGTAGGGGCCGCAGTCGAGTTTTGGGAGAGAATAATGGCCACATTAATGTAAAGCCAGACAGGGGAATAGGGGAGGATGATTTAAAAATAATGCCGGCGGTGGCTAAAGAGGAGATTGAGTAATGTTCCTGTTGCTCCTGTTGCTACCGGCATTGGCATTTTTTTCTGGCATTCCGCACGCTTTCGCTATCTTGCTATCTTCTTCCATTGCCATTTTACTATTCCGCCGTGCCCCTTTGACCCTCGCCATTTTGTCGCCATTTTAATCCGCCATCTGCTTTAAGCGTTGCCCTCGCCATTTTGGAGTGGCCATTTTAAACCACCAGTGGCCATTTTAATCTGCCATCCGCTTTAAGCATCGCCATCACCATTTTAATCTGCTGAGTTAGATGACATGTGATAGTTAACAGGTATATTAATTTGGGGTTTTACTATCCGTTTATCTGGTGTACTAGTTTTGCATTTTTTTTATTATATTAATCTAATTTAATTGATGGAAAGGAAAGAGCCCCTCTTGTCTACTTCTTTAATTGCCCTCAGACATTCCAAATGGCTGACAAACAGTTTATTTGAGTGAACGTTTCTAATTTTCCTGGATGTCCAACTGATGTTTTTAGAAATCCTTCTCTCTGCCAAATTATTGAAGATGAGAAGGAGCGGGACCCAAATAAGTAGAAAAGAATATCGCTTCACCACAAGGAAACGCTATAAATTGTCGGTAGTTCGCTCACCGACCCATTGAAGATTTCATAGAACAAACACTTCTTCAAGACGAGCCTAAACTGTGTGACCCCCGTTCTTTTTTTCCCCCTCCGTCCTCATCTCATCATATGATTAGATAACCTCATTTGGAACCGCGGGGGGGGGGGGTTGTGGGGGTGAGAAACCAGGTTTCGCGTTTCTAGGGCTAGGTGGTTCGGTCCCTTTTGCACAGGTATGGTTGGCTGGAACGCCCATCACCTCGATGACTTGATCCAGGAACCCCACCAAAGAACGAAGACGTCGGGTACGTGGAGCGATTCGATCTGCAAGCTCTACTCCACGCCTTGGAAATAAAATTAGCAAACCAGTTGTTAGTATGAATTGCAGGAGTCTAACCTCTGCATGTACTGCATGTGCTTAACCCATCTAGGGATCCATGGCTAATAAAGCTGGTGAAAACTCGTCTTTTCGATAATATGGAACGCCGGATTACCAGGAAATACCTCCGTAAGGGCTACAAACCTTTCCTAACCTTCTTTTACAACACTTAATTCACAAAACACTGCCACTCACAATTTTACCTTAAACCTTTTTTTTTGCCACCAAAAATCCATATTATGTCACTTGAGACGATTTTACTTTGACCACAAAAACTCCAAAGTGTTGATGATGCCAACATCAAAACTTTGGGATTTTTTATGATACGAAAAAAAGTTCAGGGTAAAATTGTCTCAAGTAGCATAATTTAGGATTTTTTTATGGTATTTTCCCTTAAAGAAAAGAGCCATGGGGCTCTCACTGGTGTGTTGTTGCTGCTATCGCCAAAAAAGGCTAGTGAAGGTTGCCAAGGCCTGTCAATGGCCAACGAGGGCCAAGCCCTTGTCCTTGAGGAGGGTGCAAGCCTCACTCCAAATTTAAGCGAGTGTCACTGGCTAGGGGTGTATGAAAGAACCGGGTACCGCCCATACCACTCAGAACCGGTCCGATTCTCAATTCCAATTTGTTGGAACTGGTAGGTATTGGTCTAGTTCTCGATTCTAGGTATTGAACCGCCCATCCACCCACCCAGATCGAACCGATGCATATTATATTTTAAAAAAAAAAAATTTGTTCACATTCAAAGAAACAAAACAGTCGTCCCTATAATATGCTAATCCGTACATTATGCGGCAACTCTTATGAAGTCATGATGCTAAGCATTTCTAGTTGTCCCGTCCTATTATGTCTCACACCCGGTAAATATGCTATTACTATCAAAGGTTAATTAAGTTTCCAAGCCCTTAAAAAAATGCAAATTTGAGAGATCAATAGTAAATCTTTGTTCTATAGTTGGATGGTCATCGTTCATTCACAGTGTCAATCCTGTTGTATAGATAGTATTTGATGCATGGAATGTGGAAATTCGCACACAGTTGAATACATCGAGTACGCAGAGGCGTGAATTCCAGCTCTGATCCTTGTTATATGGATTGAAATCGAGAGTTGAGTAGATTAAGTTTACGTGGCCTATAGACATCGTATTATTTCTGTTCGAGCCACTTCAGAGCAAATCACCCACCAGTGCCCTCTCATTCCCCTTATCCAGCCCTTGCCCTCTTCTTGAGTTGCAAGAAACATCACAATCAAAACAAGCAAAAGCCATAAACATACTTCCAACTTTCAAACCCTCTTTTAACTCTCACCCAACTCCAACACAACCCACCAAGACACTTTCTTCCATGAGCCATGGGACTTAGACCCACCCTTCATGGACCCACCTAAGAACCGGACTAGTCTAGTGCGGTTCCTAGGTGGTTCTCGGTTGCAATTTTACGGAACCAATCCTTAATGGGTGGTTCTCGATTCTAAGGTGGGAACCGCTTGTTTGGACCATACTCGCCCTTACCATTGGTAACCCTAACCCGCCACTAGCACTAGCCCCCTCAATGACTAGGCCTGATTATGGTTTTCTTAATTATTATCAAATTTGTTTTCAAGCTCATTTTGTATTCTAGGCAATCGAATTAGCAGTCCGTCTACCTTTCTCGTAATTTCGCTTGATATGGTGTACGATTGACAAATTTGAGAGTACTTCCACTGATTACCGAGTGCGGGGAGCTTTTGGCGATGGATTGGGGCAGAAGTTTGTTGAGCTAGGTTGTAATTGGCCCTGTGGACGATGATTAAAACTTGATGTGCATAAATCTAAAGTGACTAAAAGAATCTTATACTGTTGACATAGTGATTCAAAGTCATTATATGCTGCCTACGCAATCGTTCATCTATTAAATATGCGTATTCCCTTATCTCCAGTTAGCTAGTCAAATCATTTTTCATCGAATGACTATTCATTTATTGTATTTTCACATGATAAGGGCAAGAAAGTTATATGGAGAAATGGTGGTTCAATTCGATGTTGTGTGAAGAAAAATCATTCCCTTATCTCATAACAAACTGGATCCACAAATTAATCTCCAGTTATCAGGCAGCTAATCAAATATTGACTAAATAGTGCTGATTTGATCAAATGAAAAAATAATTATTGGAAAGAAATTACAAAATGGTCAAGGTATGTCTAATTTTGGTCATCATCCTTTATCATCGTCCTTTATTTTATTATAGATTTAGTCCTTAACCCAACTTCTGATCCCGATTTCATATAATTTCTTCCATATGCAGACGGAATTTGCTGAGTGATGAGTAAGTTCCAAATCGATATGCCAGTCCACACAATCTGAAGAAGTTATCAAAGACAATCCGCACAAAGAAACTTGCACATGATGTTGAAGTCGGGCTTTCCTTAAGTATCTAAAAAATGTCGCTTCTATTCGCACATTAGCGCATTTATCTTGACTATTGCCCATTTATTGTGGAATAACCATTTTATGAAGGACAATTTAGCCTGTATATGTAATGCTTCCCCTAGTTCAAATGGACCAATATACTCGAGAGTTGCAGCTGAGTGCTAATCCCTTAGAGAGAATTGCTGCAGGTAGACACTACCGGGTCATTGATCAAGGTTTCCCGAGGAGCTAGCCATCTATCATTTTCTTAGTGGTCTCTCCTGTCTTATAACTAGATTAAAGAATGACCAAGACCATCAGTATCAAATCGTGGGGCCAGCGATTGGAATCTCCGGGCTCTTTCATAATTCTTTTAATTATCTTTTGACGTTTCTAATATTATATTTTGTTTATATTTTTTTTCCAGTTACATGAATAAGGATGATATATATACCTATATATAATAAGAATATTGCACTTTCCATATGTAATTAGTACTTGACAATATATCTATTGCAAGAAAAAATTCGTTGCACTATGATACCACATATTTGTCTATCGTATATTGATACTCGATTGAGCCTTTGATGTATGGTAAAATAGAGGTAAAAGATCATCAAATTCCCCATTCGCCCTTATTGCTTTTCCTCCTTATTTCTCTTTTTTTCTTTTCCTTTTTATTAAGTTATTTTCATTTATCAATAATAAGAAAAACATGTACCTTTTTTCCTTGTTGATTAATCCTTAGAAGAGGAGGAAAATTCAACAAGATAAAGAAAGATCTGAAGGTTTGTTCTTTCACTTTTTAAAGTTCCTATTATCTTTTTTTTATGAAATTCTAGGGCTCCTAAAAACTCAAAATGTATATTTTTTTCATAAGAAAAGGGGAAAAAATAATGAAGTTGCTAAAAAATAATAGAATTCAAGCAGAATTGATTGAAATAATTGGATATTTAATTATCTGGATGGAGTTCACCCTGAGCAGCAACGCCTTGAAGACCTTGGCTTGCTCCATCACTTGCCTCTCCTGCATCGGCAACGACCTCGCCATTCATGCTTCTCCTTTCTAGGTGATTCAATCATTTCTTTCCGCATTTCTTCTTCTTCTCCGTCGTCTCTCTCACCCACGGCTCTGGCTATCGCCAAGGCACGCAACCAATAGAGGAAGAAGGTGGGAGGAAAAGAAAGAAAAGACCAAAAAAAAAAAAAAAGGGGGCTTAAGAATAATAAATTGAGTAAAACAAGATGCAAGGGAACGGACTTTCTTGGGATTGCCTTTGGCTTCTCATGGTCCCCATTTGACTCTTCATCTCTTGGACCCGTAAAGTTGAACAAAGGTAGTTGGCTTAACAGCTAAGCCAAAAACGATCATAACTTGGAGGCTTGGAGCCACTTCCTTCCTCTAAATCCATCTCCCAGAAAATCTCTGTTCTTCCACCGTTTTTACATATAAAAAATATGTATAGTCTTTGTTGTCGACACCTAACGGGATGATTTCTCAAATTGCCTGAATCGACGGCCTTACACCACGAAAAGACAAAAATGCCCCCACGGTGATGGAGGTGGAAGAAGGTTTGATTCATCACACCTTCCCTCTTCTCTGCTTTGACCAGATCAAAACCTGAGACGACGAATTTAGTTTTTCCAACAGAAAAATAGAATTGAACGCTATCAAAGGAGAGAAAGATTCATTTAATAGAACTTCAAAAGATATTGAGGACTGTCCCTTTTTAAATAGGCCTCGAAGTCATAAAACGTATGAGCTTTCTAGCAGATTTCGTTAATGTAAGTTAGCCGTAGTACAGTCTTCTATACCGTAAAAGCTGTAAAAGTCGCCTTTTTCGGCCTCTGATGGGGTGGACCTTTGTTCAATATATAATGCAAGTTGACTTTAGTACAGTTTAACTATGCTCATTTTGACGAGTTAATCTAAGTTCTTAGTCCAGTATAAACTTTCACATACCTTCCTGGTCCCGCTTGCATTTTCTTTCTTGTACTCCAGGCTATATCTACACAGATAGCAAGACCTTCCATCATCGGTTGGGTAATTTTGTGAGCACAGAGAGAGAAATCCCAATCATCTTGAGTTTCCGTACTTATAGCCCATCAAATTCATGAAACTTTCAATCAGATAATTTCGCTTCAAACATAAGAATAATAATATAGAAATTGATGTTGGTTACAGCAAAAGACCAGTCCTCATATCTTGACTAATTTGAAGTGGAGCTTCAATTGAAGCAATTAATTTTTCAGATCACCAACTCTATGTTTATTAGTTACTAAATCTAATCATGCAATGAAATAAGATATATATTTCATTTAGGACTAATTTAAGAAGAAGTATTTCATTTTTTGATTCATTCCCATGTTCCTTTATATGTAGATCATTGTAATGGTCCAAGCAAATTAACATCAAGTGAAGTTTAATAATGTTATGGGATAATCTATATTCAAAATTCAGAGTAATTAGTCTATGATTTATTTGCGTTTTTAATCGTATATAATTTGATATCTTCGATTGACCTACAACAACTAATACTCTCTCCAAACTTAAGTATTGGGCTTCAGGAAGCAACCTCACCTTTATTTCCCATAATATTGAGTATGTATAGTTGAAATCGGTCCAAATTGATTTTCTTTGGTTGACTGCCAAAAAAAAGAACGAGCACGTCTCAGAAAACGGAATAAAATATAAGGTATATATTCTTGTTATTTTTCTAACAAACACACGGAAAAGTACGCATTTATATTATAATAAAATTTGAAGATGATATTATTATGAATTGACTATATTATAAAAATATATATAACTAATTTGATTACGTATATTTTAAATATATCCTATTTCATAATTAAATTTTCGTTTGTATTTCATGTTGTCTAATGATAAATCTAAAAAACTAACATACTCAGTTGGGCAAACATCAGTAATTTAATCGTATCTTTTGGGGGGCGGGAAGTAATAGTCGACGCGTTGCATCATTAAAATTCACCGAGCCGAAGACCATCTTCCTCTTCCAATCCCGCCAATTTCTCAGCGAGCCACCTCATGAAAAATCTTGACCGTTACTGCAGAGAGGGGAAGCGAAGTGTGCTCAGAAAATGGAGTTCGCCCTGAGCGGCAACGCCTTGAAGACTTTCGCTCGCCCCATCACTTGTCTCTCCCGCTTTGGAAACGACCTCGCCATTCAAGCTTCTCCTTCCCAGGTAATTCGGATTTCTTCCCACGCCTCTTCTTCTCCATCGTCTCTCTCACCCCGAGCTCCGCCGTGTCGCCACTGAAATCCATGTCGATCGCCATTCCTCAGCTTCATCCGTCGAGTGAAAATAGCTACAGCAGTTGCTTCTTCGTGCGCCCTGCCGAGTGATGCGATGCTTAGTTTAGATGCTATGATGCCTTGTTAGGTATTGGCTCGTTTCGCTCGATGCAGTGTCCGATTGAGAAATTCCAGAGTCCTTCCATCGATTGCTGGGTGCGTGGAGCTTTCGGTGGTGGATTTGAGGCAGAAATTTGTTGACCTAGGTTGTGATTGGCCCTGTCTACGACGATTACAACTTGACGTGCATGAATCGGAAGTGACTAAAAGAATCTGATACTGTTGATAGGGTATTCAAAGTCAATAGATCGTAAGACTGAGGCAATTCACTGCTATAGCCAGGAGAACTATCAGTGCTACTCTCGGATAATGTCAAACGGTGAAACCATAGGAGAAAGGCCCTATGGATAACCTTCTATGGGTGCTGCTATTCTGTCCTGCTAATGCTTTCCTGTGGCTTTTCTTGTTATTTTGATGGTATTTTATGGAGTTTTGCAACACTCAATAAGCGAAAGCACGATTGCACTCCCTAGCATATCTCGTGTGACTGTACTTTGCAAGACTTCCTTTTGCCTCGTCACATTTTAAAGTACCAAATAACAATAGAAGTTCCAAGTTCTAAGCTCAACGTTTGGCACTTGGCACTATTTGATGTATTAGAATTGAAATGGTATTGATCCGTGTGTCCAAATATCACCTTCTTACTTGTACATATCTGATTAAGATTCTCATATTCGTATTCAGCCTCCAGATTTCCTTTCTCGCACTCAATTCGTCGAGATCTACCTATCAATTGATAACCTTCAAGCCAGACCTCTTTAATTTGTTTACAGTATCTGGCGCACAAGTTCAACACAGCATTCTTCTAAAGGTATATTATCGTTGCTCATCTTTCTAGTTTGTTTGTCAGTTTATAGTTGTAAGCAACTTACAAATACTTACAAAATGCCTTGTGCAGGCTGTCTGTTCTGTCCTTAGAACGCCCATTACAAACATTGATTATTTGAGTGTGCAATAACCGGGTATCAATGCATCAAAATGTCAATGGTCTCTGCAGTGCTTCAATGGTAAAGACCTTTCAGTTGGGTGCATGGTGCTCTGTATTCATTATGTTGGAAATGGTGTTTTTGTTGGTTAAGATTGCAAGCTCGTGGCATAGATGGAAAAGTTAGTGGATTCCTTTTTCGCCCTAAATATAATCTTGCTCCAATTCTATGAAAAACGGCAGAAATGAAATCTTGAAACTGATTCATTGAGAGAAAAATGACTGCAAAATGCTGTGAGAAGCATTTGTACGTCATGTCATAAGTGTCCATGGGGACAAGCTTTTCTAATTTCTCATCATTTAAAAGCAGGGTGCACTCTGTCAGACAGATTTTGCAGTGCCCCAATAAGACCTATTTAGCCAACGAATTCAGAAGAAAGAGACGGGAAGTTTATGTTAATAATTAGCTACCAGTGTCTACCACTTTTACCTCTAATTTTGTTGGCCATTTACCATTTTAAGTCTTTGACTCAGTCATGCTAACTACTTACTATTCAGTATGTTATCTAACTGTAATATAAATCGGAGGCTGGCGCCTTTCAAACCTGCATTAATTCGATTAGAAGCTGGACCATGCAGAGATACATGTTTGTCTCACTGTGCCAACTGTGAGTTTTTTTTTCATGCATATGTGATGTTGTCATACGCATGCGGGCATTAAGAAAACATACTGGATTTCTTGCAACGTTGACCCTGGTATATAACAATTATCTCTGGATGGGAGAAGATACCCAAGCAGTTTTGTAGTGAGGCCTTGTGATCTGAGCAGATTGCTTGCAAATTTTCAGTCATCCCTTCAGGAAATCACTATCATTGCAACGGAACACAACTCTGATCCTCCTGATGCTGCAAGTGAATTTGGTGGGAAAGCTGTTGAGTTTCAAAGCTACATTGATCCTACCAAAGGTAGAGATTAACTTTATTCTTTTCAATCGAATCTGGAGAGGAATATCATGGTTCAGATTCTGGTTGCAGAGAAAGACTCTTTGCTGCACACCCAGCTGTGGATGGATCCTGCGAAGAGTTTGTGCAGTATGCTCATTACGTCAACCCAGTAGATTTGACTTTTAATGTCAACGAGTTGAAGGTGTTCCATCTGATTCGTTTTTTATTATATTATCTATCAAGACATTTGGGTAATAAATGCAGCTAAAAGTTCTTGAACATATGACTTCATCCATTTCTTTAAAATGAGTCCAACTAGTTGTGGAAATGCTATTGGAGTCGCATTGAGGAATAATACGAAGTACTTCTCCTCTCACATTTTTGGTACTAATCTCTTGGTTTCAAGTGCAACATGCCTGCTGTCTCAGAAGGGTGTAAGTGCCAATGCAAAATATGAAAAATGGAGTTCACCCCAATCGGAGACCTTTGCTTGCTCGACTACTTGTCTCTCACGTGTCATAAACAACCTTACTATTCCAGCTCTTTCCCAGGTGAATCAATTTCTTCCACATTTCTTTCTCTTCGCCGTCTCTCTCACCCACAACTCTGGTGAAAAAGTTCGTGGTTGCCACCGAAATACATGTCAATCGGTCCTCAGCTTCATCCATTAAGTGGAAAGCTAAGTAGTTGCTTATTCGTGTCCTGAGGAGTGATGCTAGCTCAGATGCTATGCAGAGTTAGGTGTTGGCTCATTTCACTGGATATAGTGTCCGATTGAGAATTTTGATTCTCCTTCTACCAATTGCCCAGTCATGAAGCTTTTGGTGGTTGATTGGAGACAGAAATTTGTTAACTAAGGTTGGGATTAGCCCCGTCAACAATGATTACAACTTGACCTTGCATAAATCTGAAGCCACTAAAATAATCTAATACTGTTGATTGGGTGATTCAAAGTCACCGCATCCTAAGCCTAAGGTAATTCACAGCTATAGCCAGCAGATCTGTCAGTGCTATTGCATAAAATGCTGAATGGTTAAACCCTAGGCAAAAACCTATGGTAACCTTCCATGGGTGCTGTCATTCAATCTTGACAGTGCTTTCTTGGTCTGTCTAGTTACTTTGATGGTGTTGTATGGAGTTTTGCAGCACTCAATGAGTGAAGCACAATTGCATTTACTTGCATAACTCTTGCATGACAATGCTTTTTCATGACTTTTGCTTTGTTGCATTTAATTACCAAATAACAATAGAAATTCCAATTTCTGAGCTCATGTTCGGCACTTGGCAACATTTGTGCTGATTTGTTGTGTAATTCCAATATTCTTATGAAACCTCTGGCTTTCCTTTCACGCACTCAATTCGTCAAGTTCTTCCTGTTAATTGATTATCTTCAAGCCAAACCTCTTTGATATAATTATAGAATCTAGCCCACATATTAAATGTAACCTTCTTTGGAAGGTACGGTGTCATTGCTCATCTTACTGGAATAATTAGGAACTTTATAGTTGTAAGCAACAAACAAAATAAAATGTGCATGCAGTTTGTTACGTCCTTAGAACTCCTTTTACAAACATTGATTATTAAGCGTGTAATTACCAGACATCCATACATCAATAGTTCAATGGAGGCTGCAGTGCTTCAATGGTAAAGGCCTCTCGGGTGTGTATAGTGTTCTGAATTCATTATGTTGCAAAGGGTGTATTTGATGTTGCCAACTTGTGGGCATAGATGGAAGGATTAGAGGGATCCTTTTTCCGCTAAATATAATATCGCTCCACTACTATGGAAAAACCAGCAGATGAAGTCTTGAAACTGACGTATTCATTGGGAGGAAAATGACTGCAAAATGCTGTGATGAGCATTGTCACGTCGTATGTGCCCCTGGAGATGAGTTTCTCTCTATTCTAATCATGGAAATGAGGCGTGAAATCTGTCAAACGGATATTGCAGTTTTCAAATTGGAGCTTCGATAATCGGGTTAATTATCTTATCAGGTGGGCGGGCAGGTGATGAATCAAGCTTGTACTTGTCCATCTTGCTCTACTTAGAGCTTGTGAGCTATCCAATTAGTTTAGCTTAAAAATGAGGATGAGCTATGGACCATATCAAACTCACAATATTTATTTCCAAAATAAAAGAATAGTGAATGAGGATTATGTGATTCTTTCTTGTATGTTCTGCATTATTTCCTCTGGCCCCACAAAAAAAAAAGATTGCCCTGTTTCTCCAATTTCATCATTTCTTAATTTCAAATTGCACCAAGAAAGATCATAATCATCATAATGTATTATGCTTTGTGATGTAAAAGGTGTTCAAGGTAATAATACACCATGAAGTTCATGGACGAGCTACCATTGAAAGGTTACAAAGCAAACCAAACTCATATAAAATACACATCACCACATCGAAAAGTCGGAAAGTCGGAAACTATTACCGTTCGATAATTAATCCTTTAATTCATGATGAATGTGAATAGGATTACCAATAGTAGAACCCAAGGAACATCAATTAGCCAAGGTATTTCGTCAAGCATAATGTACATCAATAGACTGCAAACGACACATCCAAGAGCTAAAGCGATCAAAGCATATGCAAGTTGAAGTCTTGCATCCATATCATGCCTTCCCATCTTACAGAGTAATTTTTGTCGAACGATCTTGATTATTGTGCAAATAAGCATAATAACAAGTGCACTAGTAATGTTGGCTGGAGCTGTAGAGCTATGTCTGCACTCAATGAGTGGAAGCAAGGCCTCCACTAGGGAATCAAGTTGTTGGTTACATTCTGTAGCAATTTGAGCCGCATACTCCATTTCATATCTTGGAATTAAAATTGACAAGTTACCAGTTAGACAATTAATCTTTCACAAAAGCTCAAAAAATGAGGATCAAGAATAAACACACGGATCAATTTACAAAATAAAGAAAAACTAGGTGATGGTTTCCAAATATAATATTTGGAAAGGATGAGTTCACCCAATCTATGTAGAGTACAAATTGTTACCGAATAATATGCCATTCAAGTAATGGAACACACGAAGGGGAAATGATCGGACAAAGGAAGTTCTTTTAAAATGAAAGGTAATCAACACTGCATGATTCTATCACAGTCCTCCAACTCATTGAAAGAGGTTGGACTACTATAGTGAAGAGATGTTGCGATTCGCTGTCAATTCTTACCTCCGACCATCGTCATTGGCTGGATTGTTGTTTGCCATTAACTTTGGAGTTTTGAGTGATTATTCTCTTCCCTTTCTGAAGTGAAACTTGCTGCAAGGCTGCAAGGCTGGGAGTTGAGTAAACCATATTTATATTAAAAGAATAGAACACCAACTGGCAGCAGAAAGTCAAAGACGGTGTAAGTTTGATTGACATAGTTGCTGCGAAGCATCACATGATTAAAAGAAAAGTCATCTCTGACGTACCACGTCATGCCAAGCTCCCACTCGTGGCAACTGCATATTTTATATTTAAAAAAAAAGAGCAAATGATCATAATTTATGGCTACATCAGTTTCCCGTAAACCAATAAGATATTAGTGCCAAGACTGGCAAACGTTTTATTTATTTTCTTTGATTAAAAGAAAAGTCATCTCTGACGCACGACGTCATGCTTCTTTCGTCATGCCAAGCTCCCACTCGTGGCAACTGCATATTTTATATTAAAAAGAAGAGCAAAATGATCATAATTTATGGCCACGTCATTGGCTACTAAGGGTATGCATGGTAATTTATTTAAAAACAACTAATTTTATTATATTTTGTTTTCGGGAACATATTTAAAATAGAAATTCATTTGATAAAATTTTTATTTTTGGAAACAAATTTATTTCCGAAAATAAATTTGAAACATAATCAATAATAAATAAATAAAATAGTTATTCTTGTTCCCAATAACAATTCTAAGAATCAAGTCCGAATTTTCTCCACTTTCCTTTTCTTCTCCTCTTCTCTTCTCTTTCCTTTTATTTCCTTTTCTTCTTCTTTTCTTCCTCCCAGTCCATGACTAGCTCACCGCCTACCAACAATGGCTGACGAGCAATTGGGCAAGGTCAAGTGAGCTCGCTAAAGCCTCGCCAGACCAAGGCGAGGCTTAGCAAGCTCACTAAAGGCTCACTTGGTCACCACAAGCCTTGGCCTCGCAAATCTAGGCAAGGTTGAGCCTCACCAATGACCAAGTGAGTGTCACTTACCAACGCAAGGCTGGGCCTCGCCAAGCTAGGGTGAGGCCAACCTCGCATCGCTTGGGTGAGGTCAAACCACCGATGAGGCTCGGCCTCACCTAGATCTAGCGAGGCCTAGGCTCGCAGTGGCTAGGCGAGCTTGACAAACCTTGCCCAACCGCTCACCGCTCACTGCCGATAGCAACAACCGACCACAAAGGAAGAAGATGAAAAAAGGAAAAAAGAGAAAAATAAAAAAACATAATAAAAGCATTAAAAAACTAAAATAAACAAAAAAAAAAATTAAGAGTCATACCAAATGCATTTTCAATCCAAAAATAAAAATTTTGAACAGTTACTAAATGCATTCAAATACTTAGAAATTGTTTTCGGGAACATGATGATTATTATTTGCACCCTAAATTTCCATAACCTTCTTCTTCAGCTAAGAACAAGCTCTCAAACTTCATTAATAAATGTGAAACGATAAGGATTACAACTTAGTCAATATGCTATTTCACACAATTTGAGCACACATGGTTTTTGCTCGGGCACTAGCACATTTGTCAAAACCGTCGCACATTTATTGTGGAATAAACATTTTACAAAATACAATTTCGCCTATAGTGGTAACACATCTCCCAAGCTCAAATGGACTAAATTCTGGAAAGTAATACTTGAAAGGGTGATTATCTAGTGGTGAGAATTGCTGCCTGGTCATCAATCTAAAGACAATAAAACAGTATTATCAGGTCAAGGTTTCCCGTGAGCGACCCATGTGTCATTTTTTTCATTGGTCGTGTGCCCCCCTCTTTTGTACATTTAAAAGATTACCCACCATGGCACAACCAAACTGTGGGGCCAGCGTTTGTAAACGCAACACAAGGGGAAGGCGCCAATTTTAAAGACGAATCTTTTCGACCGAAAAAAAAACACAAAAGACAAAAGACGGATATGCATCAGCGGGGGATGTTGGTGGGTGCCTCCCTTTGCATGGATCGTCAGTGAGGGCCACTTTCTCCCCCATTGACTCCTTTTTGGGCTTAGTTATCGTGTATTCCTCGGGAGTAATTTCCTCTCTTTTTCTTGTTAATTAAATCCTAATCAATTAACATAATTATATTAACACGTTTAAATGTGAAAACAGACTAGCTCCGTCCCCACCCGCAATGCTTGTATAGGTTGCATCGATCCATTTGCTTATTGGATATGATTCACACTGATTCACACTAATTCACACTAAATGAATAATTGTTAAATCTTGAAATCATCTTTTCTTATCCATTATTTAAATTCTATTTTAATTGTATGATTCAAAACATAAGATGTTGAACACGAGAATAATAAATAAAAACTTATGAGCTTCTCTTTTATCTTCTTTTTTTATATAATAAAATTCAAATTAAGTGGAGTTTAGATAAAATTATTTCCATTTTTTTATTTTCTTATAAATGTACTTATTTTGATACATGTAAACTATATTTAAGTAAGTGGATTGCCGACAAAGAAAATAAAAATCAACATAGCCTGAATATATATATATATGTTTCAAATAAATCAAGTTGTGTACTTATTTTCTTAAACTTTTGCCGAATCATATAAACAACATGGACCTTTGACTTATGCTAACCAGTAGCAGTGGGCGTGTTCCAGACTTGTCTATCAGTAGTGCTCCCCAAGTTGTACTTGGAATCTGTATACAAGTATTTGCAGTCTTAGGAATGTAAGAACAATCAGATCGTCACTTGAATTAAGATCCAAGATCAGGGTAAAGACCTGCACAACAGCTGCTACCATGGTTCCTATTGTTGTCGAAAAACCTATAAGAGAAGGAGTTAACTTTTATAAAAAGCATGAAAGATCGCACTTGTATAGAACACAAAACAATTCAGGCCTCCACATCACTGAAAGATCATCAGCCCAACTCCAACCTAGAGGAATCTTCAGTCAGGCATAGACGTAAAAGGGACATAATTTAGTCATGAAGCGGGCAGCTTGCGCAAAAATAGGGATGCTCCCAATTAATGGATGAGCATATTTTCACTGGAAAAGTTCTGTAAATGGCGGTGTTCCATGTAGTCCTAAAGTGCAAACAGAAAAACGTACAATGCTCATCTCTCATTTAAGTGGTCATCGATCTTCTCATTTCAACTGATGCACAGTTAATAACTAGCATCAGATTCATACTTGGATATCTGATACCTCTTGAGAGATGTTTGCATTCTTTCCTCTCAGACGCTGGAGAGCTGCTTCAAACTCTTTTTTTCTACCAACTCTCGCCTATAGATTGTTAGAAATACTAGTTCAGTGCTCCGATACCGTTAGGAATACTAGTTTAGTTTAAATTTTGTTGTGATTTCTGAGTTTGTAATATAAGGAACAAGCTATAAACTATATCAACTAACAGTGCGTGTATCTAAGAATGAATAAATAGTGAATGGGAATCATGTGATTTTTTCCAATGCACTCTGAATCATTTCTCCTGTTTTCCTCTAACTAAAAAAACAATGCTTGATTTCTCCAATTATATCATTTCACAATTATAAATTGCACTACGATCTTGAGTAAAACAATCGTCATCATCCTATATCAAGCTTTGAATGCAATAATAGGACACGAGGTGAATGTCCGAGCCAGCATTGACAGAGAGCAATCAATTCTTAATTGTTGATTTTATGTAAATGAGGCATGTATCGACAGTTGAGAAATATTAAGACACTCATGACTTGTGAGATTATCTTATGGGACAAAGAACCACATCCAAGAAAAAGGGATCAATAACCATCGACAATAAATCTTACTTTCCATAGATTTAAAATCACTTTATATGTCTTTAATTATATTGGCTACTTCAAGAGTTTGAGTTACTAGGAAAATTAAAAACCTGAATATGTTAACAAATAGAAAAGAAGAATAGAGAACAATCTTAGGGTTACAAATTGGTGTCCAATTGTTTTGCAGAAAATTTGATATTTCTTCAAAATATTTGCCAAGAAATAATTTTCCTTAAAAATGACAGTATTTTCCAGAATTTTGCTAGAAACTAATTGAATTGGAAATTATTTTCTGACATTTAGGAAGGAAAATCTACTTTTAATTTCATAAATAGAAATGCACTATACGAGCGTATTGACTCGGGCATGGGTAGCGGGGAATTGAGCATGGGTCCAAAGAAGTTGGGCCCAAGACCGTAATGTTTGTACCTAGCTTCTTGGCACCTCAAGGCAAGCACAAGTCCATAGAGGCCGATTTGGGACCTTGATGTCATGCTTGTGTCCTTAGTACTTGAGCCCGCATCCATCAAGGTTGGACTGAGATAACCATCCTCGCTCACAAGTCTCTAACATCCTAGTTGGCCTCCACCTAACTTTGTGGACCTAGGCTCGGCCTCGATGGACCCAAACTTGGTGTCAAGGATCAAGACATGGGCACAAGGGTTTTGAGTTAAGGTATCCGAGAGCTGAGAACAAGCACCAAGGTCCCAAGTCTAACCTTTGTGAATTCGAGCTTAGCCTCGATGGATCCGAGCTTGAGTGTCAAGGATCAAGCACAAGCATCAGGGTCCCAAACTTGGCCTTGATGGACTCAGGCTTGGCCTCAATGAACTTTAGCTAGGCCCTAGTGAACCTAGCCTGGCTTGCTACTAAGGACTCAAGACAAGCGTCGAGATTTCCATGCCCAAATGCAAAGTCTCTGGTCAAGGTTTCAAAGCCTAATCATATTTTTGGAAAAAAAATTAATTGTTTAAAAAGGAAAAATCATTTTCTTAAATTTAAGCATAAGTTTTCCATTGACTAACAAAAAAAAATTTCTATGGACTCATTTTCTTAAGCAATCTAAATGCCCAAAATAAGAAAAATGTTATCCCAAAAAATATTTTTTGCAAAATAAATATAGCCTAGTATCCTGAAACTTCTCCAATATGCATATAAAGAGAACATGGAAATCCTCTACCTCAAATGGTGTTTCCACTAGCATTTCAATCAATTATTGACAGCAATACATGTAAATGAGGCATGCATCCACGATGGAGATATGTTGACACACTTATAATTTACGGTAGCATTTTGTGGAATAAAGAATCCACGTCCAAATGTGAGGTCAGCATTTCTCTTTTTTTCTAAATGGGATAAAGAATCCGGGGAGAATTGCCAAAAAAGTCCTAAACCTGTTGCGGTTGTGCCAATTCAGTCCTAAAACTTTTGTAATTGTACCAATTTAGTCCATCTGGCCAAATTTGGTCAGCCAGAGCTGACGTGGAAGTCGGCCATTGCTAGCAACAATATTTTAATAATATTTTTTATATTTTCCGAATTTTTTATTATTTTTTAAATTTTTTCTATTTTTTTTCCTTTTCTTTTTTTTCCTCTTCCTCCATTGCCCCTCACCAGCGGCAGTGGCTGGCCAGCTCCGACAAGGCTTGTTGGCCACTACACAAGGGCCACGAAGCCCTTGCTGGCGGCCTTGCCCTGGTCTGTGCGAGGCCGCCAGCGAGGGTCACGACCCTCGGTGGCCTCACCGCGGCCCCCAAGCCTCCCCCAGGTTTGGGCGAGGCCACCAGCGAGGGTTTCGTGGCCCTTGCGCAGTGGCCGGCAGCCTTGTCGAAGCTGGCTAGCCATTGCCGCCAACGGGAGGTGGGGGGAGGGGCAAGGTAGGAAGAGAAAAAAAAAGGAAAAAAATATAAAAAAAATTCGTGAAATAATAAAAAAATTGAAAAATAATAAAAATATTATCGCCGACGCTGACTAGCGTCCATGTCAACTTCGGCCGGCCAAATTTGGCCGGATGGACTAAATCGGCACAATCGCAAAACGTTTAGGACAGAATCGGTAAAAAAAAAAGTTTATGATTGAATTGGCACAACCACAATAGGTTTATGACTTTTTTGGCAATTCTCCCAAAGAATCTGCATTCAAATGGGACAAAGAAAGCCTAGAAACTTGATTAAGATATTTTTATCATTCATGAAAATATTTAAATATAAATTATAATTGAAAGAGAATATTTTTTTTGTTGCCTAACTAATAGGAGCGTTATCACAAGTCATTTTTCGGAGAAATATTTTTTTTAATCGTTTATTTTCCACCAAACAAATGGACCCAAATATAAGAATAATTTCTATTTATTGCTTTGTTGATAGAAGCGCATTTGTTCTGGAGGAGTTTTTTTCTTTTCTTTTTTGCCCCAATGTTCTTGAGGAGTTTGGTGGGTTATAATTTACGGCAACTTCTGATCAAGGGTATGTTGAAGTGAAAACGGCTTGGGCTAAAAGCTTATTTTCAAGAAAGGCAATGGGTTTACTACTACTTTCGAATTGGATTATTTTTTGAATATCAATTTTGGGTTTTCAGTGTCGGCCCTATTGAAACGTACAGAGTGGCTCAATGAGAAGTTATGTTTCCTTCTAATTATCTGGCTAAATATTTCCTAATTTTTAATGAATTATTTAATGCGAAAGTTGATATTACCTACCAAAGAAAGAACCTCACAAACTACAAAAGTATCTACTAACCCAAAAGGAAAAACTACAAAAGCTTCTTTTCATCAATGGGTGAGATGTGTTAAGACACTCACGAGATGTTGGAGTATCTATTGGAAAAAGAATTCATGTCCATGAAAAGGATCAATTACGATCGGTAGTAGATCTTACTTTTTAATATATTTACAGTCACCAAATACATTCCTAATTATGCTATCTGCTCCAAGAGTTTGAATCACTAGGAACATCAAGAATTAAATCCTAAATACATTAACAAAATGATAGAGAACGCATCTTTGGGGTACAACTTGGTGTTCCAATGCTTTCATCTATGTGTTTCTCGTGATCAAACGAAACAAGGTGTAAGCAAACGGAGTTTCTTGTGATTTGCTTTGGGCTTTTGATGGTCCACATTTGACACTTCCCTCAATTACGCATAAAATTGAACAAAGAAAATGGAAATAGTTGGCTTCTCTTAAGCTTAACACCCGTTTCTCAGCTAAACAAAAACAATCATTGCTGAGGACTTAGAGTGACTTCCTTCCCCTGAGCTCAACGGATCAAGTCCAGCTCTCAGGAAAGGAAATCTCTCCACGACCCTTTTCACATACAAAAACATCCTTAGTCATCAGCATGTATCTATGTACTTCTATGCTTATATTGAATTAAGATTACTCTGTCTCGCTTTTCTATTTCTTCCAAATATGCCTCAACATATAAAAGGTCGTGCATCTCACTTTCCTAATGTGATTTCACTATGTTCTCAAGTGGGTTTATCTTTCGTTAAAGAAGTTGTGCACGGTTGCTTCCCTCTTTTGTGTATTTCATGCTTGCTTCATGTCAAGGAGTACGGCGACCTTTGTAGTTCCATTTCTTACTTGAAGAACATGTCGCTGTAGCACGTACAATATTTCTGAGGTTGGGATATGAGGATTGGGTTACGATTAAGTCTAAATCGCAATTTGCAGATCGGAAGATTAGTGAATGGGGACAATGTGATTCTTTCTCAAATTATGTAAATCAATTCCCCTGATTCTCTATGACCAAGGCAAAAAAATCCCGTTTATCTAATTTCATACAAGTGAATCGGGATCTTAACTAAATAGTATCATCAAATTCCTCATTATTGAATCACTGAATATTCTCCTCATGATAACTAGTACAACACAAGGCTCATCTCCAAGGCAGCCTTAGGACACATAAAAGCCAAGTTTGCAAAGAGCGAACTACAGCATCTAGAGAAGCAGAAGCTATCGCCGTTCTCTAATTCACGAAAAATGCAAATGCTATCAGGAGGACACAAGGAACGACAGTCGACCAAGGCATGTCACCAAGCAGAACATACATCAGCAAGCCGCACTTGACACATCCGAGAGCAACAGCAATGAGAGCGGAGACAAGTCGGAACCTTGGGTCCATATCTCGTCCTCCCATCTTGACAATTTTCAGCAGTCTATAGATACGCATGATTTTTGCACGGGTAGTGTTGGGTGGAACATCAGTGCACTGGATGAGTTGATTCAGGTTCTCCTCCAGGGAATCAAGACGATGGATATATGCAGCAAGTAGATATGCCAGCTCTGCTTGCTCTGCTTCACATCTTGGAAATAAAATCAGCAAACCACTTGTTAATCTTTTGGAAAAGCTCAAGTTTTGAACTCTTTCTACATCACATAAGAAGGCAATCTTTCCAAAAGCTTTCAAGAACTACCACTTTAAGTTCTAAAGGAAATTTAACGCAGTATGATGCCAAGCTTCTAGTGCAAATAGCTAATGAGCACGCATTGCAGGAGTCTAACCTCTGTACGTACTGCAGGTATGTAACTCATCTATTGATCCACGGCTAATTAAGCTAGTGAAAACTCATCTTTTCAATAAAATGGAACACCAGAGTAACAGGGGATGCCTCTTTAGCACCTATAAACCTTTCCTAAGACACTCTAACGACAGTTTGTCACAGAACATAACCACCTAGATGCACAAAACTACCAGGAAGGCCCCTGCTTACCAGCTAGAAACAGAGTAAAGCAAACTGCAGGTCTTCTTCAAAGGAAAAGCTAATAAGACTTACTATTAATAGTTGTTCTCAATGAGTTTCTCATGACAAAAGAAAGAAGTAGAGTCGATGTTCACTTTCTTTTCAACCTTGTGATTTAAAAAAAAGACATGGCAGTTTAAGGATTTCACTTCTTGGTATGAATCCTGCTGTATACACTTGCCAAACGGAGACCATGAAAATTTACCAATTCGTAACTCCAAGAAGGCATTTTGCAAGAAACGAGCCATTTTGCATGCACCAGATATGCCCTAAATACATGCTCTGCTCTGAGTAGAGCCCATTTCTGTTCTTTGAGAGTGGAGTCGTTATGATCATCTCAATTTATTAAAGGAAAAAACGAATAAATGAAAATTTCTGAGTTTCCTCAGAATCCTTAAACTTGCAGACGGAGCTGGGCTACAGATTTAAGGTCACTGAGGCTTACCTTTGACCATCACCATGATCAGCTGGATTGTTGTTCTCCATTAACCTCCGCACTTTGCTAATCTCTCCTTTTCTTCCTGAAAATTTGGTTTCTTTGAGTGTTTGCAGAGTGCTGTCTTCTCAACGAAGTGCTTCAGGGGACTACGAGACCAGGGTCGGCATTTTGGCTTGGCTGGGGAAGTAGGGCCAGGGGATGGGGGTGGGGTGCTCTTTTTCTTCTTGGGACGGGATTTTGCTTGAGCAAGAATAATGTAAAGAAAAATATGATTAGTTTTCTCACTTTGGCTTTTTGGCTAGTTTTCTCACTTTGGCTTTTTGGCTTCCGTGATATGAAAAGGGAATCCACATCTGGGGATGTGGGATTCCCTTTTCATATCACGGAAGCCAAAAAGCCAAAGCGAGAAAACTAATCATATTTTTCTTTACCAAAAAGCCAAAGCGAGAAAACTAATCATATTTTTCTTTAAATTATTCTTGCTCAAGCAAAATCCCCACCCCCATCCCCTGGCCCAACCTCCCCAACCAAGCCAAAATGTTAATTTGAAATTTTTAGGTCTAGGATTGCCTTTTCATATTTGACGGGGACCCACCCACGGAAGCGAAAAAGCTAATCATATTTTAAAGAATTAATATCACTAAAAATTTCAAATTAACATGTTTATGATAAATTTATTTTAAATTAATTTTTTTATCATGAAAAATCTCAAATTGATATGTTTATGATAAATTTATCCCAAATTAATTTTTGAACCGTCAAAAATCCTAAACTGATACATTTGTGACAAATATACTATCCGTTAAATTATATTAATATTATAAAAAATTACAAAACTAGTATAACTATGTCCTAAACTAATACACCAGTCAATTATCAAATGTTCTCTAACTCAACAATTTGATAATAAAATTTAATGAAAATTAACCGATGGTAAATTGATCACAAGTATACTAGTTTGAAATAAATTTATCAAAAGTGTATAAGTTTAGGGTTTTTTATGGTCAAAAAATTAATTTGAAATAAATTTATCAAAAGTGCACTAATTTTGAATTTTTCATGATATTAACCTTAATTTAAAGTCTGCGCCTCATCTGCACCTAGACATGAACATTGAGGGTTGTACTCGTAGCACCCAAATGAACCCAAGATTGCCTTCTCTATTTTTCTTTTTTTATTTCTTTTTGTTAATATATCCAGATTTATATGCACGGGTTCTAACGATTGAGGCTCGCAGACCAGACAATGCACTTAGGGGCTTATGCAGCCATTGCAAATCCACAAAAAAGTAAGATTTATTGCTAATAGTTGTTAATCCCTTTTTTGTGGACACTGATTATTTATCCCACAAGACATTTTCATATCTACGATTATGTCAACATGTCTCACCAATCCATGCATGCCTCATTTACGTGCATCCACAGTTGAGAATTGGTTGAAATGCCAATGGAAGCACCTTTGAAGCAGAGGATCTTCATTCTCTTTTGTTATTTATAAGGATAATGACATGAATGGTCTCTAAACATTAATTTAATATATAATGTGCTCCATAAACTTTTAAAGTGTTTAATGTAGTCTATCATCTTTTATTCAATATAAAATGCGGTCCATGAACTTTTAAAATATTTACCATAGTCTCTAGACCTTTTGTACATGTTTAACTTAGCCTATAAACTATATGAAAATGTTTAATATTATCATGTTTAATATTATGGAATGACAATATTAAACATTTATATATAGCTCGGAGATTAAGTTAAACATATACCAAAAGTCTAAGGATCATATTGAATAAATTAAAATTTTAGATATCACATTGCACATTAGATTATAGTTCAAAGACCATTTGTGTCATTTTCCCTTATTTATATTGAAAAAGTTTGATACTAATGTGGTATATTAGTTTAGGTAAAACTCATGGCCAAAGTAATCCCTCTCCATAAGTTTTAATACCTTTACAAGTAATTACTCATATTAGAAAAAACAGAATTAAAATTGAAGCTCCGTTTGTTTTGTGAAAATAAATAGTTTGAAAAATATTATCCTAAAAACAATCGCTTATACTGTTTAAAATAATTAGTCATTAGAAAATTATTTTAATTATTGATAAAAAAATTTATCTAAACATTTTGGTTAAAATGAAAGCATTTATTGTTCATTCATTCTTGTAAGCAATATAAGCGATTATTTCTAGGAAAATATCTATCAAATTAATATTTTTTTGCAAAATAAATGGATCATATTTGTTTAATCTTCAAACTTTGAAAAAAATGCCAAGAAACCACTATCACATGAAGAGACCTCATTTTCGCTAGCCACTCTCCCATGCACGAAAAGACTGCGCATTTTGAGAGAAACTCTCTCTTCTTCTTATTCTAAGCTTCTCTTTTTTCCCCTTTGGTAGGAGAAACTCAGATTACTTTGCAATAAACTTTATTTTTACGATACCCGTTGTCAAAAGACGAATCGGCATTAGCAGTGGATGTAGGTGGCACATTCCTTGCATGGATTCTCAATGGGGCCACTTTCTCCCGACTCTTTCATGGCTCAATTAATTGTGTATTCTTTGTTAGTAATTTCCCTTTTTTAATTAAATCCTAATCAATTAACATCATTATATTAATGCACTCAATGTGAAAACAAACTAGCTCTATCCCTGCCTGCAATGCACATATAGGTTATATTCCTGCAGCAATCCATAGACTCATTGGATATGATTTACACTGAAGGCATGGCATTATACAACGCATTCAATTCCTTTTTGAATTTAGACTTGCAAGTCTGGATGTGTTCATGAGAGTATATGTAGTTTGTATTATTAAGAAGTACGTACGATATTCATTTTATACCTTGTATCTTGATAACCTTAGCTATTAGAGAGGGGGGGGGGGGAAACCACTGTCTTCTATGATACCTAATGGGTTCAAATCTTTATATCACACATTTTATGTGCATGGCTGATTTTACATACCAGTGAAGTATTAAGAAATATTTCGTTTTTAAAAGTACTTGAGAAGTGTGCTTAACAAACAAGCCGTGGTCACATTTCTCAATAACTTGAGCTTTTGCGAAAGATTGCTTTGCTAATTTTAATTCCTAGCTACAGAGCAAAGCGTGCAACTTGAATTGCTAAAACGTATAACCAATTTTTTTATTCCACGGGGGAGTCCTTACTTTGAGCCACTAAGGACATGTATACCCATGGCGGTCCAACTAACATTGCCGAACACAACCGCCATGGATATGTAAACAATGGTCAGAATTGCTCAGCGAAAATGAGATGGGAAGATAATATCTGGACCTGGGTTTCGACTTTTTCTTTTGGTAAGGGCGGCCTTTTTTTCATACTACTTAGAGAGATTTTTTTTTATATTCATTTACAGTTTTTTATATCACCATTATCCAAATTCTACAATATAGGCCTCGTGCCCTGAGTATTAGGGTATATTTGATAACATTTATGTTTCTCAAAATTTATGTTCTTTTATTCTCCGAAATAGAAAAACAACAGTAGTAAAATCAGCTAATTTTTCTATTTCTCTGGAACAGATTAGTAGTAGTCGGGAAATAGATTTTGAATAAAAAGAAGAAATAAAATAAAAATGTTACTTCTTTATTCTCTTAGGAACAATTTCTAAAACAAATCATATTTATCTTCTTCTTCTTCAACAAGAGATGAGTTTCGACGAACTTACTGAAGCCTCACCAACTAACAAGGTCAAGGCTTGACCTCACCAAACCCTTCACTGAGGGCTAGCGAGGCTCCCCCAAGCCTAGTGAGATTGCCAACTCTCATCTTTGGCTGGTCGCTGGCCATCACCCAAGCCCAGCAACCAGCTAGAGAATGAAGAAGGAGAGAGGGAAAAAAATAAAAATAAAATAAAATAAATTGAAAGAATTTCTAGGTCACAAAAAAAGTAAGGATCATACCATGCGTATTTTTATTCTTTTTTTTATTTCAGGAATAAAAAATTTATGCTATTATCAAACACTTTCGAATGCTCAAAACTCTCTAAGAAACAGAAATAGAAAAAAATATTTCTAAATATAAATAATTCTTGGGAACAAAAATATTACCAAATGCGCTTTTACCTTTTCTTGCATTAGCTTTTCTTTTGAATTCATATAAAACACTAATCTCATGGCTTGCGAACGAAAAATGAATGATGAGCTTTGAGAAAAGAATTCATAAAAGTATTGGAAAATTGATCGTGGAGAAATTAGAAAAACAATTCCTGTGTTATTGCCACTATTTAATTTTGATCATCATACTTCATCTTGTAACAAATTGGGCCCTAAATTAATCTCTAGTTATGAGAAAAAATTTATATAGCCGATCAAATATTAACTGAATATGATGACTAAGCACCGGAGGTATACAAATAGTGCTGGTGTGGAATGAAAAAATAATTATTCAGAAGAAATTACAAAACAATCCATGATTTATTCTTGATGTTTAATTTTGACCGCCATCCTTTATTTTATTATAGACTTAGTCCTTAACCTGACTTCTGATCCCGATTTCAAATATTTTCTTCCATGAGCAAATAAAAATTGCTGGGTAAGTGCCAAATCAATATGTTAGTTTACTCCATTCGAATTTATCAAGACGATTCATGCAAAAAAAACTTGCATAATTATGGTTCTAATCGGGCTTTCCTAAGATATCTAATGGTATCGCTTCTGCTCGCGCATTAGCGCATTTGTTTTAACTATTGATCATTTGTTGAAGGACACTTTAGCCTATACTTGTAATGTTTCCCCTAGTTTAAATGGACCAAATACACGAAAGTTCCTACCAGGTCATTGGTCAAGGTTTCCCAAGAGCAGGCCACGTTTCATTTTTTTCATTGGCCGCCTGTCCTCCTATTACCAGACCTATCACTATTAAACTGTGAGGCCAGCGGTTGGAAACGCGCCCTGAATTTTTTTTGTTCATTTTTTTTTTTTGCTTTTTATTGAGTTATTTTCATTTATCAATAATAAGAAAAACAGGTACCCTTTTGTCTGTCTTTGTTGATTAATCCTTTGAAGAGGAGGAAAATTCAACAAGATATAGAAAGATTTGTACGTTTGTTCTTTCAATATTAGAGTTCCTTTTTTTTTTCAATGATATCCTGGGGCTACTAAAACTTCAAAGTGGATATTTCATGAAAAAGGAAAAAAATTATGAAGTTGCTGAAAAATAATAGAATTCAAGCAGAATTGATTGAAACAATTGGATATTTAATTATTTGCATGGACCTACATAGTTTATAGAAGGTATATCCAACACGAGCATTTTTTTCTATCACTTCAGACAAATTAATATTAAATTAATTGGCAATTAAAGCATTATAATAATTGCAAATATTATCTACCATAGATAATTTCTATAAATGTAATTAACCATAATGACTGCAGCTGTCGAACCAAGCTAAAAAAAAGACTTTTTATTTTTTTTTATGTATCAAATCATACATGTAATTGTCGACACATTTTTAAATACCCATTTATTTTGCAAATATACACATATATAAATATATAGAAAAGATTAAAAAATCGAAAAAAAAATCGTGTGGGCTGGCATAGCCCAGCCCACTCTTTTACTCTTTCAGCCCACTCCTTAAATTTCTTAAGCCCCGCCTTCTTTCTTCCTCTCTATCTCAGCCCAGCCCAGCCCACTACCATTCTCTCTTCATCCTCTACAACACAGAAAGCACGCGACGTACGCACAAAAAAAAGGGATGACGCGGTGACGCCACAGCGGTGACGTCGGCCGCGTGACGCCAGCAAGGGAATCTTCTCTTGCTATGCTGTCACCCGAAGGAAGAAGGAGGGGCGAGCCGGAGAGCCGTAGGGAGAGAAGCTGCGGGCGAGTGGGCTTCAACGAAGAAGAAGAAGACCAGAAAAGATTAAAAATAAAAACAAAAAAGAAGAAGAAGAAGTTGCAGATTTTCTGGTTTGATGAAGGGAGGCCCGCGGAGGTTGAAGACGACGCAGGAAGGAGGAAAATACAGCAGAAAAAGACAAAAAGTGAGAAAAAAAAAGAATTAAAAAATTAAAATTTGCCCTTTTTTAAATCCGATCGAGTCGGATCCTGGTATACGGGTCGGGTTATCGGTGCGGATCGGGTTAACCGGTCCGAATCATTTTTTATTAATAAAAATTCAAAAATTCAAAAATTCAAAAAATACAAAAAATCTTAAAAATCTTAAAAAATCTTTAAAAAATTCGAAAAAATCCTTAAAAATTAATAAAATTTCTTCAAATTCAGAAAAATCATGAAAATATTTAAAAAAATTTAAAAAAATCAGAAATATCCAAAAATTCCAAAAAAATTAGAAAATTTAGAAAATTAAAAAAATATTAATTCAGAAAAGCCTCAAAATATCAAAAAAAAAAAATCTTGAAAACTCATTTTGTTTAATTTCTAAAAATATCCAAAAATATAAAAAAATTCACAAAAAATTCATAAAAAATTCAAAGAATTCAGAAAAAAATTGCAAAATTTAGAAAACCCTTAAAAAAGAAAAAACCCAAAATTGGACAAGCATTTAGGGCTCTACAATAGGGTTCTTTGTTTACGTTATATCTTTCTTTTTTTTAGCGACAATATCAAGATACTCCTGTGCTTTATTTTGTGATGATATTTAATTGCGCATTTTAAATATTTTGGATGTTACTTTCTCGCTTTAGAATGGTTAGGATAAGCTTTAGATTTCTTGAATAGTTGCATGATTAACGTAACTAATTCCCCGAATTTAGAATCTCTAGTTGCGCAAATAGTAAAGTATTCTCCTGTATCTTACTGGATTTTTAGAAAGTTAGTGGCGACTCCTTTGTTTGAATTTGCATAGGCTAAATCGATCAAAATTTTGAATACCCAATGTTACGTGAGGTATGGACTTGAGAGAATCCAAGTTAATGAAGGGCCGTCGGTCCAAAGTTAACAATACCCAAAACCTAATCAAAGGTTCCCCAACCAAAACTCTCTAAAAAAAAAAAAAAATTAGGTCGCGATGGTTATTCCACAACAAAAATAAGCGAGTGAGCACTGGTTTTGCACATGTCGCATAACAATCTTTAGCCCTCGCGTTGCATCTTTTGTTTGAATCTCGACAAAGAAATCAAGATTGAGGATTAGTTCACTGACTAGATATGTGACAAAAAAAAAGTATCGGGATTAAATTGAATGGGAATGCTCATACATGAAACAGTTTTGTAATTTCACTTCGAGTTATGAGTTCTACGCATCAATGCTATAACCTAAAATATTTTCTTGGGTAAATATCAGTGACATAATGGTATCTTTAGGAGGCAAAAAATGATAACTAAACATGCTATGTCATTGATTCACAAGCGTCGTCTTCTTCCAATCCCGCCAATTTTTCAGCGACACCTCGTAAAAATCTGCAATGTCAGTGCAGAGAGACAGAAGCGAAGCACTCGAAAATGGAGTTCTCCCTGAGCGGCAACGTCTTGAAGACCTTAGCTCGCTCCATCACTTGCCTCTTCCGCGTCGGCAATGACCTGGCCATCCAAGCTTCTCCTTCCCAGGTCATTCAATCAATTTCTTCCCCGCATTTCTTCTTCTCCTCCTCCATTGTCTCTCTCACCGCGGCTCCAGCGTTTGCCACTGAAATCCACGTCGAACATCGTCCCTCAGCTTCATCCATCGAGTGAAATAGTTGCTTCTTCATGTGCCGTGCTGAGCAATGCTTAATTTACATGCTATGTTCTGTTAGGTATTGGCCCGTTTTTCTCGATATGGTGCCCCGATTGACAAATCTGAGAGTCCTTGCACCGATTGCCGAGTGCGTGGAGCTTTCGGCGGTGGATTGGGGCAGAAATTGGTTGACCTAGGTTGCAATTGGCCCTGTCGACGATCAATATAACTTGACTTGCATAAATATGAAGTCATTGGAAGGATCTAGTACTGTTGATAAGGTGAATCAAAGTCATTATATCGTAAGGCCAAGGCAACTCACTGCTGTAGCCTGGACAACTATCAGTGATACTCGTAGAAAATGTCAGAATGGTGAAACCACAGGAGGAAAGCCCTATGGATAACCTTCTACAGGTACGGCTATTCTATCTTGCTAATGCTTTGCTGGTTTTTCTAGTTACTATGATGGTAATATATGGAGTTTTGCAACACTCAATAAGTGCAAGCACGATTACACTCTTTAGCATATCTCTTATGTGACCATACTTTGCATGACTTCCTTTTGCCTCTTGCATTTTACTGCCAAATAACAATAGAAGTTCCAAGTTCTAAGCTCATGTTTAGCACGTGGCACTATTTGTGCTGATTTGAAGCTAGAATAGAAATAGTATTGATCTACGCATAAATATCACCTTCTTACTCATTTATATTTATATATTCATATTTGACTTCCAATTTTTCTTTTACGCACTCAATTCTTCAAGATCTGCCTATCAATTGATTACCTTCAAGCTAGACCTCTTTGATGTGTTTGCAATATGTGATGCACAAGTTTAAAGCAACGTTCTTTCGAAGGTAAAGTGCCATTATAGATCTTTTTGGTATATTTCGTTAGTTTATAGTTGTAAGAATCTTACAAAATCTCTATGTAATGCTTATGTCATTTTTTTGTATACATCAAAGTGACACGGTACAACAAAAAAATTGTAATTTAAAAGTTGTTAAGTTATGATCTTCTAAAAATCTTACTTACTAACAATGAATTTAAATCTAACCATTGCTTAAATATTTTTTCTATATTAATTTTATATATTATATCTAACTCTCTTCACGCATTTAATTTTTATTTTTTTTCACGTGAATGTGGGTACTCTTTTTATAGTATGGGAAAGAAAGCAACTTTATGCATGAATTTAAGAACCTACATCTCAATCGATTTGATTTATCTATTATTGTTGTGTGATGTGGGAAAATACATAATAAGCACACATGGCCATTGCTCTTCGGCCATACACTAGGCATGAGTATCTTGTGACATTTTTGAGTAATGTACGAAGAAATCACCTAAGTAATTTTGGTAAACCAACCTCAAAAGCACAACAATAGTGACAAAACCAGAGCATTGTTGATCTAACTACTTATCTTATTGCATTTTTTTCTATAAAGGGAAAAAGTACTAAAATTTTTTTTAATCCATCGCATTATACTCATTTAGTCATCACCTTTCAATTGGACTAATTTAGTTTTAAACATTTTTATAAGGGTACCAATTCAGTCATTCCGATAAATTTAGATTGGAAATCCTTGACGTAAACACTGTTTGTCTTATGTGGTATAGTTGGCGCTAATATAGATATTTTAAAAAAATAATAAATATTTTTAGGTTTTTTTATTAATTTTTTTTTCTTTCCCTCCTTTTTTTCCCTTATTACCCTCTACCAGTCACCCACTAGCAAAGGTTGCTAGCTACCTATAAGGGCAAGGGCCTGGACACCCTCGCTGGCCTTTGGCAAAGGCCAAAGAGAGGATCCCATTATAGGGTTGTTGCCACCATTGTCAAGGGCCTTGCCACCTCTAGTGAGGGCTGGGCGAGGATCCCTTCTTTAGATCTGGTGAAGGGTGGCCTCGCCTAGGCATCATCGGCCTTGGCCCTAGTTAGTGACCTCTATCAGCTAAGGAATAGAAAAATAAAAAAAAAATTCAAAAATTTTAAAAATTAAATAATATGTCCACATTAGCGCCAATCATGTCGCGTAGGATGATTGATGTCTACGTCAATAATTTTTAGCCTAAATTGAATAAATTAGGACTAAATTGGTTTAATTGAATTGATATCTTAATGCAATAGGTCTGTAACTTTTTTTATACCTTTCCCTTCTACACAGCTTGTTTGGATAAACTCCATAGGCCGTTCCACACCTAGAAAATTAAAATCAACTGTAAATTAAAGAATTGTGAGAGGGTGACGATGCTTTACTCTCTTCGCCCCGAACGGACCCACCACGGAGTTATTTGTGGAATACCAGCTGACTTGGTCGTTAAGTTTGAAAAATAAATAAATAAAAAGCAAGTGGCAATTTGGAGGGAAAAAAGTCTCCATGGGTGGACCCTCTCGAGTCCATCCACGGTACGCCTTAATCTTTTAATTGGCAAAAAAAGTAATTTTTTGTTAACGCATGCATAAATACTTTTAACTCCATCACTTTCTAAGGATGTACAGAAACCATGATGATTTACAATTACATTATTATGCCTCACTCTAGCTACATAATAATATCTAGAGCTTGCTTGCAGTAATTTGTACTTTTTCCTTTTCGCACAATCTCGATGGGCGTCTCCTTTGACTTTTGTAAACCTTAAACATCTAAAATTTTCATAATCTTTTAAAATTTGAATAGTAGTTTTGAATTAACGGAAAATTATAAAAGTTAATTTTTAACTTTTGATTAGTCTAGACAAACAACCATAGTTTGAATTGACGTATCAATCAATTAATATAATTTAAATTAAATGTGATTTGCATCACGAAATCAAAGGTATCTGTAAGACTTATCTGTAAGACCGATGGGAACGCCGAGGAACGGAGTGTGCGCATTCGTCCCCGAGGCAACTCGATTGCGGAAAATAGCGAAGAGAGAGGGAGGAGAGACAGAGAACATCACGAGGGTTTCTCTCTCTTCCTCTCTCTGTCTTCTTTTGCAGGACATTGTGATTCGGGGCTAGGGACTGGATTGCATCGTCCTAGGATTATAGCCTTACGTGTGCATTCTAATAAGCGCGACTGTATAGTGGGACCCATTTGTGATTTATATCGTGGCAAGATGTTAGCCTGGCTTCACGGCGGGTGCGCTAATGTAATAATTGACAATTGATTGGGAGGTGATTGATTCTATTTTATTATTTTCAAATTTAAAAAAAAAAAGGAACGAAATGTGACGAGCTGTCAAAAATGCAAGACCCAAGAATACAAAATACAATACGATTTATCATGTTCAAGGATCGTAAAAATAAATTTTTGGTGGGTTTAAATGTCAAATAACAAGAAAAACAAACTATTTCTTACAAAAATACACAATAACTAAGGTTTCGTTCATTTCACGAAAAATATTAATTTTTAGAAAAATATTTTCCAATAGCTATTTTCTAGGAAAAAGTAATTATTTCCTAGTAGTCGGAAACTTGAAAATAATGTAAAAAGTATTTTTCACTGTTCGCTTGGAAAAATATTTTTCTTTATACACTATTTTTCAATATTTATTATTATTTTATTTTTTGAAATCATTATTTATTATTTTTTAAAATTGATTATTAAATTATTTTTTCCTTTTTTTTTTCTGTGTTCTCTCATTCCTTGGTCGGTCGCCGACCATGCCTTGCCTTGCCAGCGAGGCTCGAGGCTCGCTTGCCTTTGGCGAGCTTGCCCTATCAACTCACTGGCGAGGTGAGCTCAAGGTGGCGAGGCTCGGGCCTCACAAATCGAGACACCCGAGCTTCACCAAAGGCCATGATGCTCAAGTGTTGCCAATCTAGCAAGGCCCGAGCCTCGCCACCTCTGGCGACACCAAATCGACAAGCTTGGCTCGCCTGTCACCAACCGTTGCCATGGCCGACGACCAGTCGAAAAAGAAAAACAGCAAAAAGAAAGAAGTGAGGACTAATAGGGGGTGTGAAATAAGAGAGAGTGAGTGTGGAAAATGTTTTCTCTAACTTGAAAAGTGAAAAACATTTCCCCTACTTTAGAAGACTTATTTTCCTTCATGGAAAATGTTTTCCCAATGAATTTATTTTCCGTAAAACGAATGTCGGAAAATCCGAAAAATATTTTTCTAAAAATTATTTTTCGTGAAACGAACGGAGCCCAATCAGAAAAAGGAAAGCCACGTCACCAGTGACACTGAGGCACTTATAGGAGTGTAATCACCTACTAATCCAATGAAGAGTCATCTGTCGGATCATTTTTTGTGGAGGAAAAGCTGCTGAGGCTTTCGAAAAATAAAATCACAATTAATATTAATTTCTCTCAATGCACATGATGGAATTTTTGACCCTACAACACTCCGCTTATTAAGCAAAAAATGAATAATTTAAAATTTTTTTTTGAAGATGATTGTTTATATCACTTACAAAAAAAATTAATGAATAAAAATATTTTCATCATCTATAAAAAAAATTTAGATACAAATTGTCGTGGATAATAAAAATATTTTTTATTAATTAATTATTTCAAGGAATACAAGCGATTATTTTTAGACAAATACTTTTCAAATTATTCAATATTCATGAAATAAATAAAGCCTAATTATTGGCAATTTTTTGTAGCTTCAAGATTTTCAGAAAGATACGACAGTAAATGTAAAACCTTTTATGCTTACACATGTAAACAATTATAGTGGTATTCAAACTTATGGAAAGTGATTACTCTTGCCATGAATTTCCCCATAACCGAGTTATCAAATTCTTAACATTTCCAATATGCATAGGAAACAAGGATGACTTCAAATGGTTTCGGCATTGGCATCTTGGCCAATTCTCGTCCGTTGATGCATGTATGATTAAGATACTTTGAGAAAATCCTAGCAGAAATATCGCCCAAAAAGTCCTGAACTTATTGCATTTTTACCAATTTATCCCTAGACCTTTCAATCTCGACAATTAAAACCCAAACCTTTCGACAATTTGTCAATTAAGTCTATTTAGTCAATTTTAACTAGTATTTGTTTATGTAGACAATTTTTTATATTTTTTTCTTTTTCTTTATTTCTTTTCCTTTTTTCTACCGAGTCCGGCAAGGGTCGGCTAGCCTTCATCAGGCTTGGACGGGAAAAAAAAGGAAAAGAAAGAGAGAGAAAAAAGTTTAACAAAATTCAGAAACTTTTAAATTAATTATCAAAATCGTCTAGGTTAGCATTGGCCATACCATATGTGGAATGGCTAGTGTCCACGTCAAGATTTCCATAAAAAATTGGCTGCATAAGTTAAATTGGTACAAATGTGAAAATAATTAAGACTAAATTGGCACAATAAAAAAATGTTTAGAATTAAATTGGCACAAATATAATAAGTTTATGACTTTTTGAATAATTTTTTTCTACTCTTGCCCTATTAGAGTATCTTGTAAGATAAAGAATTCACGTCCAAAACAAAATGTCCACGAGGACCAACAATAAATCTTATTCGATGGATTTACAGCCATCGAATACATCCCTGAGTACATTTTGTGATCCGAGAGTCTGAGTAGCTAGGAGCGTCGAGAATAAAAACTTGGATATATTAACAAAACAAGAAAAAAGAATATAGAACGCATCTTGAGGGTACAGATTGAAAAAGACGAAGCAAGTACGCGGAATTTCTTGTGGTTGCCTTTTGGCTTCTGATGGTCCCCGTTTGACTCTTCACCTCAGGGACCCATAAAGTTAAACAAAGATAGCTGGCTTTTGCTTAACCTCCATATCCTCAGCTAAACAAAAACGACCATTACTTGGAGCGACTTACTTCCCCTTAATCTCAATGGCTCGAGCCCATCTCCCACGAGATCTCTGTTCTCCCACCGTATTTAAAATATAGCCTTAGTCATCGACATATAATGATTTTTCCGACAGAAAATTGATTCGAGCGCTATAAGAAGAGACAAACACCCATTCAATGGATCAATAAAATTTCAAAAGAAGTTTCAATTTCAGTTATGCTGCTGTTTAATTTTGCTTGTCCAATCTCACTTTGGTACAAAATGATTAACTTGACGAGTTTATTGCGGTGCAGAAATAATGCAATTCCATCCCAACAAAATCCCTAAGATGAAAGACCAAATTAAGAAAAGCTCCAAGAAATGCTCTAATTCCCAATTTCCAATCCAAAAGTCAAGTGATTTCTTCTGAGAGTTTTGGACTCAAAACCCATGGGCATTGCCTTCTGTGTCATCAAAAATCCTCCGTTGTACTCTCTAGCCTTAGAAATCCTCCCAGAGAGATTCATACTTTATTTTAATAGACTATTATTAATATGCTTTGTCAAATAGCAACCGGAGTTTAAACTCGGTTTTGGTATGAGGAGATTCAAAAGACCCACGAATCCAGATTTTTCTTGTTACTCATTCTCGCCTTCTCTAACCTTTCTTGGGCTGTTCACCCGAAATGAAAAGTTGCGGGTTCATTTGCAAATGAAAAAACCGAGCTAGATTTTGATGAATTGTGATCTTTGATGTCATTTTAATGATTAAAAGTTGCCTCGAGTTAGAAGGAAAGGATATCAAAAGAGATGAGAATCTGCACAACAGAAGCTGAGATGAGACGAAGCAGTTCATCGGTGAGAGATGTGCATCCAGCCAAAATGGCCGAGCAAATAGAGCTGGACATCACTGTGGCCAAAGAAAAAGATATAAAAAAGATAATTGCTGAGGAGTTGGGGCGACTTACTTCCCCTGAATCTCAATGGATCACGCCCATCTCCCAGGAAATCTCTAATTCCCACCCTTTTCGTGCATATTAAAAAATAAGAAAATCTTAGTCATAGACATATATCAATATATGTCTATACTTATACAAAACCAAAATTAGTCGCGGGATTCTCCATTTCTTGGGGGTCCACAATGGGGAGATGAAAATCAACCCGAATCATTGGCCGTACTTTATTGATATTGCTCAGAACCACCAATTCTAAGGGACGCGAGGGGTTGAGGTCTTACAATTGGTACCTTGACTAGAATTGGTCAAGGTCTTACAATTCTATAAGCATGGGAGCTTGCCGGGTAGTTTTGAGCGTATGGTTTTGTGTTGTGCGTAAGTGTTGTCGGAGTGAGTTGGGAAAGATTGGGAGTTAAGAAGGAATCCCTTGTACTCCGACTTTAAATTTTGTCCACAAGAAGAGCTTTCATAAGCTTGATTAGTCGTGGATCAATAGATGAGTTACACTCCTGCAGTGCATACATAGGTTAGACTCATGCACTGATTTGCACCAAAAGCTTGACATCATACCACGAATCAATTTTCCTTTTGGACTTAAATTGGTAGTTCTTGATGCGTTTCTGCGAGTTTGTTAGTTAAGAGGCCTTGGGAAACACTTGATGTCATTGAAGATGAGTCTCTTGATAGCTTATCAAAAAACTATCATCTTGTATGATGCAGAAAGAGCTCACAACTTAAGCTTTTGTGAAAAACTAGCATCTAACAAGTAATTTGCTTATTTTAATTTGAAGATATAGAGCATAGCTTGTAATTCAAATTGTTGTAATATTTAATGCCCGTCTTGATTCCATGAAAGAGACCTTATTTCGAGCCATCAAGGACATGTATACCCATACAGGTAGAGCCAACGTACCATTGCACTAGTCATGCTTATCTACATATTGGTCAAATACATCCGATGGAAATTAATTTTCGAGATAAGAAGGCAAGATATTGGCCCAAGGTTCTAACTTGCATATGCTCTCATCTCTATTGCTCTCAGATGTGTCGCATGTAGTCTGTTGATATGCAGTCTGCTTGGTGACATGCCTTGGCTGATTCTCGTTCCTTATATTTTGATGTTGATACTCCCGTTCAAATTCAAACCCGAGGATTAATTGAAAATGGCGACAGCTTTCGATTTTCCTAATGTTGTTGTGTGCTTCTTGTAAAGTTGGTTTTGATGTACATCTTGCCAATACTAACCTGGACATGAACCTCATGTTGCATTATTATTATCTCAAATGCTTTTTACATAACATTGCAAAAATATATGATGATGAAGACAATAGTACTCCTTAGTTAAGATCCTAATGCAATTCAATGAAATTGGAGAAACAGGGATTTTTTGGTCTTTGACCAGAGAGAAACAGGGAAATTGATTCAAGGAATAATATCCGGATAAATTAACAAAAAAAATAAATAATAGATAACAAATCTTGGGGGTGCAACTTGGTGTTCCAACACTCGCCGAGTTTCTCCTGATCAAACAAGACAAGGTGCGAGCAAACAGAGTTTCTTGTGATTTGCTTTGGGCTTTTGAGTGTCCCCATTTTACAGGCCCATCTCCCAGAAAATCTCCGTCTCCCAGCCCTTTTAACATATAAACACAAAAAACAAAAAAGTCCCACTCATCGACGCCTATCTATCTATGTCTACACTTAGATTGAAGCAAAATTACCGTGTCTCATTTTTCTGTATTTTCTAAATATGCCTCAATATACAAAATATCATGCATCTCCCTTTCCTAATATGATTCCGCTTTATTCTCTAATGGATAAATCTTTTGTTGAAGAATTTGTGGTCGGTTTCTTCCCTCTCCATATTTTACATGCTTCCTTGATGCCAAACTTAGTAGTTTTTATTGGTGAGTCGAAGTTCATCCGAGACGATGTCTATCTAGAATATTATGACACCATCTAGAATATTATTGAAGTTGGATATGAGGATCAAGTTACGAACTTCATCTAAACTGCAATTCGTGGATTAGAAGCTTAGGGAACGAGGATAATATGATTATTCTCAAATTTTATGGATCAATTCCCCTATTTCTCTCTAGCCATAGAAAAAAAATCCCATGTGTCTCCAACTTCATTGTATTGCACCAGGATCTTAACCAAGTGGTACCGCCATCTTCATCACATCATATATTATACTTTCTACATATATATATATAAGATATTCAAGGTAATAATAGTACAACACAATATTCATATCCCAGAGGTAATAATAGTACAACAAAAAGTCATGTCTTGACCAACGTTAACACAATACACATCAATACCAACTTCCCAAAAAGCAAACCACAATATTAGGAAAACTGAAACGGTCACAATTCTCTCGATAAATGCTCATGGGTTCATCAATGCGAGGACGCGGAGAATGAAAATCGGCCAAGGCATGACACGAAGCGGAATGTACATCAACAAACGGCATCTGACACATCCGAGAACAATAGCGATGCGAGCGGACATAAGTCGGAACCTTGGGTCCATATCCTGCCTTCCCATCTTGAGGATTAGTAACCGCCCAACCACAACGAGCACTGTGTAGATATACACGATGGTTTCAAGGTTAGTGATGGCTGGAATACCCAAGATTCCGATGGCACCAATCATAATCTTCAACAGGACCTTCTCCAAGAAATTAATTGCAGCAATTCGACCTGCATACTCTGCTCCAGGTCTTGGAAATAAAATCAGCAAACCATTTGTTAGTATACAGTCTTTTGGAACTCTTTTTGCATCACATAAGACGGCAATCTTTCCAAAAGCTTTCGAGGACTACCGATTTAAGTTCTAAAGGAAATTTGATGTGATATGACACCAAGCTTTTGGTGCAAATCATAGCTAACGAGTGTATGCATTGCAGGAGTCTAACCTATGCATGTACCACCGGAGTGTAGCCCATCTATAAAACCAATTAAGCTAGAGAAAAACTCTTCGTTTCGACAAACTGGAGCATCATAGTATCAGGGATACTTCCTTGACACCTATAAACTTTTCGCAACCTTCTCTTACAACACTTTCACAAAAACAAGACTCCCCAGATGCACAAAACTACTAGGTAAGCCCCCTATTTATTGGGTAAAAACAGGGTAAAGCTAACTGGATGTCTTCTCTTTTCTTAGGAGGGAAAGCTAAGAAGACTTTCGATTTATACGGTGTTCTCAATATGAGTTTCTCAAGACAAAAGAAAGCTGCGGAGTGCATATACAGTGGTGTATCTTCATCGGCGTGACAGAATTTTCCCTCTCGCCCAGTAACTTTAGGAGAAGTTGACATTTTTTCCAACTTCATGATTTTCAAAAAGAAATGGCAATTATTATGGACTTCACTTTTCTCGGACGAACTCAACAGTTTTAATGGTGTGCATACTTGAGAGGGATTATTCCTGGTATGAGTCCTACTGTATTCAATTACCAAATGGAAATCATGAAAATTTACCAATTCACATGGAGAAAAAAAGTGTCACTAACTACAAGAAGGCATTTTGCAGGCACCAGATATGCCCCTGAGTACATACTCTGCTCTAAGTAGAACCCATTTCTGCTCTTTGAGATTTGAATCTTTAAGAACATCTCTTTGAGATTTGAATCTTTAAGAACATCTCAATCAATAAAAGGAAAAAACGAACAGAGCAAAAAATCCAGATGGTATAAATTGGTGTTCCTATCCAACTCTCACAATCTAACACGAGAAACAGACCATTTTTCTACAGGCAAGTGAAAGATTCCCCTGGACTCTTAAGGAGCACATACAACGACTAAAACGCAGGTTTCTTTGCCATGAAAAAGCACGTATTAGTATAAACAGTGTGACGTGGTCAGAGATAGAAACAGGAACAACGTCAAGATTGAGATGAGTTTCCTCAGAATCCTCAAACTTACAGATGGAGCTGTGTGGACAATGTTTTTTTATATATTTAAGGTCGCTGAGGCTTACCTCCGACCACCGTGATCAGCTGGAATGTTGTTCTCCATTAACCTTCCGTCTTTACCTGATCTCTCCTTCTCTTCCAGAAAATATGGTTTCTTCTAGTTTTTGCAGATTGCTGTCTTGTGAACGAAGTGCTGCAGGGGAAGAACAAGTAGTGAGCGCTGGATCTTACCAAAAAAAAAAGAAGTAGTGACGTTGGACCTTAACCAAAAAACAAAAAAAGTAGTGAGCGCTCGTGGGAACACGGTTCGGAGTTCCGGTTCAGAGTTTCGGTTCGCAGTTTCCCTTTTTTTTCGATGTGACTAGATCGAGCAAAATCTCCTACAGTGTACATTTGCGTTTGGATCGCACGGTGCATTTTTTTTCGATATTTTTTTCGATGTGACTGGACCAAGATCCCACGGTGTATCATTTGCGTTTTGATCGCACGGTGCATATTTTTTTCGATGCGACTCCGCTGCATTTTTTCCCGATGCGGGCCCATTTGTATTTTGATCGCGCGGTACCCACGAATCGCTGCTTTATAGCGCCTTGACTGGGAATTGGGTCGTAGCACCCATTGGATTTGTTGGCAATTTTTTTTTTTGTTAATATATCCAGAATTTTGTTAATAATCCGAATGCAGCCATATAGGTTGCACTCCTGCAACGATCGGTAATCTCACTGGATATGATTTACACAACCATCCATTAAATTTCTTTCTGAATTCAAACTTTACAGTTCTAAATGGCGAAAATTACTAAGAAAGTCTTAAACTTATTGCAATCAAATCAATTAAGTCATGAACTTATTTTTGGGCCAACTGAATCCTAAATATTTTTTGTATTTGTGCAACTTCAGTCCATTCGACCAAATTTGGCTGAACGGCATTGATGTAGCATGATCAATGCTAATGTGGCACGACTAACATTGAGATAGATAATTTTTAATGATATTTTAATATTTTTTAAATTTTTTAATCAATTTTTTTCCCTTTTTTCCTTTTTTTTTTCCACTTTCTTCTTCCTTAGGCTAGTCATCGGACCAAGGCGATTGGCCAGAGAAAAGAGTCAGTGAGGTCAACCTCGCCATTGTTGGGTGAGGGTGAGGTTGCCTTAGTCCAACGACTAGCCTAAAGAAGAAGAAAGAGGACATCAATAAAGGGAAAAAAGGAAGTAATAATTAAAAATTCAAAAAAATAAAATGTTATTAAAAATTGTCCACACTAACATTAGTCATGCTAGGTTAGTGCCAACTAGCTAAATTTAGCCGAGTGGACTAGATTATTCAAATGCAAAATGTTTAAAACTCAATTAGCCAAAAAAAAGTTTATGATTGAATTAACACAATTACAATAGATTTATGATTGTTTTTGGTAATTTTCTTGTTCTAAATGTGCTCATATGAATATTTGTAGTATTAAGACGTGCGCACGATATTCATTTCAGGCATGTATCTTGATAACCTTAGCTATTAGAAAAAAAACTGTTATCTTGAAGAGTTCCAATCTTTGCATCTCACATTTCATGTGCAAGGCCCGTTTTACATACTAATGAAGAATTAAGACATATTTCGCTTTTGAAAGTAAATGAGAAGTGTGCTTAAAAAAACGAGTCTTGAACCCATTTCTTGATAACTTGAGGTTCCGCAAAACACTGTCGTATAACAAGTATTTTTGTTGATATTAATTCCTAGTGTGGAGAAAATCATGCAGCTCACGCTAAAATAAAAAATAAATAAATACCTTCTTAATTCCATAAAGGAATCCTTACTTTGAGCCGTCAGGGACTTGTATACACATGGTGATTCAACCAACATTGCCAGAACAACCGCCATGGTTATGTACACCGTGGTCAAAATTGCTTGGCGAAAATGAGTTGGGAAGATAATATATGGATTCGGGTTTTGACTCTTTCTTTTGCTGAGGGCAGCCTTCTACTTAGAGAGAGTAGGCATTCACTTGAAATTTATCATATCACCGTAATTCAAATTTTACAAAGTAATTTCAGTTTTCCAAGTATTACCCTTTCTCGCCTTAGCATTTTTTATAATTGATATAGAAAACTAGTCGCTTGGCTTGCGAGTTTACCACTAATTAATAGACAAATGTCTCTACATTAAATGAAAAATGACTGATGATCTTTGAGAAAATAATTCATAAAAAGTACTGGAAAATGTCTCATGGAAAACTTACAAAAATGATTCCTATATCATTGCCACTATTCTATTTTGATCATATTACTTTATCTTGTAACGGATCGGGTCAATAAATTAATCTCCAATTATCAAGAAATTTTTTTATAGCTGATCAAACATTGACTGGATATGTTGACTAAGTGCGAAGGTATTCAAGTAGCGCTAACGTGAAATGAGAAAATATTCATTCAAAAGAAATTATAAAATGGTCGATGAAGTATTGTCAATGTTTAATTTTAGTCGCCGTCCTTTATTTTATTATTGATTTAGTCCTTTGCCCGACTTTCGATCCTGGTTTCAAATATTTTCTTCCATATGCAAACAGAAATTGCTAGGTAAATGACAAATCAATACATTAGTTCACCTTGCTTAAACAGGTCATCAAAGACAATTCACACAAAGAAATTTGTACATATGATTCTAGTCAGGCTTTCTTTAGGTATCTAATAGTATTGCTTCTGCTCGCGTATTAGCGTATTTGGTTTGAGCCTTTTGACTGTTGCCCATTTATAGTGAAATGATCGTTTTATGAAGGACAAGTTAGCCTATACTTGTAATGCTTCCTTCCCCTACTTCAAATGGACCAAATAGTCAGAAGATGCTGCCGGAATTGCTGCCAGGTCATTGGTCAAGGCTTCCCAGGATAAAGCCAAGTTTCATATTTTTTTTCATCGGCTGTCTGTCCTCTTATTACCGAACCAATCACAATTAAATTGTGGGGCCCGCGGTTGGAAACGCAAGCGGAGGGCGGAGGGAGCAGGCTTTTTGATTTTTTTGGTCGGTTGGAGGGAGAAAGTTAGAATCTCCCGGCTCCTTCATATTTCTTTTAATTAACTTTTTCCAATTACATGAATAATGATGATATATGTACCTATTGCATTTTGCACATGTAATCAGTGTTTGACAATAGATCTACAGTGAGAAAAAAAATTTGTTACACTATGATACGGTTACTTTATCTTTTATGTATTGATACTTTATTGAACCGTGAATATATAATAAAAAGTGACAAAAAATCATCAAGTCCCTCATTTGCCTTGAATTTTTTTCCTTCATATTTCTATTTTTCTTCTTCTTATCTAAGTTCTTTTCATTTATCAATAATAAGAAAAATATGTACCTTTTGGCTATCTTTGTTGATTAATCCTTTTTTTAAGATAATTAATCCTTTGAAGAGGAGGAAAATTCAACCAGATAAAGAAAGAAAGATCCGTAGGTTTGTTTAGGGGTGTCAAATGAGTGGGTTGGGTCGGGTTTGGGTCAGGTCGAAAATGGTCCAACCCACATCGACCGATTTAATCCGTTTTGATCCATTTTTATGCAATGTAAATTTAATGACCCATACCCAACCTGACCCATACCCAACTCATATTACCAACACATATTAATATTTAACTTAATTTAAGAAAATCTACTCTCACTTATTTAGTCCACTTTAAAATTTTCACATATAAATTATTTGAATAAAAATTTCACATCAAATTATAAAGTAAATTAAATAATAAAAAAATTAGTAAATAAAAAAAATATGGATACCTCTAAATTGAAATATTTTTTGGAAAATAATTGTTTAAAAAAATTGATTTTTTAATTATTTTAAAAAATTGAATTTATTATATTTATTTTATTTTTTCTTTCTTTCTTTTTCTTTTTTCTTTCTTTTCTCTTTTCTTTCTTCTTCCTTCTTCTTCCCCCTTTTCCTCTATTAGTGCTGCCGACGGCGACTGGCCAAGACGCAGGCTAGCGAGCCCGAACTCGACCAAAGCCGACGAACTTGAGACTTGGCTAATCTAGGCTTCATTAAGGTCACTGGCAGTGGTCAAGCTCGGGCTTGCTCGGATTTGGTGAGCCGCGAACTTTGTTGCGACCAACGAGTTCGGGTCTCACCTACCTAGATCCAAGTGAGCCGTAACTCGACTAAGGCCGGTGACCTCGCGACTTGCCTATCTAGATCTAGGCCAAGCTCCAGCCAGTGAGCTTAGGGCTCGCCAGGCCAAGCTTTGTCACGGCTCGCCTGCCTAGATCCAAGCTAAGCTCCAATCGGCGACGATAAGCTCAGGATCGGCAATGGTGATAGTGGCGTGATGGCGGGATCAACAGCGAAGGTCGAGAACGTAGAGGAGGGGGATGGAAGGAGAGAGATGATAAGTCTACCTAATAACTCACTCAACCCATATTTAACTTTTACTTGACCCATATTTGATACATATTTAACTTTCACTTGACTCATATTTAACTTTCACTTGACCCATATTTGATCCATTTAACTAAAAGTGAGTTATAATATGAGTTTATGACCCATATTGACACCTCTAGGTTTGTTCTTTTTATCATAGAGTTGCTATTATTTTTTAATGAAATCCTAGGGCTCCTAAAACTTCAAAACGGATATTCTTTAATAAAAAAGGAAAAAAACTATGAAGTTACTAAAAAATAATAGAATTTTATGCAGGATTGAATGAAACAATTGGATATTTTATTATTTGCATGGACCTACATGTTTATAGAAGGATGCAAGACGAGCATTTTTTTTCTATCACTTTAGACTAATTAATATTGAATTAACTGGCAATTAAAGCATTCTGATAATCACAAATATCATCTATCGTAGATGATTTATGTAAACGTGCTTAATGATAATGGATGCAGCTGTCGAGCCGGGCTAAGAAAAACTATTCATCATTTTTTGATGTGTCAAACTATATGATAAATTGTTTTTTCCATAACAACACACGGGTGCCCAATGGTTTTGCACTATTATGACATGCTAATGCCGCATAACAATCTTTAGCCCTTACTTCACATCTTTTGTCTGCATTTGGATGAAGAAATCGACATTTTTCCTAAAATCAAAATTGAAGATTAGTTCACCGATTAAATATGTGACAAAAAATAAAGTATTAGGATCAAAATTAAGTGGGAATACTTATACATGAACCATTTTTGTGATTTCCCTTCGAGTTACAAGTTGTGATGTATGTGACAATGCTATCTAACAATGAAAGTTAAAAACCTAACTTGCGCACCTGGGCAAACATCAGTGATGTAATCGTATATTTGGGGGCCAAAAATGATAATTAACATGCTACATCATCGATTCAGCATCCCGCCAATTTTTTCAGCGGCCACCTCATAAAAATCTGTAGCGTCACTGAAGAGAGGAGAGGAAAGAAGTCGAAAAAATGGAGTTCACCCTGAGCGGCAACGCCTTGAAGACCTTGGCCCGCTCCATCACATGCCTCTCCCGCGTCGGCAACGACCTCGCCATCCAAGCTTCCCCTTCCCAGGTCATTCTATCGATTTCTTTCCAGCACTTTTTCTTCTTCTTCTCCGTCGTCTCTCTCGCCCACAGCTCCGGCGTGTCGCCACTGAAATCCATGTCGATCGTCGTTCCTCAGCTTCATCCTCATCGAGTGAAAATAGCTACAGCAGTTGCTTCTTCGTGCGCCCTGCTGAGCTATGCTTCGTTTAGATGCTGAGATGCTGTGTCAGGTATTGGCGCGTTTAGCTCGATGCGGAGTCCGATTGAGAAATTCTGAGAGTCCTTGCACGGATTGCCGAGTGCGTGGAGCTTTCGGCGGTGGATTTGATGCAGAAATTTGTTGACCTAGGTCGTGTTTGGCCCTGTCGACGATGATTACGACTTGACGTGCATAAAAACCTGAAGTGGCTAAAAGAATCGGATACTGTCGATAGGGTGATTCGAAGTCATTATATCGTAAGGCTAAGGCAATTCACTGCCATAGCTAGGAGAACTATCAGCGGTACTCACGAAAAACGTCGACTGGTGAAACCATAGCAGAAAAGCCCTATGGACGGGTGCTGCTATTCTGTCTTGCTGATTTTTCTAGTTACTTTGATGATATTATGTGGAGCTTTGCAACACTCAATAAGTGAAGGCACGATCGCGCTTCCTAGCATATCTCTTGTGTGACCATACTTTGCATGACAATAGAAGTTCCAACTTCCAAGCTCAATGCTTGGCACTTGGCACTATTTGATGTATTGGAATTGAAATAGTTTTCATCCGTGTGTACAAATATCATCTTCTTACTCGTATCTATCAGATTAATATTCTCATATTCATATTTGGCCTCCAGATTTCCTTTCACGCACTTAATTCGTCAAGATCTGCCTATCAATTGATAACCTTCAAGCCATACCTCTTTGATGTGTTTACAGTATCTGGTGCACAGATTCAATGCAGTGTTCTTCTAAAGGTATATTGTTGTTGCTCATCTTTCTAGCTTGTTTGTCAGTTTATAGTTGTAAGCAACTTACAAATACTTACAAAATGCCTTGTGCAGGCTGTCTGTTCTGTCCTTAGAACGCCTATTACAAACATCGATTATTTGAGTGTGCAATTACCAGACATCAATGCATCAAAAGTTCAATGGTCTCTGCAGTGCTTCAATGGTAAAGACCTTTCAGTTGGGTGCATGGTGCTCTGTATTCATTATGTTGGAAATGGTGTATTTGATGGTTAAGATTGCAAGCTCGTGGCATAGATAGAAAAGTTAGCGGATTCTTTTTTCGCCCTAAAAATAATCTTGCTCTAATTCAGTGGAAAAACAGCAGAAATGAAGTCTTGAAACTGACATGTTCATTGAGAGAAAATTACTGCAAGATGCTGTGAGAAGCATTTATTCATCATGTCATATGTGTCCACGGAGATGAGCTTTTATAATTTCTCATCATGTAAAAGCAGCGCAAACTCTGTCAAAGGGATTTTGCAGTGCCCCAACATGACCTATAAGGCCAATGAATCCAGAATAAAGAGATGGAGAAGTTTATGTTATAAATTAGATTCCAATGTCTACCACTTTTACTTCCTCCTTTTTTTCTTTTTTTGGGTTGGCCACTTAACATTTTAAGTCTTTGCGACTCAGTCATGCTAAGTAAATACTATTCAGTATGTTATCTAACTGTAACAAGAATCAGAGTCTGGCAGCTGTCAAACCTGCATTAATTTGATAAGAAGCTGGACCATGTAGAGATACATGTTTATCTCACTGCGTCAACTGTGAGTTTTTATTGATGCATATATGATGTTGTCATATGCATGCAGGCATTAAGAAAACATACTGGATTACTTGCAATGTTGACCCCGACATACAACAATTATCTCTGGATAAGAGAAAATACCCAAGCAGTTTTGTAGTGAGGCCTCCTGATCTGAACAGATTGCTTGGAAATTTTCAGTCATCCCTCCAGGAAATTACTATCATTGCAACGGAACGCAACTCCGATCCTTCTGATGCTGCAAGTGAATTTGGTGGGAAAGCTGTTGAGTTTCGAAGCTACATTGATCCTAGCAAAGGTAGAGATTGACTTTATTCTTTTCAATCGAATATGGAGAAGAATATCATGGTTCAGATTCTGGTTGCAGAGAACGACTCTTTGCTGCACACTCAGCTGTGGATAGATCCTGCGGAAGAGTTTGTGGAATATGCTCATAATGGCAACCCAGTAGACGTGACTTTTGCTGTCAAAGAGTTGAAGGTGTTCCATCTGATTCGTTTTTTATTATATTATCTATCAAGACATTTGCGTCTTAAGTGCAGCTAAAAGTACTTGAACATATGACTTCACACTCGAAACTTATCTCCATTTCCTTAATATGGGTCCACCTAGTTGCTGAAATGCTATCAGAGTCACATTTAGGACCGTCTTTTATGTCGAAGTTTTTCCTTGTGTTTTCCAGTGAACAGGATAATATTTAACCTCTGTCCATCTCATGGAAATCCAGGCATTTCTTGCATTCTGTGAGAGATGTGAAGTGGACATTCATTTGTACTTTGAGAAGGCTGGCGAGTAAATAAATTCTAAATGCTCTTTTGACTCTTGCCTTCTATCCATCTTTTTGCATGCTTTGCTTCAATTTTGTATATGCAAGTAGTTCAGACGCAACTAGTAGTCTTCATGCAATCAGTTCATAACTGGTTTTAATAGATGAATGATTGCTAGTTATCTGCTCTGAGATTTAAAACGTGCTAATGCATAGCTTCACAATAACAATTGTGAATTCTACTTCTGGTCTGAATGTCAAAATACGAGAGACTATCATTGAAAATTTGGTTGATAGAATGTAGTGCGCCTTTTGAATCAAGTTTGGATAATAATGGTTTATGGAGGTTTAAGTTCGGATGAGAAATATTTTATCTATCAAGTTTAATGCAAGATGCTAATAAAGTATGCCAGCTGAAAATATCAGTGCAAAACTTGATAGTTAATGCATGTCTTTTGACTTTTCTCTTTGGTACTAAATTTGTGGTTTCGAGTGCCACATCTCTGCCGTCACAGGGGGGCATAAGTGCAACTAAATCCAAAATATAAAAGAATAAAGAACTTGCTACAACTGAATGTTTATGCAACAGGTCTATTTTGATGGTCCCTAAATTTGGCATGGATGAGGGGGCCTCTTCCAATTTTGATGCTACACTTGTACTGGCCACCATGCTCACATCCCAATAACATGAAGGCAATACTGGACCTTTGGCAAATGGAATGCCGGGCCAGGCTGATACTGCGGAAGCTTCTGCAGAACAGCCAGAGAGGAATGGAACAAATGCTTCTGAGATTCCATCAAATCATACCAGAATATGGTCTGAACTCTCGGGTGAGTGATCCTTGTAGCTTGTAGCACTATCATCTCAATGATGGCAAAGAAATTGACTTTCCTTTGCTGCTTTGCTCTAAAATGAAATGCTGTGCATGTCATCAGTAAGATACTTTTTTCTTAGGAAATCAATAGGAAGGCATCTCTCGGGAATTAAAATTTGAGTGGTTTACTAACTTTGGGCAGGAAGTGCTGCAAGAAGTGGCAGTGGTTCTGATGGAAGGCAAGTTCCAGAAGAAAGGATCCAAAGAGCTGGTGGTCAGTTAGGAATTGAAAGGATCAGCACCATTCAAATATCAAAAGCTGCACCAGCTGAAGGAAACACCCAAACTGGTGCAGATTCTTCATCTCTCAATCTTTCTCTCAGTTTTTGAATGATGAACACCATCTTCATCTCTCTTGGTCGAATTATTTTGCCATCTCCTACAAATATGTCTTAATAAAGTTGCTACTTTCTCAATTGCCTGTTTCCCTACTGTAAATGCTGCTTTGCAAGAAATCATTCAGCTTAGGCCAATTGATTGTGCGACTTTATCTTGGAGTCTTGCAAAATTTTACTCTTTATTCATGCATCGAGAGGGAAAAAGTTTTGGCAGAAATCCATATATGTCCTACCAAACCTGTAAGCATTTCTGTTTTTCCACTAACAGTGTGACTGTCCACCTGAAACCACAGGTAAGGTGGAGCAAAACTATTTTCCACTTTTTACTTGACTGTGAATTCTGAGGATGCGTTGCACATCCCTGTGCAAGTACCTATTTCTGGAAGACTGAACTCACATGCCTTTCTTGGGCTTCTCAGTATCGATTCAATTAGTCTGCTCGTATCACATCGTTTGTTAGTGGTTCTAAATGTTTTTAGAGGCAAAGGTACTAAACAAGATTGTCACTTACATAGCACTAATTAGTGTATCATAAGTATGTTCGTGCAGTTTGTAAGTAGTTGTTTTGAATAATCCCTCTAAAGCAATTTTCTTCATTCTTTTCTTGTGTAGATGGAAATGGTTTTTCACAACGTCATCCAAGTAATTGGGTTGATGCCAATGAGGACAATGATAACGAGGATGGTGATGAACTCTGTGTTTGATCAACCCCACCATACTATGAAGATCAATAACATTATGTTTCCTCTTTGACTATGATAACCTTGCTCTCTTAGTTTTACTGGTAAGTGCTTGTGCCTTCCAATGCTTGATATTTCCTGTGTGTTCCTTCAAATAGTTGGAGTAGTGTCCTGCTTGCTTCAAATAATTGGTTGCTCAATACCGTCTCTGAAACAGCTATGCACGTGGAGATCTATGACTTGTTGATTAAAGTTTCTGCTGCCTTCTATACTGAGTTTCTCTGAGCTATTCTTGTGGTCTGTCCATTTATGAAAATAATGTCATTTTTTTGCCGCTTTCTTTCTCTATTATTTGCACCAGCACAATAAGAACGTTAAGAAGACTGTTGAAGTTTTTTGACCAAATAGATCCCTTGCTGTAGAAAGTTTTCTGTTTTGTCTGTTGAAAACCATTTTAAGTCAATCTGTGTATATTAAAAAGGAGGCAATAAAAAGGTTTTTGAGATGTTCATGTTCCTTTCTTAAAATCACATTCTAAATTGATTACGTCATTTTTAAACTCCAACCTATTCAGTTTTACTATTCCTTGTGAGTTGCTTCCATTATCTATACTCAAGGATGGCGAATTTCTTATGTTCTGATTTGTGGCAATATTTTCTGCTGAGGTGATTTGCGACAGTGTCATGGTACCGTAAAATTTACTTAAGGCTTGGATAAGGAGTTTGTTCTGCAGAATTAGTCCCTCCATGTAAAGTTCAGGACACCCAAGTCCTTGTGTCTGAGTTTTTCCTCTCTCACATTTTGTGTCTTGGCATCATGTTGTTTTATGTTGCATTTGTCACCTCCACCTACGGTCATTCATTGACGGACTTAAACCTTCAAGGCAAATGTCTCGATGTTTGTTCAGTTTTATTATGACCCTTATATCTGCACCTGAAATCCGACGTTCGTCCTTTCATGTTTCCCATGACTTTCAGAGGCTGGGACTGATCAGCACTTATTTAGGGTGTCGCGTTCATGGTCGAAGACATTTGATTTCTCCAGTGGCAAAGACAGATCGTTCATTCAGGCGGAAGTTATGAGATTATATTGTTTCTTTCAATGGAAAATTATCTTATTTGATAAGTGGCCTTCGAAAGCATTTTAGCAAATTATGTCCTTGTAGTTGTCTGCTTTTATTTGCTTTAGTGTTCGACAAAGACAGCCCATCTCGCTGTTTTGATTAGACGATATGAGGTGGATTGGATAGTGTAACAATTCAGAAGAATGACACTGTAACCTGGTTGCAGATGACTCGCTATGATGCAGGTGGTTGTGGAGATAATATTATCTTGCCTTAATGCAAGTGAGGGACGGATGGGCGCTTTGATGTTCAACCAAAGTCCCGCCATTCGAATGACAACCCTGAAGACTATATATCGTATAACCTTCCACGGATCCCTTCGATGGATTTGGTAGACTATAATCTAGAATGATTACGTCATTTTTAAACAATGTAATTAGCCATCGAATATGTCCCTAATTACATTGTTTGCTTCAAGAGTTTGAGTCCCTAAAATCTATCGAAAATAAAAACCTGAATATATTAACAAAAAGAGAAAAAGAGTAGAGTCATCCATCCAAAAGAGAAGGGAAGAGGGCTATGTGTTTGCAGACCCGCAGTTGCATTTCCTTTGGAAATGGTAAGATTGTTGATGCAAGAAGAAGGGGTTGACCTGTATCATCATGAATTAGTTATATAGCATATTTATGTATTCGCTTGTACTAGTTATCAGAGGATCCTAATAAGGCGAGGGAAGAGTATGCTCTGTGGTAATATTCCTCTGGCATTATGACCTTTACATAAAGGACATTACAGGCGTAAATACCCTCTTTAGAAGGTCATGTAGGAGAGAATGAATAAATAGAATATGGAAAAACAAAATAGCCTCTTTAGCACAAACACGCGGTTTTACTTCCATTATGTAAAAGGTATTTAAACTAATATTAGTACAACACAGGGTCATGTCTGAATATCAAAACTAACTTCGCAAACAGCGAAAGGAAACCAAAAACTGTCACCATTCTCTAATTCGCAATGAATGCAAATGCCATCAGGATACAAAGAAGGGCAATCGGCCAAGGCTTGTCACTTAGCAAGATGTACATTAACAGGCCACACTTGACGCTTTCAAGCCCAGCATCAATGAGAGCAGACACAAGTTGGAACGTTGGATCCATCGTATTTTGCCCCCTCATCTTGACGAGTTTGAGTAGTTTGTAGATACGCATAATTTTTGCACAGGTATGGTTGGCTGGAACGCCCGTCACCTCGATGACTTGATTCAGGAACCCCACCAAGGAACGAAGACGTCGGGTACGTGGAGCGATTCGATCTGCAAGCTCTACTCCACGCCTTGGAAATAAAATTAGCAAACCAGTTGTTAGTATGAATTGCAGGAGTCTAACCTCTGCATGTACTGCATGTGTTTAACCCATCTAGGGATCCATGGCTAATAAAGCTAGTGGAAACTCTTCTTTTCGATAATGTGGAACGCCGGAGTACCAGGAAATACCTCCTTAAGGCCTACAAACCTTTCCTAACCTTCTTCTACAACACTTATTCACAAAACAAGATCACCCATACGCAAAAAACTGCCCGTTAAGTCCCCATGCTTACCAGGTAGAAACAGAGTAAAGCTGATTGCAGGTCTTATCTTTTCTTAGGAGGAAAGCTAATAAGATTTTTGATTACTAATTTGTTCTTAATAAGAGTTTCTGTTGACAAAAAGAAAGAAACAGAGTGTGTATACAGTCATGTCTCTTCATCAATGTGACAGAATTTTCCCTCTTAGAAACAGAGTGCATACACAACCAGACAAGGCCCATGCTTACTGGGTAGAAGCCAAGTCTTGGCTAGAAGCTAGAAACCGAGTATTGGGTATTCAGGTAAAAGACTCAAGTAGAAACGAAGGCTCAAGCTACCCGAGATCAGGTACGAGCTCAGTGATCTGTCTTGTACCGAGCATGGACCTGAGTTTTAGTCCAAGAGTGTACCCAAGTCTCGTTTTCTAGCTTCTACTTGAGACTCAAGTACCCTGCTCCTAAGTCTTGCTTTCTCAGTTCTACACGTAGAATTTGGCTCTCAGGAGCTGAACATGCAAGATCAAAATGCATCGCGACAAGTTCGCCTTAGAATGGGTAGGTTTTTACCCAACAAAACAGCATTCACATAATGGAATATACATGGTGGACATGATCTGACAGAGGTTCAGGAAAGAAAATCAAGATTTGTCATGATTTTGAGGTCGCTGAAGCTTACCTCCAACCACCGAGATCAGCAGGATTGTTCTCCATTAAACTTCCGAGGTCACCTCCCTGGAGATACGGAGAAGAAATGCGGAAAAGAGTGATTCACCTGAGATGAGTGCTTCTGAAGTAGAGACAGCAGTCGAGTTTTGGGAGAGAATATGGCCACTTCAATGTAATGCCAGAGGGGGAAATAGGGGAGGACGACTGAAAAAAAATGCCGGAAGTGGCTAAAGAGGATGACTGAGAAATATTTCTGCTCCTGTTGCTATAGGCGTCGCGTTTCTTTTCTAGCATTTTTTATTTCTGGCATTCCGCCCGCTTTTGCCATCTCGCTGCTCTTTTGCCATCGCTATCGGCATTCTCACTGCTCTCGCTCCCTGTTGGCTGATTGAACTTTTGCCGAGGTCCAAAAATAAAACTTTTGCTGAGGTGGCGGCGAAAGTCGTGATTTCAGTTTTTTTGTCTTTTGTCTTGGGGGTGAAGCGGAGGATGCGGAGGCCTTGAGAGCTATTCTAAAACCGGGAGAGTTTTGGTCTTTTTAAAAAGTTACTACTACGAATGATCTAAAATTAATATACATAAGATAAATTTAACATAAATTAACTTTTTAATTATGATAAATCTCAAATCGGTACACATAAGATAAATTTATCCTAAATTAATTTTTTAACACTAAAAACTTTAAATTTGTATACTATGACAAATTTACTCTAATTTATAATATCAAACTAATACACTTGTAATAAATTTATTCTCCATTAATTTTCATTAAATTTTACTATCGAATTGCTAAGTTAGATGACATATGATAGTTAACGAGTATATCAATTTGGAGTTTTACTATCCGCTTATCATAATGTACTAGTTTTATATTTTTTATTATATTAATCTAAAAATTGATGATATATTTATCTCAAATGTACCAATTTAAATTTTTGGCAGACAAAAAATTAGTTTAGAATAAATTTATCACATGTGTACTAATTTTGGATTTTTTGTGGTCTGAAAATTAATTTGAAGTAAATTCATTATATATATATATATCAGTTTAGAATTTTTCGTGATATTAACCCTTCAAAAAATAGTGAAAAGACCACATCACATGTCGCCTTCACCCAAAGTCTCAACTTCAATATTCAATTAAAAGGACCAAACATTATACGGTACAAAAATAGACGCTATGCATAGACAATTTTAAGATAAGTTTGTATAGAAGCAATATTAAAAAGAGTAATATGTTCACTTGCGAAAATATTACATGATATAATCCTCTCTTTGACTTGAAAATGATAATTGATATTTTTTTTTGTCATATATAATTGGTATTTACGCATTAATGCATCAATGAGAAATATATCAAACAAGTTAAAAGTCAAAATTTTATTGTGAGTACAATGAGGTTTGTTTTATTTTTCATTTTATTTTTTTTGTAAACTTAGAAAGCTTGCAAACAATAATAAGTTTTATTGAAATTCATATAATCGGATAATTTATGAAAGAGATAAGTGTACTAGAAATCTCACCTCCCATGAAATTTGCCTAATGAAAAATGTTGACATGTCAGTTTTTATTATTTTCTTCTCTGCATCTTAGTTAAATTAGATTAAAAAATAAAATAATGCTAAAATCTAATTTAAAAAAGAACTAAAACTTTTAAAGAAAAGAGCCATGGGGCTCTCACTGGTGTGTTGTCACTGCTATCGCCTTGAGCAAGACAGTGAATGACACGATTTCTGCAAAAATGTGCCTTTTTTCTTTTTAAAAAAAAGAACTAAGTTATATTCAAAAGTGGATGAATGTTTTCGGTGCTTTTGTTGGTTTTTTGCCGAGTGTGGCCTTTGGCTGTCACTAAAGCCACTTGCTTTTTTTGGAATTTCCTTGGCTAAAATATGAGCGGTCATAATTCTCCAGTCACTACTACACAATCCGATCAATATAAATACCACACCCAACTTCAAGTTCTACACACGCACACACGCAGAAACATAGAGAGCAGTTGCTGTATGGAATGAGAGGCCTCGCATGAAAAAAAAAAGGCCAGTGGAGGTTGCCAAGGCCTACCAATCGCCAACGAGGGCCAAGCCCTTGTCCTTGAGGAGGGTGCAACCCTCACATCAGATTTAAGCAAGTGTCACTGGCTAGGGGTGTGCGAAAGAACTGAGAATTGCCTATACCACTCGGAATCAGTCCGATTCTTGAGTCCAATCTATTGAAACTGGTAGATATCGGTCCAATTCCTGATTCTAGGTATGGAACCACCCATCCACTCATCCAGACCAGACTAATATAAATTATATATTTTAAAAAAATTAGTTCACATTCGAAGAAACAAAAGAGTCGTCCCTATAATATACTAATCCGTACATTGTGCGGGAGCTCTTATGAAGACATGATGCTAAGCATTTCTAGTTGTCTTGTCCTATTATGTCTCACACCCGGTAAAGATGCTATTACGATCAAAGGTTAATTAAGTTTCCAAGCCCTACAAAAAATGCAAATTTGAGAGATCTGTAGTAAGTCTTTGTGCTGTAGTTGGATGGTCATCGTTCATTCACGGTGCCAATCCCGTTGTATAGATAGTATTTGACGCATGGAATGTGGAAATTTCCGCACCGTTGAATACATCGAGTACACAGAGGCGTGAATTCCAGCTCTGATCCTTGTTATATGGACTGAAATGGAGAGTTGAGAAGATTTAGTTTACGTGGCCTATAGACATCGTATTATTTCTGTTCGAGCCACTTCAGAGCAAATCACCCACCAATGCCCTGTCATTCCCCTTATCCAGCCCTTGCCCTCTTCTTGAGTTGCAAGAACCATCACAATCGCAACAAACAAAAGGCATAAACATACTTCCAACTTTCAAACCCTCTTTTAACTCTCACCCAACTCCAAAACTACCCACCAAGACACTTTCTTCTATGAGCCACGGGACTTAGACCCACCCATTTTCTAATTTGGGACCAATTTCATGGACCCACCCAAGAACCAAACCGGTCTAGTGTGGTTTCCAGGTGATTCTCGATTGCAATTTTACGGAACCGATCCTTAGTGGGTGGTTCTCGATTCTAAGGTGGGAACCACTCATTTGGACCATACTCACCCTTATCACCGGTAACCCTAACCCGCCACAAGCACTAGCCCCCTCAATGACTAGACCTGATTACGGTTTCTTAATTATTATCAAATTTGTTTTCAAGCTCATTTTGTATTCTAGGCAATCGAATGAGCACTCCGTCTGCCTTTCTCGTAATTTCACTTGATACAGTGTCCAATTGACAAATTTGAGAGTACTTCCACCTATTACCGAGTGCGGGGAGCTTTTGGCGATGGATTGGGGCAGAAGTTTGTTGACCTAGGTTGTAATTGGCCCTGTGGACGATGATTAAAACTTGACGTGCATAAATCTAAAGTGACTAAAAGAATCTTCTACTGTTGACATAGTGATTCAAAGTCATAAATGCTGACTACGCAATCATTCATCTATTAAATATGCGTATTCCCTTATATCCAGTTAGCTATTCAAATGATTTTTCATCGAATGACTATTCATCTATTGTATTTTCACATGAATAAGGGCAAGAAAGTTATGGAAAAATGATGGTTCAATTCGATGTTGTGTAAAGAAAAATCATTCCCTTATCTCATAACAGACCGGATCCATAAATTAATCTTCAATTATCAGGTAGCCGATCAAATATTGACTAAATAGTGCTGATGTGATCAAATGAAAAAACAATTATTCGAAAGAAATTACAAAATGGTCAAGGTATGTTTAATTTTGGTCATCATCCTTTATTTTATTACAAATTTAGTCCTTAACCCAACTTCCGATCTTGATTTCATATAATTTCTTCCATATGCAGACGGAATTTGCTGAGTAATGAGTAAGTTCCAAATCGATATGCTAAGGTCTTCAAGGCGTTTGGTTTTTCCAACAGAAAATAGAATTGAACACTATAAAAGGAGACAAAGATTCATTCAATAGAACTTCAAAAGAAGTATCAATTTCAATTATGCTGCCGATTAATTTTTGTTCATCCAATCTCACTTTGTTACAACATAATTAACTAGACAGGTTAATTGCATTGCAGAAATAATGCAATCTCATCCTGACAAAATCCCTGATAAGATTTGAGAAAGAACAGATTAAGCAAGGATCCAAGAAATGCTCTAATTCTCAATTTCTAATTTAAAAGCCAGTAATTTCTTGTGCCCAAACGTAGAGTCTTCAGTTAAAGCATCAATATCTAATATTATTTTGGGAAATAATTTTTCATTAAGTATAAAATCATTTTTCTGAATTTAAACATTAGTTTTTCATTGACTAGCAAAAAAAATTTCATTGACTTATCTTCTTAAGTGACCCAAATACTAAAAATAGGAAAAATATTATTTCGGAAAATAAATTTCACGAAATAAATGAAACCTAATATCATGAAACTTTTCAAATATGCAAAGAAAAAAAGGAGGAGATCCTCTTTCCCGAACAGTGTTTCCATTGACATTTCAATCAATTCTTAACAATGACACATGTAAAGAAGACATGCATCAACGGTTAATATATATCGAGATACTTATGATTTGTGGGAATATTTTTTGGAATAAAGAATTCGTGTCCAAATGTGAATCGGCATTTCTCTCTCTTTTCGAAATGGGGTAGAGAATCCGCGTTCAAAAGGGATGAAGGAATCCTGGGAAGCTCGAAACCTCGGATCTTTGATTGAACGAAGGGATGAAGCAATAGAGAAAGAAGGGGCTTTATTTTTGGGCGTGCTAAATACGTTGAGCGTCGACATGCGGGACAGGACACTAGAAGGATAGTATCGACGGTTGTACCACGTGTCCGAGGTTAAGTGGCGTGCCAGCCCAGCAGGGGAAAAGCGGGGAGCTTGCGTCACACCTTATGCCACGAAAAGATAATGCCGCTGAGTTGAGGACTGTCCCTTTTTAAATAGGCAAGCGAGGTGCTTGCGTCACACCTTATGCCACGAAAAGATAATGCAGCTGAGTTGAGGACTGTCCCTTTTTAAATAGGCCTCGAAGTCATAAAACGTATGAGCTTTCTAGCAGATTTCGTTAACGTAAGTTAGCCGTAGTACGGTCCTATATACCGAAAAAGCTGTAAAAGCCGCCTTTTTCGGCCTCTGATGGGGTGGACCTTTGTTCAATATATAATGCAAGTTAGCTTTAGTACAGTTTAACTATGCTCATTTTGACGAGTTAATCTAAGTTCTTAGTCCAGTATAAACTTTGACATACCTTCCTGGTCCTGCTTGCATTTTCTTTCTAGTACTCCAGGCTTTATCTACACAGATAGTAAGATCTTCCATCATCAGTTGCATAATTTTGTGAGCACAAAGAGAGAAATCCCAATCATCTTGAGTTTATGTATTTATAGCCCATCAAATTCACGAAACTTCCAATCGGATAATTTCGATTTATATAGAAGAATAGCGATATATAAGTATCCACTTGGTAGAGAAATAGAAATCGATGATGCAATCCTCAAATCCTGACTAATTCACTGACAAAAAAAAAAAAACTGACTAATTTGAAGTGAGGCTTCAATTGAAGCAATTCATTTTTCAGATCAGCAAATCTATAAACTTCAGATGAAGCAAGTTTATTAGTTACTAAATCTAATCATGCAATGAAATAAGATATATTTTCATTTAGGACTAATTTAAAAAGAAGTATTTTCATTTTTTGATTTATTCCCATTTTCTTTTATACGTAGTTCATTGCAATAGTGCAAGCAAATTAATATCATATGAAGGTTATGAGATAATCTATATTTAAATTCAGAGTAATTAATCTATGATTTATTTGCATTTTTAATTGTATATAATTTGATATCATCGATTGATCTGCAACAACTAATGCTCTCTCTAGACTTAAGTATTGGGCTTCAATAAGTAGCCTCGCCTTAAATCCCATGATATTGGGTATATATATTTGAAATCAATTTTCTTTGGTCGATTGCCAAAAAAAGAACGAGCACATCTCAAAAAAGGGAATAAAATATAAGGTACATATTGTTGTCATTTTTCTAACAAACACATGGAAAAGTACGCATTTATATTATAATAAAATTTGAAGATGATATTATTATGAATGGACTATATTATAAAAATATACAACTGATTTGATTACGTATATTATAAATATATCCTATTTAACAATCAAATTTTCGTTTGTATTTTATGTTATCTAATGATAAATCTTAAAAAACTAACATACTCCCTTGGGTAAACATCAGTAATATATAATCGTACCTTTGTGGGGCGAAAAGTGATGATCAACGCGTTACGTCATTGATTCACCGAGCCGAAGAACATCTTCGTCTTCCAATCCCACCAAATTTCTCAGCGCCCAGCTCATGAAAAATCTTGACCGTCGGTGCAGAGAGGGAAACGAAGTGCTCAGAAAATGGAGTTCACTCTCAGCGGCAACGCCTTGAAGGCCTTGGCTCGCTCCATCACCTACCTCTCCCGCGTCGGCAACGACCTCGCCATCCAAGCTTCTCCTTCCCATGTCATTCCATCAGTTTCTTTCCCGCACTTCTTCTTCTCCTCCTCCGTCGTCTCTCACTCGCCCGCAGCTTCCGCGTGTCGCTACCGATCGATCGTCGTTCCTCAGCTTCATCCGTCGAGTGAAATAGCTACAGCAGTTGCTTCTTCGTGCGCCCTACCGAGCGATGCTTAGTTTAGATGCTATGATGCTGTGTTAGGTATTGGCTTGTTTCGCTCGATATTGTGTCCGATCGAGAAATTCTGAGCGTCCTTGCACCGATGGCCGAGTGCGTGGAGCCTTTGCCGGTGGATTTGAGGCAGAAATTTGTTGACCTAGGTTGTGTTTGGCCCTGTCGACGATGATTAGAACTCGACGTGCATAAAAATTTGAAGTAACTTAAAAGAATCTGCTAGATAGGGTGATTCCGAGTGATTTGATCGTAAGACTAAGGCAAATCACTGCTATAGCCAGGACAACCATCAGTGGTACACGCGGGAAATGTCAAACGGTGAAACCATAGGAGAAAAGCCCTATGGATAACCTTCTACGGGTGCTGCTATTCTGTCTTGCTAATGCTTTCCTGGTTTTTTCGAGTTACCTTGATGGTATTATATGGACTTTTGCAACACTCAATAAGTGAAAGCAAAATTGCACTCCCTAGCATATCTCTCGTGTGACCATGCTTTGCATGTTTTCCTTTTGCCTCGTCGCATTTAACTACCAAATAACAATGGAATTCTGAGTTCTAAGCTCATGTTTGGCACTTGGCAGTATTTGTTTTGGAATTAGAAACGGTATTGATCTGTGTGTACAAATATCAGCTTCTTACTTGTATAAATCATATTAAGATTCTCATATTTGTATTCGACCTCCAGATTTCTTTTCACGCACTCAATTCGTCAAGATCTGCCTATCAATTGATTACCTTCTAGCGAGACCTCTTTGATGTTTTTATATTTTCTGGCGCAAGGTTCAATGCAGCATTCTTCTTAAGGTGTATCGCCATTGCTTGTCTTTCTATTATATTTGCTAGTTTATTAAGCAAATTACAAATCCTGACAAAGTACTCTGTGCATGCTGTCTGTTCGGTCCTCAGAACACCTGTTACAAACATTGATTATTTGAGTGTGCAATTACCAGACATCAATGCATCAAAAGTTCAATGGGCACAGCAGTGACCCCGTGTCCTCTCCTGGTCGGTTCAGAGGCGATTCAGTGGTAAAGACCTTTCAGTTGTGTGCGTGGTGCTCTGTATTCATTATGTCGGAAATGATGTATTTGATGGTTAAGATTGCAAGCTTGTGGCACAGATGGAAAAGTTATCAGATTCCCTTTTCCCCCTAAAAATAATCTCGCTCCAATTCTATGGAAAAAAGCAGAGATGAACTCTTGAAACTGACATGTTCATTGAGGGAAAATGACTGCAAGATGCTGTGAGAAGCATTTATTCATCATGTCTGTGTCCATGGAGATGAGCTTTTATACTTTCTCATTATGTAAAAGCGTGAACTCTGTCAAAAGGATTTTGCAGTCTCCCCAATATGACCTATAAAGCTAATGAAGTAGAATAGACGGGTAAGTTTATGTTAGAATTTAGATTCCAATGTCTAGCATTTTTACTCTTTTTTTTTTTTTTTGGCCACTTAGCATTTTAAGTCTTTGTGACTCTGTCATGCTAACTACATACTATTCAGTATGTTATCTAACTGTAATAGAAATCGGAGTCTGGCACCTGTCAAGCCTGCATTAATTTGATAAGAAGCTGCATCATGCAGGGATACCTGTTTATCTCACTGCACCAACTGTGAGTTTTTGTTCATGCATATGTGATGTTGTCATATGCATGCAGGCATTAAGAAAACATACTGGATTACTTGCTATGTTGACCCTGACATACAACAATTATCTCTGGATAGGAGAAGATACCCAAGCAATTTTGTAGTGAGGCCTCATGATCTGAACAGATTGCTTGCAAATTTTCAGTCATCCCTTCGGGAAATTACTATCGTTGCAACAGAACACAACTCCAATCCTTCTGGTGCTGCCAGTGAATTTGCTTGGAAAGCTGTTGAGTTTCAAAGTTACATTGATCCTACCAAAGGTAGAGATTAACTTTATTCTTTTCAATTGAATATGGAGAAGAATATCATGGTTCAGATTCTGGTTGCAGAGAGCGACTCTTTGCTGCACACTCAGCTGTGGATAGATCCTGCGGAAGAGTTTGTGCAGTATACTAATAACGGCAACCCAGTAGACGTGACTTTTGCTGTCAAAGAGATGAAGGTGTTCCATCTGATTTGTTTTTCATTATATTATCCATCAAGACATTTGGGTCATAAGTGCAGCTACAAGTTCTTGAACATATGACCTTGCTTTCAAGCTTATCTCCATTTCCTTAAAATGAGTACACCTAGTTGCTGAAATGCTATTGGAGTCACATTCGGGACCATCTATTATGTCAAAGTTTTCCCTCGTGTTTGCCAGTGAACATGATAATATTTAAACCCTGTTCATCTCATGGAAATCCAGGCATTTCTTACATTCTGTGAGGGATGTGAAGTGGACATTCATTTGTGCTTTGAGAAGGCTGGCGAGTAAGTAAATTTTGAATGCTCTTTTGACTCTGACCTTCTATCCATTTTTTTCCATGCTTCACTTCAATTTTGAATAAGCAAGTATTTCAGATGCAACGAGTAGTTTTCATGCAATCAGCTATAACTGGTTTTAATAGATGAATGAGTGCTAGTTAGCTTCTCAGAGATTTAATACATGCTAATGCATAGCTTAACAATCACAATTGTAAAGGCCGATGACAATTTTACTTCTGAGCTGAATGTCAAAAAACGAGAGACTGTCATTGAAAATTTGGTTGATAGAATATAGTGTTCCTTTGAATCAAGTCTTTTTGGTACTAAATTCATGGCTTCAAGCGCAACATCTTTGCCATCACTGGGGGCATAATTGCAACCAAATGTAAAATAGAAAAGAATAAAGAACTTGGGACAGCTGAATGTTTTTATGCAACAGGCCTATATTGATGGCCCCTAAATATTGCATTGATGAGGGGGCCTCTTCCAATTTGATGCTACACTTGTACTGGCCACCATGCTCACATCCCAATTACATGAAGGTAATACTGGACCTTCGGCAAATGGAATGCTGTGCCAGGCTGATACTGTGGAAGCTTCTGGAGAACAGCCAGAGAGGAATAAAACAAGTGCTTCTGGGATTCCATCAAATCGTACCAGAATATGGTCTGAATCTTGAGTAAGTGATCCTTGTAGCTTGTAATGCTATCATCTCAATGATGGCAAAGAAATTGACTTTGCTTTGCTCTAAAATGAAATGTTGTGTATGGCATCAGTAAGAAACTTTTTTTCAGGAAGTCGATAGGAAGGCATCTCTTCGTAATTAAAATTTTAGTGGTATACTAACTTCAGGCAGGAAGTGCTGCAAGAAGTGGTGGTGGTTCTGATGGAAGGCAAGTTTCAGAAGAAAGGATCCTAAGAGCTGGTGGTCAGTCAGGAATTGAAAAGATCAGCACCATTCAAATATCAAACACTGCATCAACTGAAGGAAACACCCAAACTGGTCCAAATTCTTCATCTCTCAATCTTTCTCTCAGTTTGTGTGTATGATGAACACCATCTTTATCTCTCTAGGTCAAATTATTTTGCTATCTCCTCCAAATATTTCTTAATAGAGTTGCTACTTTCTCAATTGCCTGTTTCCCTACTGTAAATGCTACTTTGCAAGAAAGCATTCGGCTTAGGCCAATTGATTGTGCAACTTTATCTCAGAGTCTTGCTAAATTTTACTCTTTATTCATGCATTGAGAGGGAAAAAGTTTTGGCAGAAATCCATATTTGTCCTAAGAAGCCTGTAAGCATTTCTGATTTTCCACTATTTAGTGCGACTGTCCACCTGATACCACAGACAAGGTGGAGCAAAACTATTTTCCATTTTTTACTCGACTGTGAACCCCGAGCATGCATTGCACATACCTGTGCAAGTACCTATTTATGGAAAACTGAACTCACGTGCCGCCTTTCTTGGAGTTCTCAGTATCGATTCAATTAGTCTGCCTGTATCACGTCGTTTGTTAGTGGTTCTAAATGTTTTTAGAGGCAAAGGTACTGAACAAAATTGTCACTTACATAGCACTAATTAGTGCATCATAAGTATGTTCATGCAGTTTGTTAGTAGTTGAATTGGATAATCCCTCTAAGGCGATTTTCTTCATTCTTTTCTTGTCTAGATGGAAAATGGTTCTTCACAACGTCATCCAAGTAATTGGGTTGACGCCAATGAGGATGAGGACGATGATAATGATGATGGTGATGAACTCTGTGTTTTATCAACACCACCATACTATGAAGATCAATAACGTTATGTTTCCTGTTTGACTATGGTAACCTTGCTCTCTTAGTTTTACTGGTAAGTGCTTGTGCCTTCCAATGCTTGATATTTCCTGTCCTGTGTTCCTTCAAATAGTCGGGGTATTGTCTTGCTTGATTTAAGCGTCCTTTGTCATTTTTTTCTTTTCTCGTTTTTTCTCCTACTTGACTGTACGTTAGTCCTTGTGCCAATTTAACTAGTCCACCATGCAACAAAGCTGTCATTTTAATGCACTTCTTTTTCCCCCTCTTTGATTTTCAGTATTAAGTTGATGCGCTTTGCTGAGTGAGGTATCGCTATAGGTATTGTTATGTACTTTTATTCTATCACAACTTGTTTCTTCTTCCAGCCGATAAAAACAGCAGTGCCGATAGTTCTTACAAGAGTTACATGCTTTATGGACAGGACCTAGCAGTTTAGAACTATTGGAAATTGTGTTTAGAACTTGTATAATCTGTCAAATAATTCCTTTCTAGCTTTGGAACTTGAGTTAACATCAGATGATATAGTCGTACCTTTAGAAAATAAAATGATACTTGACGTGCAAAGTGGTAATGTTTTGGTAACCGAGCCAAAAAACCAAAAGTTCCTTCTTCCAATCCCGCCAATTCTTTAGTGACCGCCTTATGAAAATCTGAACCTTCAGTGCCAAGAGGGAAGTGAAGAACTCAAAACAATCTGAACCTTCCACGGCAACGCCTTGAAGACCTTCGCTCGATCCATCACTTACCTCTCCCGCGTTGGCAATGATCTCGCTATTCAAGCTTCTCCTTCCCAGGTGATTCACTTTCTTCCACATTTCTTCTTCTTCTCTGTCTCTCTCACCCCCAGCTGCGGTAAAAAAATTCGTGGTCGAACTAAAATCCATGTCAAATAATTCCTCAGCTTCATCCATCGAGTAAAAATAGCTAAGTAGTTGCTTATAGGTTCCCCAATGATTGATGCTTAGTTTAAATGCTATGCACTGTTAGGTATGGGCTTGGCTCATTTCGCTCGATACAGTGTCCAATTGAGAAATTTGAGTCCTCCAACCGATTGCTGCTGAGTGCTCGAAGCTTTTGGCGGTGAACTTGAGGCAGAAATAGGTTAATCTAGGTTGTGATTTGCCCCGTCGACGATGATTGGTTCTATTAACATGAGCATTTTTCTATAACTTCGGACAAATCAATATTAAATTAAGCGGTATATGATGCGTTTTCATAGTCACGAATATTATTATAGTTTTTATTAATGTACTTCATGATAATGAATGGAGCGGTCCAACCTTCCTTATAAACTTTTTTTTTTTGACGTGTCAAACTGTATGACCGTCATTTTTTCTGCAACATGCCCGCTAGTTTTGCATTACTATAATACGTTGATGCCACATATTAATCTTTAGCTCTCAGCCTTACTTTTTGTTTGCATTTGGACGAAAAAAAAATACCCATATTCCTAAAATCAAGATTAAACATTGGTTTTTCGACTTACATGGAAAAAATAAAATATGAGGATAAAAATTGATCGTGAGTATTAGTAGTGCGATCATTTGCATAATTTCTTCCTAAATTTGAAGTTGTGATTTACACGTCAATATCACATGTTCATCTCCGATGTCTACTTAGCACTTTCTGTCAACATTTGGACGAAAAATACAGAATTGTTCATGAATACGTGAAGTGGAATTAGTTAAGGGTCCAAATCCCGTCACAATATAAAGTACAAGGACGAAAATAACAGTCTATGTCAAAGGCAGCACCAGCACAAGCAACTAATTATCAACCATTGATTTATGTAAATGATGCATGTATTAACAATTGAGATATGTTGAGACACTCATAATTTGTGGGAGTATCTTGCGGGATAAAGATATCACGTCCGAAAAAAAAAAGGCCGATGATGACTAATAATGAATCTTATTTTTTGATGGATTTACAACCACTAGATATGCCCCTAAATGTAATATTATCTGCTCCGTGAATCTCAGTCATTAGGATCTGACAAAAAAAAAATCTCAGTCACAAGGATTATCAAAGAATTAAAACCTGGATATATTAACAAAAAGAGAAAAGGAATAGAGAACGAACCTTGGGCGCACAAATTGGTGTTACAACACTCGTATCTTCGAGTTTCTTCTGATTTGCTTCTGGCTTCCGATTTGAGGGTCCGCATATGACACTTTCATCTCAGCTACACAGAAAATTGAACGAGAAAATAAATATATGGTCGGGCTTCGCATAAGCTTAAATCCCATTCTCCGCTAAACATAAAAAGAACAGCATTGCTGAGGACTTGGGGCGACTTCCATCTCACCCATGAATCTCAAGGGATCAGGTCCATCTCCCTTGAAATCTCTGACTCTCCAACCCTCTTTTTGCCCTGTCCAAAGCAGCAATATATCCATCCTCATACGCCGACATAAAACCAAATGATGGGATCGATTCAAATTCCAAAACTGGGGAATAGAAGAAGTGGTTCGCAAATGGTTAAATACAACCAAACCAGAACAAATATCTTCAGTTCTTGAATCATCCTATTTTTAGGAAAAATCCTTGATAATATCGGCTCTCGCTGGAGCAAAAACTAAAGAAGAATGCTACCAGATAATCGGCCAATTATATGAAGATGATCAGCAGTCAAAATGCGAATCTTCATCATCAGAAAATAGCCAAGAAAGTTGCCAAAAAGAAACCTCAAGGTTCTGACTGGCATCCCCATAAGAAGATAACAATATATGCCAACACTGTTGCAACAGTGGGAAGATTTCTTCCTATATCATCTGTAAACATTTATACTAGAGATTACAAAAAAAACCCCCCATAAACAAATGTCCATACCAATACAATCAGGATCATAAAAGCCCATATCAAAGAAATACCCTGTCTCCACCTTGCTAACCCAACTACTTTCAAAATAGTTGAAATAGATGTATCAAAAATAGGATATGGTGGTATTCTTAAACAAGTCCATAACAATAGGGAGTCAGTTGTTCAGTTTATATCCAAATATTGGCACCCAACTCAACAAAACTACTTCACCATACAAAAGGAAATTTTTGCAATAGTTCTTTCCATATCAAAGTTCCAAGGAGATCTTTTATATATATACCTATACTTAATTGAAAGGAAAAAAAAGTTACCAAAAATTCCAAATTATACTTACCGTGATGTATTTATTATGCAAAAATTGTACCTATGTAATATATTTATAATGTTGTCAGATGATTTTTTTTTAGTCAAAATATGTGAGCCATGTCAATACCATTTACTTTCCGACGTCTACGTAAATAGATTTTTAACAATATTCATTAACAGAACATTGACAGATGGTAAATGAGTTACATAGATACAATTTTGAGATAAATTTAGGATAAATGCATTACCGTGAGTATAGTTTGAGGTTTTTAATGGTTTTTTCCCCAACCAAAATTACTCTCTATTGCTTGGTGTGTGGACTTTCTTGGCGACAACAATAAGAAATTACCCATTAACCCAAATCATTGGGCCTACTTCATTAGTATTACACTTGATGGGATGGGTTAATGAGTAATTTGACATTGTTGATTAAAATGCAATCCCCGGACTAATCATGGGAAATATTTTAATCGACAAGGTCAGTGTATTTTAATTGGCAATGTCAAATTACTCATTAAGCCAACCCATTATGTGTAATATTAATAATGTAGACCGAAGAGTTGGGTAAATGGGTATTTTTTTTTTCCCATTGTGTTTCTTTTTCTCCCAGTAGTTATATGTTTGGGCAAGAAAGAAAGCCGCTTGGCGAGGCAAAGTGGGAAGGTTAATGGAGAACAACAATCCAGCAGCAGATCACAGTGGTCGGAGGTAAGCTTCGTCGATCTCAACTATGTCTTAAGCAATGTAGCCCAGCCTCTGTGAGTAAGTTTAAGGATTGAGACTCAAATCATGCCAAATCCTTGACATTCTGGGTCCCATCTCTGATCACGTCCACTGCACATTTTCCATTGCATGAATGCTGTTTTAATGGGAAAAAACCTGCATTCTACGTAAATCCGGTGAACTTTGTACCACTCAGCTTTTTTCCTATATATATTTTATCTTTTTGTTATTTATTGAGGTTTATGTCGGTGTTTATAAAGACTGTCTTTCATACAGTGTTGGAAATTTCCTATAATGGGCTTACATTAATTAATTGATTTTCTATTTTAAATAATTGGGTTAATGGATATTTCAATATATTTTAAACCCTGAAGTGATCTTATCGAATTGGGTTTTGGCATCTATTAATAACGGGCCTAGTTGAGCAACAAAGTCTAGGCAATTGTATTTAACTGAAACCCGTAATGGGAAGGGCCCAATTAACACACTATTGATTAAGGTTTGCTAGGTCCCCTCTCTAGCTTATAAAAGGATAGGGTATACCTATCAATTGCTTAAATCCCATTAAAAGCTACTATACCGAAATAGATTATAGAGAGGAAGATCTGGCATTCCAATAAATCGCTGAATAAAGTCAGTCTGATCTATTTTCTTCAAGTGAAGTTATGGCTCAAACAGATACGTTTTTAATTCCGCTGTGCGTATCGATTTTGATGTTTTACATTCATATATGTATCTGGTTGTTCTTGATTAATTAGTTATTTATGTGGTATCAGAGTAGGTCATATATGATTGTAGAACCCAATTTTTTTTAACAAATCCGGTACATTGTATATCGTGTTTTGTTCCATTTGGTTTTGAGCTTATGTCAGTTTGTGATTTACAATTTCTTATGTGACTTCAGTCAATCAAAATATTTATTTTGGGTCAAAATCAAATCAAAGTACTTATTAAATAGGTAAAAATAATGCATTAGAATGGAACTAATAAGTTATGATGATGATATGTTTGATTTCTTGGATGATCATTGTTCTGCAATTTCGGATTTATGATGGACCTCTCTATGCATATGTCCAGAAACGAGCTAGTAAAAAAGCTTTTTAGTGTTTGATGTCTTCATAACACTCGAAGTCAACTTGAAGAGCTTTCCAACAAGCCATAGAATGCCCCAATCTGGTGTCGTTGCTATCCAAAATCGTCGTCCAAAATCAGTTTAGTAATATGTAATGCTGTTATGTTTAGTTTTGATATGCACGTTGTCCGCTTGTTGCTTTTGTCAATTTTTTTCCAATTTCTGTGTTGAGATCTGGAGGTCAATTCCTCATGAAAAATGTTCATATAGGTCTTAACTTCGACATATAATTTTTTTGGATTTTTTGGAGCATAATTAGTGGATGAAAACCTTCTACATAGATCAATCAATTCTGAAATTTTAGGGCTTTTGTTCTACATGTCGAGATCTTTCTCACCATATATAATTTGTATAATTTCATTGAGTATTGAGTGAGAATTTTGAATTTGAAATTCTTGAATTAATAATTTTGAAAGGGTTTTAAAAATTTTGAATTTTTTTTCAATTGAATAATGTATGTTAGCAATTATTATATGGGTATCGTTATATTGTGGTTCTTGGGTTCAATGTGGTTTATATTCAGAAGTTGAGATTCTTGGGTCTTGATAAGCTCCCTTTCAATTGTTGCTTGTAAACCCATGTTGTTTCTTGAGTAGATTGTTTTCGGTCTGTTTTTGTTTGGTTTTGGACTTTACCCGTTGGTTTTCTTGGCTTTTGCGGGTGCTTGTGTTGCCGTCTATTCAAGTGAATTGAGGCTCGGCTCTCTAGTTGATGACGGATCCCTTTGCTTCCCATGCGTGATCGAGTGCACCGATTGATTGGGTCTGGTTCTTGTATTTCTCGATCTATATGGGTATTTTGATTCTTGGTTCCATCTTGTGGTGGTTTGTCTTGGCTGGAGTTTTGGGTAGTTTCCACTTATTTGACCTTTTCTTTAGTAAGACAGGGTCTACATCAAAAGCTTCTCTTTTTCGTTTGATTATATGGAATGATTATTGAAAAGTGGTATGGATTTTATTGAATTGAATAATATGCTCTATTTGATTATATACATGCAAAAGAAAATGTAGCAATCTATCTTGTTTTTTCCTTTCTTTCCCATGATCTCCTCACTTGTGGTTAATTGCAATGTCATGGCTGGGACGTTGAGTCCATCATTGTTTTGAATATTAGTTGTCGAACTCGATGATGCAAATGCAGAGCCTCTAGATGGGGTGAAACTAGAGATACTTCTTTTCAATTGTATCTTGCTGATTTTTGAGGTTTAGAGGTTCTAGTATTATATATTATTGTTTGAGTTTTTGAAAATGAGTAGTAGTAGATTGAAGCTACAAGACAAGAACAATAATTTCTTGAAGCTTGGATATGGACGATTTAGTTCTTCTTCTTTTTTTCTTTTCTTTTATTCAATTAATTTGTCTTGGATTTTGATTGGGTGTGATCATACCGGCACTAATGCACCGAATCCTATCAAAACTCCAAAGTTAAGCATGCTTGGGCGAGAATAGTACTAGGATGGGTGATCTCTTGGGAAACTCCAAGTCGGACTTGTTGACCAAATTATATGGTTTCCTACTCCAAGTCGTAGTCATTCTTTGTGAGTATTATTTTTGGCAACATATATATTATGTGGGTCAGGGGATATTTTTCTTATTTATTGAAGCACAGTGGAGATTGAAAAAGATCTCCAATCGAGCCGCTAGCCCCACTCACACAGAATGGTGCATGGGGATGTGTTTAGGGTCCTCTGAAACCCGTTTTGTTTCAATTTTTTTAATATGCCTAATTTTTAATTTATGATTTTTTGATATGGTAAATTTTAATTTTGGCATATTTAAATATTTATTGGAATTATTTATTTTTACCCATATTTAATTCCATGAAAAATAATTTTGTGCCTATTTTTCCAACTTTTAATTTATGGAAATTTATTATAGCATATGAGGATAAGATGACAATATTCACTTTTACTAATTTAGTATAGATTATCTATACTTTCTTACTTTAGTTTAACTAGATAATCTTACATGCTTAATTGTAAAAATAGGCACATAAAATTGTGGCAAAAATTGTTATTTGATAAATGCAATATGATCTTGGGAAGCACATGTCGTAAAGTACTTCATATTGTTTGATGAATTTTTGGGCATTGATTAAATGGAACATTATTTACAAATTGTTAAAGTTTGTAAATTATTGAAGTTCCTTATTGATAAAAATTAGTATATACAATTACTTGCCCAAATGGGGTTTTTGTGTATATTAATTTGAAAATTGCATGAAGATAAATTCCAAAATTAAAAAATGGGGATGTATGACTCAAAAAAATTTATCTGCCCAAATGGGATAAATTTTTGAAAGTTATGTATAATTCCCCTCTATATTGATATATTAGAGATGATTGATGGGGATGTGTGGCTCAAAAGATTTGTCTGCCTAAAGGGGGATAAATTTTGAGAGTTATATGTAATTTCCCTCTATATTGAGATAATGGAAATGTATAATTTAAAGGATTTGTCTGCCCAAATGAGATGGATCCTTGAAGATTATATATAATTCTCATTATTGTCTCTATATATTGATATCATGGAGATGTATAATTTAAAGGATTTGTCTGTCCAAAGAGGATAAATCATTGACAATTATATGTAATTCTCTTTATTGTTGTTTCGTAATTTTCATGTTGTGGAAAATAATTGTGCATTATACACCCTGCCCAAAGGGGAGTTTGTGATGTGCTAATTATTTTGTTGAATTGCTCATTGCCCATAATTGATCTTATTGCATTATATGTGAGAACACTACTGTGTTTTTTTTCAAGAATGACAAGATTAGCAATGCGTCCAAACATATGGAGATCAAATATTATACTATTAAGGACTTAGTCAAAGAGGGAGACATTGTGATTGAGAATATTAGAATTGAGTCCATGTTGGAAAAAGGTTTACGACCCATTTTGTTTAAAGAACATGTAAAGAATATGGGTGCTTTAGATTCTTTTGACATCTTTTGTTAGTGGGAACTATGTATAGTTTATCTTTTTGGATACTGTAATTATATGCAAACTAATAATGCTTTTATGATATTTATTAAAGCATTTACTTTTGATGATCATCACTATCGATTCTATTGTTATCATTTCTTCTGTCGACTGAGAAATGGAAGTATAGAACAGTATCTTTAAACAAATAGTTTGAAGACGACTGGATGTCACTAATTTTGAGATCTCATGTTAGATTGTGACATAGTTGTGCAATTTCATGTTGTTTAGAAATCGCACAGAGGCAATTTTATGTTGTTTAGAAATTACGTTAATGCAGTTTCATGTCGTTGAGAAATTGCATTGAGGACCGATAATAAATAGTGTATATTTTGATCACATGGTGGCGCTATTTTTTACTACACCACTAGGCCCATGATCCATGAAAATATAATACTTATTATGGTGATTAAGGAAGGTCATGTGTTATGGTATTTTCTTAACACATTAATCGCCATAGTCCTATAATGAGGTTATATATGATTGGATTGGTTTTGAGATTCCGTTATTGGAATATTATTTTCAAAATTGTGGCCACATAAAACAAATTTTTAGTTATTAACCCGAGAGTGTCATTTTCAAATAAAATCGTTTTCAAAAATAGAATAAGTTAATTAATGTAGCCCAAGTGGGAGAACGTTGGAAATTTCCTATAATGGGCTTACATTAATTAATTAATTTTCTATTTTAAATAATTGGGTTAATGGATATTCCAATATATTTTAAACCCTCAAGTGATCTTATCGAATTGGGTTTTGGCATCTATTAATAACGGGCCTAGTTGAGCAGCAAAGTGTAGGCAATTGTGTTTAACTAAAGCCCGTAATGGGAGGGGCCCAGTTAACACACTATTGATTAAGGTTTGTTAAGTCCCATCTCTAGCCTATAAAAGGGTAGGTTATACCTATCAGTTGCTTGAATTCCATTAAAAGCTACTATACCGAAATAGATCATAGAGAGGAAGATCTGGCATTCTAATAGATCGCTGAATAAAGTCAGTCTGATCTATTTTCTTCAAATGAAGTTATGGCTCAAACAGGTACGTTTTTAATTCCGCTGTGCATATCGATTTTGGTATTTTACATTCATATATGTATTTGGTTGTTCTTGATTAATTAGTTATTTATGTAGAGAATTTCTACAAATAGAACATGTACTTATGGACACATTTCGTGGATGTAAAATGACTTGTTTCTGGCATTGCCTCCATTGGGCTAGTCATGTTGTACCGCCCAGATTTTGTCTTCTATATTCTTTTGCTAATTGATCCACATTTTTATTCAAGATGTTCATAATGACATGACTTTCAAAACAGAGCATAGTGGGTCGTACTCATGAGGGAGCATATTCAATGGAGTAAAATTGTACTCATTGACATTTTTTGTGCGAATTGATAAATATTTTGATATTCATTTGGTTATTGAACACAGTTGGATTCATAGCAGCAATAATCCCAAACGACGGAGTTTGTCCAAGGAGAGTGAAATAACATAATTAACTGTTTTTTTTTAATCGCATAGTTGGAAAAAATGCGACACTTCTTCTAAAGTTACTTAATGGGAAAATTCTGTATGTTAATGAAGAGACACGATTGTATATATGTTATATTTCTTTCTATTGTCCAGCGAAACTAATAGAAAGAGCAATGTAAATTCTTGTCATCTTTTCTTCCTAAGAAAAGCAAGACCTGCGATTAGCTTTACTTTGCATGGGAGCTTCCCTTGTAGCCTTGTGCGCACGGGAGGTTTTGTTTGATGCATAAGTGTTATTGGAGTGAGTTGGGAAAGGTTTGAAGGAGTTAAGGAGGTATCCCTCGTACTCCAATGTTACATGTTGTCCAAAAGAAGAGCTTTCGTCAGCTTAATTAGCGGTGGATCAATAGGTGGGTTACACTCCTGCAGTGCATACAAAGGTTAGACTCATGCAATGCATAGACTCATTAGCTATGATTTGCACCGGAAGCTTAACATCATACCGCAAATTAATTTTCCTTTTGAACTTAAACTAGCATTTCTTGACGTGTTTCTACGAGTTTATTAGTTAAGAGGTTTTGATAGCTTTTGGAAAAATTGTCATCATACATGATGTAGAAAGAGCTCAGATTTTTGCAAAAAACTAGCGTCTAACAAGTAGTTTCCTTATTTTAATTCAAAGATATGGAGTAGAACTTGTAATTAAAATTGCCGTAATTTATAACTGCCATGTTGATTCCATGGAGGAGACCTTACTTCTGCCATTAGGGACATGTATAGCTACACAGATCCAGCTGACATTACTATGGCACTTGTCATGCTTATCTACGCATTGGTCAAAAACATCCAATGAAAATTAATTTTCAAAATAGGAAGGCTCATCTACATTGCTTTTGGATGTGTTGCATGCAGTCTATTGATTTACATTCTATTTGGTGACATGCCTTGATTGATTCTTGTTCCCTACGTCCTGATGTTGTCGTATGTCTTGCGAAGTTGGTTTTGATGTGTCTTGCCAATTCCGGCTCAGATGAGAATCTCGTGTTGTACTATTATTACCTTAAAAACTTTTTACCTAACATTGCAAAAATATATAATGATGAAGACGGTGGTACTACTTATTTAAATGAAATTAGAGATACAAGGATTTTTTTTCTTTGAGCAGAGAAATAGGGGAATTGATTAAAAAAAACCATGATATGTTAACCGAAAAAAGATAGAGAACAAATCTTAGGGGTACAACTTCTTGTTCTAGCACTCGCCCATCTATGAGTTGCTCGCGATCAAACAAGACGGCGCAAACGGAATTTCTTGTGATTTGCTTTGGGCTTTTGAGTGCCCCCGTTAAACTCTTCATCTTAATGGATCAGGCCCATCTCCCCGGAAATCTCTCCCTCCCTACCCTTTTAACCCGTAAACACCAAAAACAAAAAATTCCTAGTCATCGACGTCTGTTTATATATGTCTATACTCAGATTGAAGCAAAATTACTGCTTCTCCCTTTTCAATTTCTTCCAAATATGCCTCAACATACAAAAGGTCATGCATTTCACTCTCCTAATCTGATTCTGCTTTATTCTCAAATGGGTAAGTCTTTCGTTGAAGAATTTGTGGTCAGTTTGTTCCCTCTCCCACATGTTACATGCTTCCTTTATGCCAGACTCAGTAATTTTCATTTGTGAGTCGAAGTTCATTCGAGATGGTGTCTATCTAGAATATTGCTAAAGTTAGATATGAGGATCGGGTTACAAACTACACCTAAATTGCAATTCGTGGATCAAAAGTTTAGGGAATGAGGATAATGTCATTATTTCTCAAATTTTATAAATCAATTCCCCTATTTTTCTCTAGCCAAAGAAAAAAAATCCCATATGTCTCCAACTTCATTGTATTGCACTAGGATCTTAACAAAGTGGAACCATTATCTTCATCAGATCACATATTATACTTTCTACATATATAAGATATTCAAGGTAATAATAGTATTTCAACCACCCCCCCAAACAAAAAAAGAAGGTAATAATAGTACAACCCAAGATTGGTGTCCCGGAGGAAATAATAGTACAACACAAAATTCATGTCCTGACCAACATTAGCACAATACACATCAATAGCAACTTCCCAAAGATCAAACCACAATATTAGGAAAACCAAAAACGCTCATTATTCTCTAATTCATGATGAATGTTTATGGGTTCATCAACGCGAGGTCACGGAGAATGAAAATCGGCCAAGGCATGACATGAAGCGGAATGTACATCAGAAGACAGCACCTGACACATCCGAGAACAATAGAGATGCGAGCGAATGTAAGTCGGAACCTTGGGTCCATATCTTGCCTTCCCATTTTGAGAATTAGTAACTGCCCGACTATTACGAGCATTGTGTAGATACACATGATGATTTCAAGGTTAGTGATGGCTGGAATACCCATGATTCCAATGGCACCAACCATAATCTTTAGCAGGATCTTCTCCACAAAATGAATTGTAGCAATTCTATCTGCATGCTCTGCTCCACGTCTAAGAAATAAAATCAGCAGACCATATGTTAGTGTCCGTACAGTCTTTAGGAAAAGCTCATGTTTTGAGCTCTCTTGGCATCACATAAGACGGCAGTCCTTTCAAAAGCTTTCGAGCACTCCCAATCTAAGTTCTAAAAGGAAATTTGATGCAGTATGACACCAGGCTTCTGGTGCAAATCATAGCCAATGCGTCTATACATCACAGGACTCTAACCTATATATGCACTGCAAGAGTATAGCCCATCTATTGATCTGCGGCAAATTAAGCAAGTGAAAAACTCTTCTTTTCAACAAATTGGAACATCAGAGTACGAGCGGATACCTCCTTAACATCTATAAACCTTTCCTAACCTTCTCTTACAACACATTGACAAAAACAAAGTAAGAAGACCACCCAGATGCACAAAACTACCAGGTAAGCACCCTGCTTACTGGATAGAGACAGAATGAAGCTAACTAGATGTCTTCTCTTTTCTTAGGCGGAGAAGCTAAGAAGACTTTGAATTAATAAGGTGTTCTCGATATGAGTTTCTCTTGACAAAAGAAAGCTGCAGAGTGCATATACAGTCATGTCTCTTCATCAACGTGATAGAATTTTCCCTCTTACCCGGTAACTCTAGGAGAAGGTTAACGTTCTTTCCAACTTCGTCATTTTCAAAAAGAAATGGCAGTTAATATGGATTTCACTTTCCTCAGACAATTTCAGCTGTTTTAATGTTATGCATACTTGAGAGGGATTATTCCCCGTATGAGTCCTACTGTATTCAATTACCAAGTGGATATCATGAAAATTTACCAATTCACACGAACAAAGTGGGGTCAATAACTACAAGAAGGCATTTTGCAAGAAACAAGCCAGTTTTCATGCACCAGATATGCCCCTAAGTACATGCTCTGCTCTGAGTAGAGCCCATTTCAGCCCTTTAAGAGTGGAGTCATTAGGAACATCTCAATCAATAAAAGTTAAAAACATATAGATGAAAAATTCTGGATAGTACAAATTGGTGTTCCAATCTGACTCTCATAATCTAATGCGAGAAACAAGCCATTTTCTTCAGGCAAGTAAAAGATTCCCCCGGGCTCTTAAGTGAACAGTACATCCAACGACTAAAGTGCAGGTTTTTTCACCGTAAAACAGCATTACGAAATGGTATATGCAGTGTGACATGATTAGAGATAGAAACAGGGAAGAATATCAAGATATCGACATGAGTTCCCCCAGAATCCTTAAAACTTGCAGACGGAGCTGGGCTAACAGTGCTGTTTTATGTATTTAAGGTCGCTGAGGCTTACCTTCGACCTCCACCATGATCAGCTGGATTGTTGTTCTCCATTAACCTCCCCACTTTGCCAGAGATCACCTTTTCTTCCTGCGAATGTGGTTTCAAGTGTCTGCAGATTGCTGTCTTCTGAACGAACGAAGTGCTTCAGGGGAATATGGGATGAGAGCAGCAGGGGTAATGGGGGAGACGTATTATAGTTTAATGAGAGTAGCAGGCGAGGCGGTAATGCCCTTCTCGCCTCCGTGTTTTTACAAGGCGGCGCGGCATAGTCCAATTCCCATAGAGGGTCATACTCGGATGTTCACTAAAAAGAAACCCCCAAGGAATTCGGCTTTTAGAAAGTCAAGTCTGATTCATTTTCGCCCAGACTTTCACATCAAACGTCGCACTCGGAGCACCCATTTGACCCGAGATTACCTTCTTTATTTCTCTCTTTTTTTTCTCCTAGAGTTGACATCAAACGTCGCACTCGGCGCACCCATTTGACACAAGATTACCTTCTCTATTTCTCTCTCTCTCTTTTTTTTGTTCATATATCCAGATTTCTATTCACGTGGTTTCTAATGGCAGAGGCCTTCTAAGCAGACTATGTACTTAGAAGCTTGTAGTCATATAGTCATTGTAGACCCATCAGAAAGTAAGATTTATTGCTAATAATCATTAATCCTTTTTTCTTGTTTTGGACGTGGATTTTTTTTATCCCATATGATAGTATCTCAGCATATCTCGATTATTGACGTGCATCCACGGTTCAGAATTGGTTGAATGGAAGCACCTTCGAAGTAGAGGATCTTCGTCCTCTTTTGTTGTTTACGTTGCAAAAGTTTCAAGATATTAATTTGGTAAATTAGTTTAGGCAAAACTCATGGCCACAGTAATCCCTTTCCATAAGTTTTAGTACCTTTACAATTACTTACTTATGTTAGAAAAAAGAATTACACTTAGGCTCCGTTCGTTTCACGGAAAATAACTTCCAGGAAAACGTTTTCCGGATTTTCCGACATTCGTTTCACGGAAAATAAATTCATTGGGGAAACATTTTCCATGAAGGAAAAAAAATCTTCTAAAGTGAAGGAAAATGTTTTCCACATTCACTCTCTCTTATCTTACACTCTCCATTAGTCTTCACTTATTTCTTTTATTTTTAGATTTTTTTTTTTTATTTTTTTCATAAATTCGAATTTTTTTGTTATTTTTAATAAAATCGATCTTTTTGTTATTTTTTAATAAAATCGATTTTTTATTTTTTATTTTTCTTTATTTTTCTGTCTTTCTTTTTGCTATTTTTCTTTTTCGGCCGGTCGTCAGCCACGACAACAGTCGGTGACCGACGACAGGCGAGCCAAGCTCGCCAGATCGGTGACACTCAAGCATCACAAGACAGAAACTTATTTCAAATTTACCCATTTTCAAAATAAAAAACTATAATCCTCTCTTCCCTCGCTTCACAAACCCAGCGCCCCCGTGCTTACTTCTCTTTGCTCCCTTCAAAACAATCGAATCCCTCCTTTTTAAAGTAGAACAAAGTCAATCACTTGCCCTAATTGGTCGATCTCCCTCACTCAACTTTTGCATGGCTTGTGCTTCTTCTTCCTCCTAGTAGTTCAACTATTTTTCGAATTGAAACTGCATAACTCGCGATGCCGATCTGCGAGACTCGAGCCTCATTGCCTTTAGCTCACCTTGTTGGTAAGCTGATCATGCGAGCTCGCCAGAGGTACGCGAGCCTCGAGCCTTGCTAGCAAGGTGAGCTTGAGGCATGGCCGGCGATTGGCTAAGGAAGGAGAGAACACAAAATAAAGAAAAAAATAATTTAATAATCTATTTTAAAAAATAATAAATAACGATTTTAAAAAATAAAATAATAAAAAAATTATTGAAAAAGAGTTTATAAAGGAAAATATTTTCCCAAGCGAACAGCGGAAAATATTTTCCATTTCAAAATCAAGTTTTACCCGAACACTGGAAAATAATTACATTTTCTTGGAAAATGACTTCTTGGAAAATATTTTCCAAAAAAGTAACATTTTCCGTGAAACGAACGGAGCCTTAGTCTCTATTTATTTCACGAAAAATGAATGACGTAAAAAATATTTTCTTAAAAATGATTGATTCTCTTGCTTACAAAAAGAAATGAACAAAAAATACCTTTATTGTCCACAAAAATGTTTAGATAAAATTATTGTTGATAATAAAAATATTTTTCATTAACTAATTATTTCAAACAACACAAACAATAATTTTTAGAAAAAACATTTTCCAGGGTATTCATTTTGCGTGAAACAAACAGAGCCTAATTGTCAAGTTTTTTTTTTTTAAATCTCAAACTTTGAAAAAAAATGCCAAGAAGCCTCTGTCGGATGCATGAAGAGACCGCACTTTCACTAGCCACCATCCCATGCACGAAGAGACTGCACATTAACTTTGTTGCTTTCTTTTATTAAGAGAAAGTCTTTCTTCCAAACCTAAGTAAGTCCTTAAGAGGACTCATCTAAGTTAAATCCGAATTTTCAGGATCATCTGCATGCAAAACACTTAAAGAGTATTGCTAAGCACAGGCCAAGATAAAGATATTGTACCCATTGACTGCACATTAACAAAAGAAAAACTCTTATTTCTTTTTTTTGGCCAAGTTTTTTATTTCTTCCTTTTATTAAGAGAAACTCATCTTACTTGCAATAAGCTTTGTATGCATGTTACACATAGTCAAACGTACCTTCTTTGCATGGATTGTCAAGAGGCCACTTTCTCCCCCTCTCCTCCCTGACAGACTTTTCTTTCGACCTAGTTATCAAAAAAAATTTCAAATAAAAATCTGAAATAGATTTATTTTCTCAAAAAAAACATTCAAAGTGAATTTTATCTTAAACGAGGGCTTGAAATGGCTGGTCAACCTTAAATAAGGGCTTAAACTGGTCAATTGGCCAAATATTTGCCCCTAAACATTTTCCAAAGACTGAAATAGGGGCAATTTTGTACAAAATTTGCAATTGAGTTAAAACTAAGAAAATCCCAACTTGAATTAGAATTAGGCTCTTACTTCAATTTTTCACGTTGTCTTCTTCCTCCCCACCCTTTCCTCGACTGCTTGGCACTTGGTCTTTGCCACTCCTCGCCGGATCCCCGTTGCTCGTCGTGAGCTTTCACTTCATCGTCCACCGTTGTATGTTCTTTCCCAAAGTTCCGTCGTCCACGAGCTTCAAGTCCGTCGTCCGCGAGTTCAAGTCCTTCTTTAGTGCCGCTTCCACTCTCGTGCACATTTTCTTCTTCAATGCCGCTCGGCTGAAGGAAATTGGTGCTACATGAGGCTCCGATGGTTGCTTTCATTGACTCCATCAGTGGCGGGAGGCATGGGCCTGAGCTCAAGCTCTGCCTTCACCAGCTAATCGCTGAAGAACAGGCACGAGAGATGTGGTAGTTGGTGTTTAGTTGAATATAATCGTGTGATTTATCTTTGCATAGTTAAGCATGAGTTCAAGCTCTAGCTTCATACATTAAAGGTAGTGGGAAATTGTCCAAAAAGTCATAAATCTATTGCACTTTTGCAAATTCATTTATAAACCTTTTAATTTTGACAATTGAATCCATTCGATTAATTTTGATCAAAAATCACTGACATGGACACTGGCCATGCCATATGGGACAACCCCTGCTTGAGGCCAGCAACCTCCACTAGCCATCGACTAGGTCCAACAGTGGCTAGTGGAGGGAAAAAGAAAGAAAAAAGAAAAGAAGAGAGAAGGAAAAGAGAAAAAAAGAGGAAAATTAATACAAATTTGAAAAATATGAAAACATTATTAAAAATTGTTTACGTCGGCTCTGGTTGTCCTACGTGGCACGGCTGACTCTCACATTAGCGATTTACAGCAAAGATTGGCTAGATAGACTTAGTTGGCAAAAAATAAAAAAGATTAGGACTCAATTGGTAAAATTAAAAAGTTTATAATTGAATTGATAAAAGTGTAATAAGTTTAGAACTTTTTCAAAAATTTTCCCTATTATATTATGATCAAATTCAAAGATGATGTAATTATGAAACAACTATATTACAAAAGATATAACTAATTTGATTACATATATTATAAATATATTGTCTTTAATAATGAAATTCTGATAGTATTTCATGTTATCTAATGATGAATCTAAAAAACTAACATACTCACTTGGGGAAACATCACAAATATAATCGTATCTTTGGGGCCAAAAATGATAATTTAACAACAATTCAAGAGGAACACTTTTGACCAGCACGATATGGGAGGCAACCGATGTAAAAATTCTTCATAGCCCTATCTTGGGAATGCTTATGCGTTGATGATTTTCTAGGCATAGGTAAAAGATACCCCAAGAACAGTTCTTCTGAAGGTTACGATTGCATTCCTTTCATGAAAAATAACCCTCAAGAAAACATTTTTCGAATTCTTCAACATTCTTTTCATGGAAAATGAATTGGTTATGGACAATATTTTTCCATTAAAAGAAAAAGGTCTTCTAAAATAGGGAAAAATGTTTTTCATTTTTGAGAAAGAGGGATAACATTTTACATATCTTCTTTCACCTCACTTTCTTTCACCAAATACTTTTTCCTTTTATTTTTTTATTTTTTTAAAATCAATTTTAAATTTATTTTCTTTTTTTTTCCTTCTTCTTCCTCAGTCAGGTGCTAGTTGTTGGCCATAGCGATGGCTAGTGTGGCCGATTGCCAACACTAAGTTAGCTCGAGCTTCGCCTCTCCCAAGCTCACTCAAGCCTTACTAGATCTAGTAAGCTAGGCAGGGCTCAAGCCTCACCTAAGGTTGCCAAAGGTCGGTGAGGCTCTGGCGAGGTTGGAGCTCACTGGATTTGGTGAGATTGGAGATTGCTGGCCTCGGGTGAGCTCGACCTTGCCGAATCAAATGAGGCTCAAGCTCGCTTGGTGTTAGGGGTGTGCAACAAGACCGGACCACCAAAAAAAAAATCAGGAACTAGTTCCTGAAGAAACTGATCTAGGAACTGGTTCTTGAAGAAACCGGTCTAAGAATCAATTCTAGTTTTTGGGAATTGGTTTCAAGCGAAAACCCACTTGGAACTGATTTTGCAACCAGTTTTCTTACCCCAAAAAAAAGAAGAAAATCCACCCTAGCTAAAAAAAAGAAAACATCTCTCTCTCTCTCTCTCTCTCTCTCTCTCTCTGTGTGGGAGGAGGAGGCGAGGGGAGGAGACGAGGTGAGAGGAGGAGGCGAAGGGATCGACCAAATCTAGAGCAGAGGCAGGGGGAAGAAGCAACGATGAGGTTGGGTGCTGGAGGAGGCGGGCGAAGGTGGAGATTGTAGGAGGTGGCTGCGCGGCAACCAAACCAAGTTGTTTAAACCAAACCAGATTTGGATTGGAGATAGGGTCAAGGCCACACCATATCTGGAAGTTGGGCTGTGTCAAAGGCAGGGCGGAGGCAAAGGTGGGAGGAGGAGACTAGGCGGCCAAACCACTAGATCTAGATCAAAGATGGGGTCGAGGCCTAACCAAAACCAGAAGCTAGGTTGTAGAGGAGGTGGGGCAAAGGCGAAGGTGGGAGGAAAATGCTGGGCAGCCAGGTCAGATCTGGTTAAATCAGACCATATCTTAATCGAGTAAAGGAGGTAGGCTGGAGGAGATAGGAGGAAGGCAAAGGAGGAGGGGTAGCAAAAGAGGCGAGTTGAGCAGAGGCAGGCAGCCGGAGGCAACAGGAAGAGGCGGATTGAACGGAGGCGAGCGGGCTACATGATATTGGCTCCCGATTTATCCCTAAGTGAGTGTCTTATTAGCCCTGACGATTGTTGCTGTTCATTGCCTCCGATCGTTGCCTCTACTCATTGTTCATCCGTCAGACCAAACGCTCATCGCCAAGCTTGCTACGGCTCACCACCATGGGACCGCTACCCAAACCGTTACCCAAAATAGGTTCTAATGGAAAAAAAAAGAAAAAGGTAGACTCTATTCTCAAACCCAAAAAATAGGGTTAGGTCTAAAATAGGATTCAATGCAAACACGGTAAAGTATAAGGTCAAAAAAGGGGGAATTTGTTATAACAGGGTCGGGTACAAGTTTTAGGTCTGGATCCTATCCACCCTAGACTCGATTACTCTTATTAGTGCCAGTCACCAGCCATTGCTGTGGTCAGCGACCAGCCGATGAAGGAAAAGAAAAAGAAAAGGAAAAAATAATTTAAGAATTGATTTCATAAAATAAAAAAATTAAAATTTTAAAATTTTAAAAAATTAAAATTGATTTTAAATAATAAAATTATACACAAATTATTGAAATGAGTGTATTGAGGAAAAGATTTTCCTTATTAAATAGTGGAAAATATTTTTCACTTCATTTTCAAGTTTCAACCGAATATAAAAAAATATTATCATTTTCCTTAAAAAAAAGCTTTAAAAAAATTTTCCAAAAAAATTTCTTTTTTCACGAAACGAAGAGCCTAAAAGTAAAAAAAGAAGAAGATGCTGCTGAGGTTAAAATGATGGAATAAAAACCTGTCCGAGAAAAGGGGTCGTTGCTGGTGCGTCTGAAAATTCCAAGCCCGAGGACATCTGGGCCACGTTTTCCCTCAGTAATTACCGAAAAACCATTACATGATCTTGCGCACGAGTGAGAACAGTTTGGAACAGGATTAATTAGGTTGTTGTATCCCATGGGATGATGGTAACCTTCCATGTTGAGCCGAAAAGAATCCAATATAATAATGCATACTACCGGACAAATGGTGACAGGAGGATGAAAAGTTTGCCGTCGCCCCTCACGTCCACGCCAATCACCCCTCCAAAAAGTCATCCATCGAGTGATGCTTGGTTTAGATGTCATGTTGTGTTATGAATTGGCTCGTTTCGCCTTTTGAGAGTCCTTCATGTGCATAAAATAAAGTGACTAAAAGAACCTTATTACGTTGATATTGTGATTCAAAGTCATTATATTGGGCCTGTAGACGATTATTACAACTTCATGTGCATAAAATAAAGTGACTAAAAGAACCTTATTACGTTGATATTGTGAGTTATGAGGTAGCTGATCAAATATTGACTAAATATGCTAACTAAATACTGAAGGTACATAAGTAGTGCTGATGTGAAATGAAAAAATAATTATTCAAAAGGAATTACAAAATGGTTTGTGCATTATCATCAATGTTTAATTTTGGTCTCCGTCCTTCATTCTATTACAGATTTAGTCCTTAACTCAACTACTGATTTCAATTTCAAATATTTTCTTTCATATGCAAATGGAAATTGCTGAGTAATAAGTCCCAAATCAATATGCTAGTTCACACAATCTGAAAAAGTTATCAAAGCTTATCCGCACAAAGAAACTTGCACGTGCAGTTCAAGTCGGACTTTCTTTAGGTATCTAATGGAACCGTTTCTGCTCGTGCATTAGCGCGTTTGTCTTGACTGTTGCCCATTATTGTGGAATAATCATTTTGTGAAGGACAATTTAGCCCATACTTGTAATGCTCCCCTTAGATTTTTAGGTCAGTGAATGGACCAGAATAGTCGTGGGTTGCTGCTGAGTGCTGATTACTTAGAGAGAATTGCTGCAGGTAGAAACAACAGGTCATCGGTCAAGGTTTCCCCACGAGCAAGCCATGTGCCGGTCTGTCATTGGTTCTCCTAGCCCTCCCAAAGGGTGTCTTCACCTGCGAAGGCCGCCTGCCGTAATCTATGCTCTACCTGATCGTATATCTTATTTTAATGTGTCGGGCCGAACACCTCACACGCATTGTTGGTTAGTAGATATTTTTCTTCCCCACTAATTAGGAAATACAAGAGATAAGCGGGGTCTTTCACCCTAGGACAGACCTTTTGCTGGTTACTCCCTCAAGCCTTTTAAGGCTCTATCGTTCTCAGATTAAAAAATGAACAACACTATCAAAATCAAATTGCGAGGCCAGCGATCCAATATGCAGCGGTGGAAGCCAGGCTGGAATCGCCGGGATCTTTCATAATTCTTTTATTTATCATTTAATGTTTTTAATATTATAATTTGTTTATAATTTTTTTTCCAATTACATGAATAAGGATGATAGATATACCTATATATAATAAGAATATTGCACTTTGCCCATGTAATTAGTGTTTGACAATATATCTATTGCGAGAAAAAATTATTGCACTACGATACAACAAATTTTTCTATTGTGTAGTGATTGATGTACAATAAAACAACGGTGAAAAATCATAAAATTCCTTATTCGCTCTTTTTTTTTCCTTCTCATTTCTCTCTCTTTCTTTTCCCCTTTTGCCTAAGTTCTTTTCATTTATCAATAATAAGAAAAACATGTACCTTTTTGTCTATCTTTGTTGATTAATCCGTTGAAGAGGAGGAAAATTTAACAAGATAAGGAAAGATCTGAAGGTTTGTTCTTTCATTTCTAGAGTTCCTATTATTATTTTTTATGAAATTCTAGGCCTCCTAAAAACTCAAAATGTATGTTCTTTCATGAGCAAAGGGAAAAAATAATGAAATTACTAAAAAATAATAGAATTCAAGCAGAATCGATTGAAACAATTGGATATTTAATTTTTTCAATGGATCTACATAATTTATAGAAGGTATATACAACATAAAGAGCATTTTTCTATCACTTCAGGCATATTAATATTAACTTAAGTGACCTATTAATGCTGCGTAACAATCTTTAGCTCTTACTTTCGCATCTTTTGTTTGCATTTGGATGAAGAAATCAACATTTATCCTAAAATCAATATCAAAGGTTAGTTCACCGAACAAATACACGACAAAAAGTTAAGTATCAGGATCAAAATCAAACAGGAATGCTCGTGCGTGAACCATTTTTGTGATTTCCCTTATAAGTTGTGATTTACGCGTCCACACTATATAACGACGAATCTTAAAAACTGAAAATACTTTCCTGGGTAAAACATCAGTGATGTAATCGTATCTCTGGGAAGAGCGTCGTCTTCTTCCAGTTCCGCCAATTTTTTCAGCGATCACCTCGTAAAAATGTGTAGCGTCAGTGGACTTGCAGAGAGGGAAGCGAAGAGCTCAGAAAATGGAGTTCACACTGAGCGGCAATGCCTTGAAGACCTTTGCCCCGCTCCATCACCTGCCTCTCCCGCGTCGGCAAATGACCTTGCCATTCAAGCTTCTCCTTCCCAGGGCTGCCTCTCCCGCGTCGGCATTTCTTCTTCTTCTTCTTCTCCGCCTTCTCTCTCTCGCCCGCAGCTCCGGCGTGTCGCCCCTGAAATCCATGCCGATCGTCGTTCCTCAGCTTCATCCTCATCGAGTGAAATAGCTACAGCAGTTGCTTCTTCGTGCGCCCTGCTGAGCGATGCTTATTTTAGATGCTATGATGCTGTGTTAGGTATCGGCCCGTTACGCTCGATACTGTGTCCGATTGAGAAATTCTGAGAGTCCTTGCACCGATTGCCGAGTGCGTGGAGCTTTCGGCGGTGGATTCGAGGCAGAGATTTGTTGACCTAGGTAGTGATCGGCCCCGTCGACGACGATTACAACTTGACGTGCATAAAAATCTGAAGTGGCCGAAAGAATCTGATACTGTCGATAGGGTGGTTCAAAGTCATTAGATCGTATGGCTAAGGCAATTCACTGCTATAGCCAGGAGAACTATCAGTGGTACTTGCGGAAAATGTCGAATGGTGAAAGCGTAGCAGAAAAAACCCTATGGATGACCTTCTACGGGTGCTGCTATTCTGTCTTGCTGGTTTTTTTTAATTACTCTGGTGGTATCGTATGGAGTTTTGCAATACTCAATAAGTGAAAGCACGATTGCGCTCCCTAGCATATCTCTTGTGTGACCATACTTTGCCTGACTTCCTTTTGTCTTGTCGCATTTAACTACCAATTAACAATAGAAGTTCCAAGTTCAAAGCTCATGTTTGGCACTTGGCACTATTTGATGTGTTAGAATTGAAATAGTTTTGATCTGTGTGTCCAAATATCACCTTCTTACTTGTAAATATCAAATTAATATTCTCATATTCATATTCGACCACCAGATTTCCTTTCACGTGCTTAATTCGTTGAGATCTGCATATCAATTGATAACCTTCAAGCTAGACCTCTTCGATGTGTTTACAGTATCTGGCGCACAGGTTCAATGCAGCATTCTTCTAAAGGTATATTGTCGTTGCTCATCTTTCTAGTATATTTGCCAGTATGTAGTTGTAAGCAATTAACAAACACTTACAAAGTACTCTGTGTAAGCTTTCTGTTCTGTCCTTAGAATGTCTATTACAAGCATTGATTATTTTGAGTGTGCAATTACCAGACACCAATGCATCAAAAGTTAAATGGTCTCTGCAGTGCTTCAATGTTAAAGACCTTTCAGTTGTGTGCATGGTACTCTGAATTCATTATGTTGGAAATGACGTATTGATGGTTAAGATTGCAAAGCTTGTAGACATATGGAAAAGTTAGCGGATTCCCTTTTCCCTCTAGAAGTAATCTCGCTCCTATTCTATGTAAAAACTGCAGAAATGAAGTCTTGAAACTAACAAGTTCTGAGAGAAAATGACTGCAAAATGCTGTGAGCAGCATTTATATGTCATATCATGTGTGTCCACGGAGACAAGCTATTCTAATTTATAATCATGTAAAAGCAGAGTGAACTCTGTCAAATGGATTTTGCAGTGCCCCAGTTTGACCTATAAAGCCAATGAATTCAGAATAAAGAGAGAGGGAAGTTTATGTTAAAAATTGGATTCCAATGTCTACCAATTTTACTTCGTTTTTTGTTGGCCACTTACCATTTTTAGTCTTTGTCTCAGTCATGCTAACTACATACTATTCAGTATGTTATCTAACTGTAATATAACTTGGAGGCTGGCGTCTCTCAAACCTGCATTAATTTGATAAGAAACTGCACCATGCAGAGATACATGTTTATCTCACCATGCCAACTGTGAGTTTTTTTAATTTATGCATATATGATGTTGTCATATGCATGCAGGCATTAAGAAAACATACTGGAAAACTTGCAATGTTGGCCCCAACATACAACAGTTATCTCTGTATAGAAGAAGATACCCAAGCAATTTTGCAGTGAGGCCTCATGATCTGAACAGATTGCTTGCAAAATTTCTGTTGTCCCTTCAGGAAATTACTATCATTGCAACTCCGATCCTTCCAATGCTGCAATTGAATTTGGTGGGAAAGTTGTCGAGTATTGAAGCTACATTGATCCTACCAAAGGTAGAGACTAACTTTATTCTTTTCAATCGAATCTGGAGAAGAATATCATGGTTCAGATTCTGGTTGCAGAGAATGACTCTTTGCTGCACACTCAGCTGTGGATGGATCCTGCGAAGAGTTTGTGCAGTATGCTCATAACGTCAACCCAGTAGACGTGACTTTTAATGTCAATGAGTTGAAGGTGTTCCATCTGATTCATTTTTTATTATATTATCTATCAAGACATTTGGGTCATAAATGCAGCTAAAAGTTCTTGAACATATGACTTCATCCATTTCTTTAAAATGAGTCTACCTAGTTGCGGAAATGCTATTGGAGTCACATTGAGGAATAATACGAAGTACTTCTCCTCTCACATTTTTGGTACTAATATCTTGGTTTCAACTGCAACATCCCTGCTGTCTCAGAGGGGTGTAAGTGCCAATGCAAAATAGGAAAAATGGAGTTCACCCCAATCGGAGACCTTTGCTTGCTCGACTACTTGTCTCTCACGTGTCATAAACAACCTTGCTATTCCAGCTCTTTCCCAGGTGAATCAATTTCTTCCACATTTCTTTCTCTTCGCCATCTCTCTCACCCACAACTCTGGTGAAAAAGTTCGTGGTTGCCACCGAAATACATGTCAATCGGTCCTCAGCTTCATCCATTGAGTGCAAAGCTAAGTAGTTGCTTATTCGTGCCTTGAGGAGTGATGCTTAGCTCAGATGCTATGCAGTGTTAGGTGTTGGCTCGTTTCACTGGATATCGTGTACGATTGAGAATTCTGATTCTCCTTCTACCAATTGCCCAGTCATGAAGATTTTGGTGGTTGATTGGAGGCAGAAATTTGTTAACTAAGGGTTGGGATTAGCCCCGTCAACAATGATTACAACTTGACCTTGCATAAATCTGAAGCCACTAAAATAATCTAATACTGTTGATTGGGTGATCCAAAGTCATCGCATCCTAAGCCTAAGGTAATTCACAGCTACAGCCAGCAGATCTGTCAGTGCTATTGCGTAAAATGCTGAATGGTTAAACCATAGGCAAAAACCTATGGATAACCCTCCATGGGTGCTGTCATTCAATCTTGATAGTGTTTTCTTGGTCTGTCTAGTTACTTTGATGGTGTTGTATGGAGTTTTGCAGTACTCAATGTGTGAAGCACAATTGCATTCACTTGCATAACTCTTGCATGACAATGCTTTTTCATGACTTTTGCTTTGTGGCGTATAATTATCAAATAACAATAGAAATTCCAATTTCTGAGCTCATGTTTGGCACTTGGCAACATTTGTGCTGATTTGTTGTGTATAAATATCACCTTCTTACTTGTAGATATTGTATTGAGATTCCAATATTTTTATGAAACCTCTGGCTTTCCTTTCACGCACTCAATTCGTCAAGTTCTTCTAGTCAATTGATTATCTTCAAGCCAGACCTCTTTGATATATTTATAAAATCTAGCGCACAGATTAAATGTAACCTTCTTTTGAAGGTACGGTGTCATTGCTCATCTTACTGGAATAATTAGGCACTTTATAGTTGTAAGCAACTAACAAAATAAAATGTGCATGCAGTTTGTTATGTCCTTAGAACACCTATTACAAACATTGATTATTAAGCGTGTAATTACCAGACATCCATGCATCAATAGTTCAATGGAGGCTGCAGTGCTTCAATGGTAAAGGCCTCTCGGGTGTGTATAGTGTTCTGAATTCATTATGTTGCAAACGGAATATTTGATGTTGCAAACTTGTGGGCATAGATGGAAGGATTAGAGGTATCCTTTTCCCCCCTAAGTATAATCTCACTCCACTACTAAGGAAAAACCAGCAGAAATGAAGTCTTGACACTGAGGTGTTCATCGGGAGAAAAATGACTGCAAAATGCTGTGATGAGCATCGTCACGTCGTATGTGCCCCTGGAGATGAGTCTCTCTTTTCTCATCATGGAAATGAGGCGTGAAATCTGTCAAACGGATATTGCAGTTTTCAAATTGGAGCTTCGATAATCGGGTTAATTATCTTATCAGGTGGGCGGGCAGGTGATGAATCAAGCTTGTACTTGTCCATCTTGCTCTACTTAGAGCTTGTGAGCTATCCAATTAGTTTAGCTTAAAAATGAGGATGAGCTATGGACCATATCAAACTCACAATATTTATTTCCAAAATAAAAGAATAGTGAATGAGGATTATGTGATTCTTTCTTGTATGTTCTGCATTATTTCCTCTGGCCCCACAAAAAAAAAAGATTGCCCTGTTTCTCCAATTTCGTCATTTCTTAATTTCAAATTGCACCAAGAAAGATCATAATCATCATAATGTATTATGCTTTGTGATGTAAAAGGTGTTCAAGGTAATAATACACCATGAAGTTCATGGACGAGCTACCATTGAAAGGTTACAAAGCAAACCAAACTCATATAAAATACACATCACCACATCGAAAAGTCAGAAACTATTACCGTTCGATAATTAATCCTTTAATTCATGATGAATGTGAATAGGATTACCAATAGTAGGACCCAAGGAACATCAATCAGCCAAGGTATTTCGTCAAGCATAATGTACATCAATAGACTGCAAACGACACATCCAAGAGCTAAAGCGATCAAAGCGTATGCAAGTTGAAGCCTTGCATCCATATCGTGCCTTCCCATCTTACAGAGTAATTTTTGTCGAATGATCTTGATTATTGTGCAAATAAGCATAATGACAAGTGCACTAGTAATGTTGGCCGGAGCTGTAGAGCTATGTCTGCACTCAATGAGTGGAAGCAAGGTCTCCACTAGGGAATCAAGTTGTTGGTTACATTCAGTAGCAATTTGAGCCGCATACTCTGTTTCATATATTGGAATTAAAATCGACAAGTTACCAGTTAGACAATTAGTCTTTCACAAAAGCTCAAAAAATGAGGATCAAGGATAAACACACGGATCAATTTACAAAATAAAGAAAAACTAGGCGATGGTTTCCAAATATAATATTTGGAAAGGATGAGTTCACCTGATCTATGTAGAGTACAAATTGTTACCGAATAATGTGCCATTCAAGTAATGGAACACACGAAGGGGAAATGATCGGACAAAGGAAGTTCTTTTAAAATGAAAGGTAATCAACACTGCATGATTCTATCACAGTCCTCCAACTCATTGAAAGAGGTTGGACTACTATAGTGAAGAGATGTTGCGATTCGCTGTCAATTCTTACCTCCGACCATCGTCATTGGCTGGATTGTTGTTTGCCATGAACTTTGGAGTTTTGAGTGATTACTCTTCCCTTTCTGAAGTGAAACTTGCTGCAAGGCTGGGAGTTGAGTAAACCATATTTATAGACCAACGGGATGTGTCAAGCCCGACCCGATCCGTTTTTTTTACTTCATGTTTTATGTATTTCGGGTCGGGTCGGGTCAAATGACATAACCCTTATTATTTGGGTCAGGTCGGATAACATTAAGACTCGACCCGTTGGCACCCCTATTGGAGGGCTTTGCTAATGAATAGAACACCAACTGGCAGCAAAAAGTCAAAGACGGTCTAAGTTTGATTGACGTAGTTGCTGCGAAGCATCACATGATTAAAAGAAAAGCCATCTCTGACGTACGACGTCATGCTTCTCTCGTCATGCCAAGCTCCCACTCGTGGCAACTGCATATTTTATATTAAAAAAAGAGAGCAAAATGATTATAATTTATGGCTACATCAGTTTCCCGTAAACCAATAAGAAATTAGAGCCAAAGACCAGCAAACGTTTTATTTATTTTCGTTGATTAAAAGAAAAGTCATCTCTGACGCACGACGTCATTCTTCTTTCGTCATGCCAAGCTCCTACTCACGGCGAGTGCATATTTTATATTAAAAAAAGGAGAAAAATGATCATAATTTATGGCCACATCAGTTTCCCATAAACCAATAAGAAATTAGAGCCAAGACTAATGTACGCTTTATTTATTCTCGTTGATTAAAAGAAAAGTCATCTCTGACGTACGACGTCATGCTTCTTTAGTGATGCCAAGCTCCCACTCACGGCGACAGCATATTTTATATTAATAACATGTTTAGCAAAAGTCCTAAAACTTGTCAATTGAATTCTAAAACTTATAAAAAATACAATCGAATTCTAAAACTTTTCATGTTGGTTCATTTGAGTCATTCCGTTAAAACTGTCAATTTAGACTAACGGAAAAAGCTAACGTGGCCTTTTAAATTATTTTTTAATGCCACGTCAGCATTTTTAATTGTTATTTTATTCAATCTTATTTTAATTAAATTAAAAAACTAAAAAAGAAAACCTAAATTTTTATTTTTAAAAAAAAACTGAGGGAGAAGGGCAAGGGCTTCAGCCGCCGCTGCCGCCCATTGCCGGAAGAGCCTGTGCCGACGGCCCTGGGCAAGGGTGGTCAGCCCTCGCCCGGGCCCAAGTGAGGTTCGGCGACCCTCGTGGTGAGCGCGAGGGTTGCCGGCCCTCACCTGGTGCCCGCGAGGACTCCCCCTTGTCGAGCGGTGGTCGCCGACCCCCGCACAAGGGCCGGCCCCGGCCCTTCCAGCATGGGCGGCGGCGGCTAAAGAATTGAATAATTTTTGTTTTGTTTTTTAATTCCACCACTTTTTTTTCCAGTTTTTTTTTTAATAAAAAAATTTGATTTCAATTGTATGATTCAAAACATAAGATGTTGAACACGAGAATAATAAATAAAAACTCATGAGATTCTTTTTTATCTTTTTTTTATATAATAAAATTCAAATTAAATAGAGTCTAGATAAAATTATTTCCATTTTTTATTTTCTTATAAATGTACTTATTTTGATACATGTAAATTATATTTAAGTAAGTGGATTTCCGACGAAGAAAATAAAAATCAACATAGCCTGAATATATATATGTTTCAAATAAATCAAGTTGTGTACTTATTTTCTTAAACTTTTGCTGAATCAAATAGACTACATCATTTATTCTGCTATGTTCTACCGAACTAAGGAAACTACATCACTTAAAGAAAAATTGCATCATTCAAGAGTGTGCTTTTTTCATTGTTTAATAAGTTTTGCTTAACGAAACAAATTGTGTGATCCATTTCATTCTCAGTTCAATTATTTTATTTAATTAAATAAAAGGTATATAGTTTAAATAACAAAAACTGTATCATTTGAGATTATCGTAAGGAATTATGTTCAAAACAAACTACACGTTTAAATGAGATACTTCTCTATATCTCTCTTATAAAAAATTTAAAATCAATAAAATATAGATGGTCAAAGATGATAATCGATAAATTAATCATAATTGTTAAAATGTGGCAATGCGCCAAATTATGCCATGGGTCTTGCCATGTCATTGTTATTTTTTCAAAGGACACGCAAAAGTTCGCATTTACATTATGATAAAATTTAAAGATGATGTTATTATGAATCGACTATATTATAAAAAAATATATAAAACTAAGTTGATTTCATATATTATAAATATATCCTAATTTATTAATCAAATTTTCGTTTCATTTGTATATCATGTTATCTAAGGATAAATCTAAAAGACTAACATACTCACTTGGGTAAACATCAGGAATATTATCGCATCTTTGGGGGCAAAAAATGATAATTAAATTGCGATATCATTGATTCCCCAATCTAAAGAAAGATCAAAAGCGTCGTCTTCTTCCAATCCCGCCAATTTTTCAGAGACCCCCTCGTAAAAATCTGTAGCGTCACTGCAGAGAGGGAAGCGAAAGCACTCGAAAATGGAGTTCGCCCTGAGCGGCAACGCCTTGAAGACCTTGGCTCGCTTCATCACCTTGTCTTTCCCGCGTCGGAAACGACCTCGCCATTCAAGCTTCTCCTTCCCAAGTGATTCCATCAATTTCTTTCCTGCACTTCTTCTTCTCCGTCGTCTCCGTCGTCTCTCTCCCCCACAGCTCTGGCGTGTCGCCACTGAAATCCATGTCCATCGTCATTCCTCAGCTTCATCCGTCAGAGTGAAAATAGCTACAGTAGTTGCTTCTTCGTGTACCCAGCTGAGCGATGCTTAGTTTAGATGCTATAATGATGTGTTAGCTATTGGCTTGTTTCGCTGAAAACACAAACTATCAACCATATCAAAATCACGCTTCCGCACACATTCAATTTTTGGAGCTTTTGGCTGTGCATTTGAGGTGGAAATTTGTTGACCTAGGTTGTCATTGGCCCTGTTGATGATGATTAGAACTCGACGTGCATAAATCGGATGTGACTAAAAGAATCTGATACTATTGATAGGGTGTTCAAAGTCATTAGATCGTAAGACTGAGGAATTCACTGCTATAGGCAGGAGAACTATCAGTGGTACTCGCGGAAAATGTCGAATGGTGAAACCATAGGAAAAAGGCCCTATAAATAACCTACTACGGGTGCTGCTATTCTGTCTTGCTAATGCTTTCCTGGTTTTTCTTGTTACTTTGATGGTATCTTGTGGAGTTGTGCAACACTCACTAAGTGAAAGCACGATTGCGCTCCCTAGCATGTCTCTTGTGTGACCATGCTTTGTCTGACTTCCTTTTGCCTTGTCGCATTTTAACTACCAAATAACAATAGAAGTTCCAAGTTCTAAGCTCAATGTTTGGCACTTGGCACTATTTGATGTATTAGAATTGACATAGTATCCATCCGTGTGTCCAAATATCACCTTCTTACATGTAAATATCAGATTAAGATTCTCATATTTGTATTCGACCTTTAGATTTCCTTTTATGTGCTCAATTCATCGAGATCTGCCTATCAATTGATAACCTTCAAGCCAGACCTCTTAGATGTGTTTACAGTATCTGGTGCACAGGTTCAATGCAGCGTTCTTCTAAAGGTATATTGCTGTTGCTCATCTTTCTAGTATATTTGCCAGTTTATAGTTGTAAGCAACTCACAAACACTTACAAAGTACTCTGCGCAAGCTGTCTGTTCTGTTCTTAGAATTCATATTACAAACTTTGATTATTTGAGTGTGCAATTACCAGACACCAATGCATGGTAAAGACCTTTAAGTTGTGTGCTTGGTGCTCTAAATTCATTATGTTGGAAATGACGTATTTGATGGTTAAGATTGCAAAGCTTGTGGCACATGCGGAAAAGTTAGCAGATTCCCTTTTCCCCCTAAAAGAAATCTCACTCCTATTCTATGGAAAAACTGCAGAATTGAAGTCTTGAAACTGACATGTTCATAGAGAGAAAATGACTGCAAAATGCAGTGAGAAGCATTTATATGTCATATCATATGTGTCCACAGACACAAGCTATTCTAATTTATAATCATGTAAAAGCAGAGTGAACTCTGTCAAATGGATTTTGCAGTGCCCCAATTTGACCTATAAAGCCAACGAATTCAGAATAAAGAGACAGGGAAATTTATGTTAATATTTAGATTCCAATGTCTACCACTCTTACTTCTATTTTTTTGTTGGCCACTTAACATTTTAAGCCTTTGTGACTCAGTCATGCTAACTACATACTATTCAGTATGTTATCTAACCGTAATATATATCAGAGTTAGGCACCTGTCAAGCCTGCATTAATTTGATGAGAAGCTGCACCATGCAGAGATACATCTTTATCTCACTGCATCAACTGTGAGTTTTTGTTCATGCATATATGATGTTGTCATATGCATGCAGGCATTAAGAAAACATAGCATTAAGAAAACATACTGGATTTCTTGCAATGTTGACCCCAACATACATTATCTCTGGATGGGAGAAGATACCCAAGCAATTTTGTAGTGATGCCTTGTGATCTGAAGATATTGCTTGCAACTTTTCCATCATCCCTTCAGGAAATTACTATCATTGCAACCGAATGCAATTCCAATCCTTCTGATGCTGCAGGTGAATTTGGTGGGAAAGCTATTGAGTGCCAAAGCTAAATTGATCCTACCAAAGGTAGAGATTAACTTTATTCTTTTCAATCAATTATGGCGAAGAATATCATGGTCCAGATTGTGGTTGCAGAGAATGACTCTTTGCTGCATGCTCAGCTGTGGATAGATCCTGTGGAAAATTTTGTGCATTATGCTCATTGCAGCAACCCAGTAGACATGATTTTGCTGTCAAAGAATTGAAAGTGGTAGACATGATTTTGCTGTCAAAGAATTGAAAGTGTTCCATATGATTCGTCTTTTCATTATATTAACTATCGAGACATCCGGGTCATAAATGCAGCTAAAAGTTATTGAACATATGACTTCACTTTCAAACTTATCTCCTTTACCTCAAAATAAGCCCACCCATTTGCCGAAATGTATTGGGGTCACATTCAGGACCATCTTTTATGTTGAAGTTTTTCCTTGTGTTTTCCAGTGAACATGATAATATTTAACCTCAATCCAGCTCATGGAAATCCGGGCA
>CM026417.1:44384014-44399036 GCA_014858505.1 Corymbia citriodora subsp. variegata | reverse complement strand
CGATTTTGGAGAAGGTGAAGAGGAGAGAGAGAGTGAAGTGAAGGCTGAAGGATAAGCCTTATCCAAGCCATCAAGGCTTGCCCCACTTGCCAAACAATGACCTCATCTTATCTCTCTTCCTTTTTGACTTTTCTTCAAAATATCCAAGGGCATTTTGGTCATTTCCACCTTGTACATTTCCCAATCTGTCCTTGGGCTGAAAATGGAGGACGGGCCTAGGAAATGGGCTTAAAAATGAATAGTAACGGACTCGGGAATTTATTGGGCTTGAATCGGCTCGGTTTTAGACAATACGCTCGGAAGGGTAAAGGGTCGGTTTGGCCCAACGGGCTCACTCACTTGCCTCGGGCCTTCCATGGTGGCTGTCCCACCTTGGGCGTGAGGCCCACACTAATTTTGCCCGGCCCACGTCCTCATAGGCTCGTTTTCTTGGTCCGAAAATCCCTTTTCCAAATACTCAGCTCAACTGGCAGTGTCGACTGTCTAAGAAGCATCGTCCAAAAGTCTTTCTCGAACATTCCCGAAAATTCAAAGTCCAATATTAGATTCTCATGCCATGTTAATTTCGCCCGAATGCCATTTTGGTACTGCTCAGACTGACAGGCGGCTTTGAGGATTCACGCGTAACCGACTCGTGCCAATTCACGTTCAAGACTTCTCGACACATAGACGTCCTTGACTACATGAAATTGCAAAGAATCGATTCTTATTTCAAAGTACACGATTACCAAGGATCGACATAGGGCCATTCGCGGGTTCGATAACAGTAGACGGAATCACCCGTCGTCCCATTATTTCTGTCCGCGAATCGACTTCTAGTCATCCCTGAAATCGGCCTGCATATCTACAGGATCGTCCTTACGCAAGTCTCACAGTCTAGTCGTTTTCCCAGGTCAAGTTCTTTAGTCGCACGAGTTCTGTCCTCATTAGCCTTTCCCCTCAAGGTCAGTATCTCAGGAGTGATCAGTTCTGAGTGAGATCAACCAACAATGCATTGACGAAATTAACGCTCGTTCCTCCCTAAAAGGACTCGAATTTCAGGATGTTACAACGCTTGAGCTAAGCTGGGCATTGTACGATCTCGTAAAAGAAAGCCATTCACCGTATTGTTCTCTGGAACAACTATAGAAGGAAAGCTTGGCATTGCATTGGTTATTCCGTAGTCAAGGAATTGTCAACTTGTGACATAAGGTTGGCAGAAAAAGTTCATTCATCTCCTTCAGCATCTAGAGGATCTTTGAGCCCACAAATCGGACGGTGGTCTGCACCTTGTACAAGGCCGGAGGCTCTTCAATTCATGACTGCGACGCCCTGCACCGCGTCCTTGCTCCCAACCTTAAGTAGTGGTGGTGGTTCTATGCCCCCTAGTTCTTGATGTGCTTCTTTTGCTCCGTCGGACGACACCTACTTGTCTATGACTCGGTCACCTCCTTCGGCCTCACCGCATGCTTTGGCCCGACCCGCTCCATCTTGTGGGTCAATGCCTAGACGTTCTCTGCCAATGGGTTGGTCGCCCAAGTGAGAGAGTACTTCAACAACTTACTCACTGTCCCGCGATTCGGCGACTCCTGCCGTCAGATACGCAGTGGCCGAGATCGCCTCGCTGTGGGAGAGCATCGTATATAGCCGGATCGAAAAGTCAATGCCCAGTCTGGTTCTTTCCGGACCGCGATCTCATTGGTGGCGGCATTAGTGGCCTCGGAGATGGGGTCCTCGTTGTCACCGTGTATAAAAAACAAACCATTTCTTAATTTTTTTTCAAAAATATGTGCAACCATTAAAGGTACTTGGCCCCAAAAATTAAAAAAAAAATTGTGGAATTTAAAAATAAGTCTTAGATTCTTCTCATTAGTGCGAGGCCCGTGTGCTTAGCGAAAAATCAATAATTTTTTGAAAACATTTCATTGAAAATGATTGGTTATATTGCTTATAATAATTAACTAACAAAAGATATATTTACCTAAATTTTTTTGTAGACAATGAAAATATTTGTCATTCATATATATTTTTGCAAGAGACACACCAATTATTTTTTTGGAAATATTTTACAAAATATGGTTTTTCCCAAACAAACAAACCCTAAATTATGATCAATTTTTCCATTTTTAAATTATCTAAAAAATCGAAAACTATGATTGATTGAACGCTTATTCTAGGGCCCAACTTGAATTAATCTCTTTTTGAAATGTTAAAACATTTTTTTTTTAGTTTACCTTGTCCTTTATTACTTCTATCATTAAGCAGTCACCGAGATTGGAATATCTATTACAATTAGTCTCATGTGAGGATAAAAATGCATGTCCTAAAAAAAAAATAGTGCAATTTTCTTTAACAATTACATGACCCAACATTACCGCCGGTGGTCCGATGAGGTTGCCACCCTCGCTGGCTGCCCCACTTTAAGAAATATATGTACGATTCCCTTTGTTGATCATATTGCCTAACATTAATTCACTTTTCTTGTGAAAATTCCTGCTTCAATAGTCCAATGCTACACATCAGCTCGTACAAAATAATTCAAAGCCAAATACATAATGATTAACAAGGGATGCATTTACCTGAGAAAGGACCCAATTTTTTATGGTATTTTGTGAAAAGTCGCACCATTTTCCAACAAAACAAAAGATATTTTTGTCAAGTGGTTAAGGTGTTGTTTTTTCATGTTGAAGACACGATTAAATTCTCCTTAGTTGCAAAGGAATTTAAAAAAAGAAAAAAAAAACAAACTTGAAAATCGGTTCAACTTCTAGGTTGAAATGATCTTTGGTAGATCAACAATTCCAGCCTTGGGACTTAGAATTGATCTACTCCTTGGCCGCTTTAAGGTTCGCGGAATTGGGAACTTAACCAATTCTCCCTAAAACCAACCTTGGACCGGTCAGTCCAAGCTGGCTTGGATCCAATGTACACCCTTACTCAAATCTCGATTTTCAAGAATCAAGAAAATAATGATAAAAACCATACCTTTTATAACACTACCCTCCTCAAACTCAAGAGGAACATCAAATTACAGTAGCGCACTGGATAAAACAACCATTCTCATGTGTAATTGAAGAGCAACATAGTTTTTTTCTCGCCAACGAAGAGCAACGCCCCTGAAAAACAAAATTCCAAATTCAAAAAGGTGAGATATCAGTAGAATAAAGGTAGAAACAGAGGATGTAATTGCACGTGAGATGTGTGTGCATCTCTGGCCAGTCGCATCTCTCATCGGGGTAAGCGATGGGGGCTAATTGATATATATTTGTCAAGTGTAGGGGGTCATTGGAGACAAACTCAAATGCAGGGGGTCTTTTGCAAAAAGGGAGCTGTTTTTTTTTTTTTTTTTGTCATAAAAAAGGAGCTTATTAAGAGCCTAGCCATTTTGTCTGAAAACGCCAAAATGTTTTGGGCGCCAGTTGGTTACGATCGTCCACGAATTTGCGCCCAAATCACTTTGGTCGTAAGGCAGGAAGGATACAGGAAAGGCCAAAATGTATATGATCGCCCAAATTGATTATGATCGTCTACGAATTTGCACCCAAATCATTTTGGTCGTAAGGCAAAGAGGAGGCAGAAAACACCAAAACGTTTGAAGCTTTGCCTTGTGACGCCATAAGGCAAAAATCATTTTAGTCGCAAAGAGGATGCAGAAACGCCTAAAGGCAAAGCATCATAAGGCAGAAAAGTAACTTGGGTGCAAATTCATGGACGATCGTAACCAATTTGTGCCCTTTTGGAGTTTTTCTGCATACTGAAAGCTTTGCCCCGTCTACAAAATGTAGGCTTGCGTCAGGTTTTGTTCCAGACGAGGAAGGAAGAGGTTCATCACACAAAGCTCGGAGTTTAAAGGGAAACAACAATTCGGCCGTTCCTGGTGATCAGAGGTAAGCATCAACCGTTAACCGCAACGACATTTCACTTTCTATAGTCCAGCCTTCTTCAATAGCTTGGAGGACTGCAAGCAAATTCATGCTGTTTTAAGTTCATTTCCTAAAAAAGAACTTCCTTATCTTTGATCATGTCCGCTGTGTGTGTTCCGTTATGTGAATGCTGTTTTACTCGGAAACAATCTGTACGATGAACTTGTCCTTTCTCATGTTCCATTGGGAACACATAGTACAAGTACAACTTGCCCACATTTTTTTTTTGGGTGTTTGGTTATATAATCCATGAGTTTATTCTCGATCCTTATTGTTTGATCTTCTGTAAAAATGGATGTCTAACAAGTTGTTTGCTAATCTTAAATCTAAAAAGTGGAGCAGATTATGTAGTTCAAATTGCAGCAGAATATAATGAAAATCTCGATACTCTGAATGAGGCTATGAGTAAGCTCATCAAGAATAGGCATAGTTTTATAGGTCGAGCAAACATTGCCGGGGAATTTTGCACTATGCTTATCTATGCAACAATCAAGATAGTCAGGCAAAAATTAGCCATCGAGATGGGAAAGCAAGATATGTGCTTAAGGTTCCAACTTCTGTATGCTTTCATCTCTATTGCTCTTGGAGGTGTCTCATGCAGTCTCCAAATGTGCACTCTGCTTACTGACATGCCTTGGTCCATTTTCATCGCGTTCATCCTGATTTTGGTTATCGCGTTGGTGTTCATCGCAATTTAAAGGATTAATTAGCGAACGGGTACAGTTTCCGGCTTTTGACGTGGCTGAGGGTCTGGTGTTTGCTGGGGTCTGATCCTCCTGGTGATGTGTACTTTCTTTGAATTTTGGTGGTCTGGTTCTCCTGCTGTTTGCAGGGGTCTGGTTCTCATGGTGATGTGTGTTTTCTATGAATTATGGTCTGCTTATGTAACATTCCAGTGGTGAGGTCTGGTCCTCCTGGTTTTTCCTGGGTTCTGTTCCTCCTGGTCATGTGTATTTTCTGTGAATTTCGGTCTGCTTGTGTAAACTTCCGGTGCTGCTGGTGTCCCGATGTTTTATGGGTTTTGGTTCTGCTGGCGTTTGCTGGGGTCTGGCTCTTGTATTTCTATCTTGAACCCTTTTTATGATGGGGATGGTTGTTAAAAATACAACACATGACTTGTCCATATGATATTTTTGCTCTATTTAACAATAGTTACAATTTTTAAAAGTACCAAATGATGAAAACTGTATGATCCTAACTAAACATGTATCCCATTCTATAGAAAATAATACACCCGTGGTGAAAGATTTTGGGAAACCAACACTGTCAAATGCAATAATAAGCTATTGAACAAAAAGCCTAAACAATATGTAAATATGTGTCCAAGAGACCCAGACACCAATTCCGCCATCTTCCCCATTTAAAAGTCCCACTTTGATGACATCACACTCGACGCATCATTTACCATCGACAAGGGACATGGCATGCAAAATCATTTTCTTTCTTCTCTCCTGGATTTATTCCCATCATATGACAATTTAAGCTTTTGAGCGTCGCGCTTGAAAATTCGAACTTGTAATTTACATATGATGCATCCACCTAGTATAATTAGCATTTGAGTTTAATTTTCTAGGTGCGGAATGGAGCAAGGAGCTCAAACTGGGAAGGCATACAACAATAGAAAGAATCATATAATCCTCATCCGTTATAATCATCAAAAAAATCCATAAGTGCCACAAAAAAAGTGGTGAATCAAAAACCCAAACTATGCCATTTGTGACAATTTTATCTTGAACTTTTTTTGTGCCATAAAAAACTTCAAACTATGCCACTTAGGACAAATTTATCCAAAACTATTTTTGCCGAAGGGTATTTTTGTCCTTTTCCATTTTCTTTTTTCTTTTGATTTTTTTCCTTCTCCTTCTCCCCTTTGCCATGGCCGGCAGGGGGAAGCCCGTGAGAATTGCTCGAGCCTCGCTCAACCCAAACGAGGGTCGCCCTTGCTAGATGTGGCGATCAAATGCTGTCAAGTGAAAGTTAGATGGCATTGATCAATGACAAGCTCCTCCTTGCATTTGTATAGATTACGTAGCTTCCGACCGAGAGAAATTGGTTCTCTAGAAGAGCAGGCGGATGGATGGCCCCTGTGACATTCTTACCGGTGGTCTGGTGAGGTTGCCACCCTTTCTATGATTACCTTCGGTGATTATATTACTTAATTAATTTGCTTTTCGTGTGAAAATTCCTGCTTCAATAGTCTAGTGCTACAAATCAGCTTGTATCAAAGAATTCAAGGCCATAATGATTAATGAGGGATGCATTTACTCGAGAATCGGCCCTTTTTTTATGTTATTTTGTGAAAGATTGAATTTCTATATTAATATAATTAATTCACCATTTTACTACAAAAACAAATGTTTGCCCAGTGGTTGAATTGTTGTTTCTTCATAGTGTAGACATGATTCAATTCTCCTTGGTTGCGGAGGAATTTATTAGAAAAGAATTGAAAATCAATTCAACTCCAGTTCTTGAGTTGAAACAATTCTGATGTAGAACCGGCAGTTTGGGCTTCGGAATCGATCCAGTTCCAGGTTGCTTTAAGGATTGGGAACCAAGCCGATTCTCCCTAGAACCGACCGTGGACCGGTCGGTCCAAGTTGGCTTGGATCCAATGTACATCCCTACTCAAATCTCGACTTTCAAGAACCAAGTAATAATATTAAAAATCATCATTTTTGAATCACCACCCTCCTCGAATTGAAGAGGGACATCAAATTACACTAGTGCACTAGATAAAACAACCATTTCCGTGCGTAATTGAAGGGCAACGCACTTTTTTTCTTGCCAACGAAGAGCAACGCACTTGAAAAACCAAAATTCCAAATTCAAAAAGGTGAGATACCAGGGGAATGAAGATGTAGCTGGAAACGGAAAATATTAGTAGTGTATGTGAGATGCGTGTGCAGCTCTGGCCGGCCAATTTTTTCATGGAGATTTAGTGTTGGGGGCTAATTGATATATATTGGTCAGATGTTGGGGGTCATTTGAGCCAAACTCAAATGCAGGGGGTTTTCTGCAAAGGAGGAGCTTATTAGGAGCCCAGCCATTTTGCCTGAAAATGCCAAAATGTTTGAAGCTTTGCCTTATGATCGCCCAAATTGGTTAAGATCGTCTACGATTTGCACCCAAATCAGTTTGGTGGTAAGGCAAAGAAGATGCAGAAAACGCCAAAATTCTTTTTGGACCAACACCTCGTCCTCAATTCTGCATCCGGAAAGGTTTGCCTCGTCTACAAAATGGAGTAGATTCGCGTCAAGTTTTTTGCCAGAGGAGGTAGGAAAGAGGTTAATCACACGAAGCCCGGAGTTTAATGGGAAACAACAATTCAGGCGTTCGCGGTGATCGGAGGTAAGCATCGGCAGTTAACTGCAACGTGACTTCACTTTCCGTAGTCCAGCCTCCTTCATTAACTTGGAGGCCTACGAGCTAATTTATGCTGTTTTAAGTTCCTTTCCTGAAAAAGAACTTCCTTATCTTTGATTATGTCCGCTGTGTGTTCTGTTATGTGAATTCTGTTTTATTCGGACACAATCTATACGATGAACTTGTCCTTTCTCATGTTGCATGGAAAACCATAGTAAAATTACAAGTTGTCCCCATCTTTTTTTTTTAGGGGGGGAGGTTTGGTTAAATGATCCATGAGTTTATTCTTGATCCTTATTGTTTGACCTTCTATGAGAAAGGGATGTCTAACAAGTTGTTCACTAATTTTAAATCTAAGAAGTAGAGCAGCGCGTGTAGCTAAAATTGCGGCAGAATGGAATGAATATCTCAATACTATAAATGAGGCCATGAGTTAGCTTATCAGGGATAGGCATAGTTTTACAGATCAAGCCAACATTACCGGTGAATCTTGCACTATGCTTATCTATGCAATAATCAAGATAGTCAGGGAAAAATTAGCCTTCGAGATGGGAAGGCAAGGTATGGACTTGAGATTTCAACTTTCGTATGCTCTCATCTCTGTTGCCCTTGGATGTGTCTCTTGTAGTCTCTAAATGTGCGTTTTGCTTAGTGACACGCCTTGGCCCATTTTCATCGCGTTCATTGTGATTTAAAGGATTAATTAGCAAACCGGTACAGTTTCCGACTTTCGACATGGCTGAAAGTCTGGTGTTTGTTGGGGTCTGATCCTCCTAGTGATGTGCACTTTCTTTGAATTTTGGTGGTCTGGTCCTCATGGTGATGTGTATTTTCTATGAATTATGGTCTGCATGGGTAACCTTCCGGTGGTGAGGTCTGGTCGTCCTGGTGTTTCCTGGGTTTTGTTCCTCCTGGTTACGTGTATTTTCTGTAAATTTGGGTCTTGCTTGTGTAACCTTCCGGTGGTGCTGGGGTCCTGGTGTTTTCTGGGTTTTGGTCCTGCTGGTGTTTGCTAGGGTCTGGTTCTTGTATTTCGACCTTGCACACTTTTTATAACAATCTTTTATGACGAGGATTGTTGTTAAAAATATAACACATGACTTATCCATAGGATGGTTTCGCTCTATTTAACAATAATTATAATTGTCAAAATTACCGAACGATGAAAAACATATGTTCCTAATTAAACATGTGTCTTATTCTACAGAAAAATAATACATTTGTGGTGAAAGATTTCAGGAAACCAACACTATTAAATGCAATGATAAGCTATTGAATAATCCACCAAAAACACAAAAGTCCATCATCATTTTTTTTTTGGAAAAAAGGCCTAAACAGTACGTAAATATGCCGAGGGTGAGGGGAAGCGATGAGATGGAAAAGTCAAAGACGAAAAAGAAAACATGTCCAAGAGATCCAGACCCCTATTCCGACTTCTTCCACGTATAGCCCCCACTTTAACGTCACACTCGACGCATCATTTAGCATCTACAAGTAATATTGCGTGCGAAATCATTTTCTTTCTGCTCTTCTAGATTTATTCCCATTATATGACAATTTAAGCTTTTTGGGTGTTGTGCTCTAAACTTCAACTTGTAATATACACCGAGATGCATCCACCGAGTATAATTAGAATTTGATTCATTTTCTAGGTGTGAAATAGAGCGGGGAGCTCAAACTGTGGAGGCAAATCACATGATCCTCATTCTCTATTTTTCCTTTCAGGATATACACATTGCGAGTTTGATATGGTTTGCAGCTTGATCCTCATATTATGAACTCAGCAATCTATGTGCAACAAAATTCAATCTAAAGTAGCTAATTGGATAACTTGCAAATTCTAATTAACTTGTTTGACCGAACTACACAGGTAAAGCAAGCCAGACAAGTACAAGCTTGATTCATTAACAAAACTCTGGTTTGATCACTATTGTTGTTCTTTTGAGACCGATTTACAATAATTACTTGTTAATTTCATTCGTGCATTAATTATTAATATCACAAGGTACTCAGCCTAGTGCATGGCCGAACAGACGAATTAGGTGAATTGAGAATTTGATTCTCAAATCCACGCGGAAAGTTGCTTGTGTTTTTTGTCCCTGCAATAAACAGAGTACACACATGGACGTGGAAAAAAGATTAAATTTGTAAAGGGTGTTAGATATAAAAATAAAAATAATATAAGAAAAACATTTAAACGATCTTAAGATTTATATTCAATATTAGCAGGTATGATATTTAGAGGATTATATCTTAAGTATTTTCAAATTTGTAATTTTGTCCATTTTGTTATACCATGCCACCATCATATATATGAAAAATAGGCATAATCATTACATAATTGATCAAATTTTAAAATTATCCATGTTGGTATTGGCTATACCACGTAGGACGACTAGTGTTGACCAGACCATCAAATCATCGATTTTCGACTAAAAATTGATCGTAAACTAAATTGACAAATCGTTAAAAAGTTTAGGATTAAATTAGTAATTCATCAAAAGGATTATAACTAAATTGATATAAGTGAAATTTTTATAATTAAATTGGTGAATTTCAAAAGGTTTAAGATTAAATTAGCATAAGTTCAATAAGTTTATGACGAAATTGGCACATGTGTACTGGGTTTAAGATTTTTTTGGTAATTTTTCTTATGAGCATTATCCCTACCCTTGTTAGTGGTCTGATGAGGGTCCCATCCTTGTAGAGCCGGCCCCTTTAATAAATTTAGGAATGATTTTACTTTTGTAATTATATTCCCTAACATTAATTCACTTTTCTTGTGAAAACTCAGCAATAAAAGTTCAGTAAGTGTAAGATTTTTCATGGGACCATTGCCAACTGTTCTGAAAGTTTAAGCTGTTAGATGAAAGCATGATTTATTATTTGAACACTCCCTCTCATGCTTAGCTTAGTCTTTTTGCCTAGTACTAGGCGTAGAAATTTAATTGATGAAGCAAATTGGACTTGGTAAGATTTGAACTCAGGATCTCAAACTCTAATGCTGTGTGAAATTTTTAATGAGATCATTGCCAACTATTCGAAAAGCTTAAACCGTTAGATAGATGTGTCATTTATTATTTAAATATTATAATAGTAAGTGCCACAGAAAAAAGGTGGTGAACCATTTTGAGAGGCATATGGATTGAACATGAGAATATCGTCCAGTCCCTCATCCATATAAAAGTAGAAGAACCAAAGTAAATGTGTCCTCGAGGCTGGAAAAGATAGAATCGGCCATCTTGCTTCAATAGTCAAATGCTACACATCAATTCGTAACAAAGAATTCAATGCCAAATACATAATGATTAATGAGGGATGCATCTAATCGGCCCACTTTTTTTTTTTTTTTTGTGTAATAAATCGTTGTTTCTTTATGTTGAAAATGCAGTTCCATTATTTATGATTTCAAAGGACTTTACTTTTTTAACTTGAAAATCGATTCAATTGGGCACCCGGTTCTTGAATAGAACCGGCAATTCTAGGCTTGGAACTAGGAACCCATCCGGTCCTAGGCCGCTTCAAAGTTCGCAGAACAAGAAATGAATTGGTTCTTCCTATAATTAACCTTAAACCGGTTAGTCCAAGCCAATTCGGTTGGAATCTTAGGTTAAACTGGACCCAATGCACACCATAATTCAAATCTCGACTCTCAAAAGCCAACAAATAATACAAATCATAACTTTTGAATCACCATCCTCTTCAAATTGAAGAAGAACGTTAAAATTACATCAACGAATGGAATTTCTTCATTGGGGTTAAGCGTTGGGGACTTATTGATATATATTTCTCATCAGAGGGGCAAATTGATAATTTTCCTGTATTTATGAAATTTGTGATTTACCATGCAAAAATGTCTATCCAGCGGTGATGCGAAGGCAAGGTAAGAAAAGAGGGAGGTCCATGAGAACTTTAGGGTCTGTGGGGTTGGGTTTTGCGAGGTCCATGAGAACTTAAGGGTCTGTGGGGTTGGGATTTGGGTTTTGTTCCCTAATCCATGAGAACTTTAGCGTCTGTGGGGTTGGGTTTTGGGTTTTGTTCGAGGAACAAATGAAAATGGGAGGAATACTGGAGCCAACAGTAGAATTTGTTCGAGGAACAAAACCCAAAACCCAACCCCACAGACCCTAAAGTTCTCATGGATTAGGGAACAAAACCCAAATCCCAACCCCACAGACCCTAAAGTTCTCATGGACCTCGCAAGTCAAACAAATTCTACTGTTGGCTCCAGTATTCCTCCCATTTTCATTTACCAAACAAGATCTTCGCATCGTCTATAAAACATGCTGTAGAAGTAGAGAAGTAACCTCGCATTGCTCGGAGATCAATGGGAAACCACAACTCAGCCGGTGTTCGAAGGTAAGCACCAAATCCCTTAGTACGACCTCCTCCTGTCTGTTGGAGGACTATGAGTAAATTTGTGCAGTTTTGTCTGGAAACCATCCGCACTTCACTTTGATAGGTGAACTTGTCCTCTTCAATATTGCATACCGAAAACATGAAACTAGTAAAAATCGCCTGTATTCTTTTGTCCGTTAATCTTTCCATATGCTTATTGTTGATTCTTATGGTTCGCACTTTTGTGAAAGAAGGTTGTCTAACAATCAATTTGCTGATTTTTACTCCAAGGAATGGATTAGAGTATGTAGCTCAAATCAACGAAGGTCTCGATTCCCTTGAGCAAGCCTTGCGTCAACTTATCAGGGAGAGGCACAACTCTATTGGGCCGGCCAACATTCCTAATGCACCGGGCGTCCTGCTTATTTGCGCAGGGATTAAAATCATCCGTCAAAGATTAATCTTCGTGACTGGAAGGCAAGATGTTGACTCAAGTTTTCGACTTGCCTTTGCTATAATTGCCGTTGTTCTTGGATTTGTCGAGTGTGGTCTCCTGATGTGTCTTTTGCTGGGCGGCTTGCCTTGGCTGATTTCTGTTGCCTGCGTCCTGATGTTGGTAGTCCTGTTTGTGTTCATTGCAAGTTAAACGGATTATTAGCAAAGGGGTGCTAGTTTTTGGCTTTCGAAGTCGCGATGTGTGTTTTACATGAATTTCATTTGTCTGTAACCTTCCCTCCGCTGGTCCTGATATGAACGTCCTGTTGTATTATTACCACGCCACTTATCTAGGGCTTTACAGGTTCTGTAACCTTCCACTGCAAAGTCGTTTTTTCTTCCTGCTTCTCTGTTTTTCATCTCATGTCTCTGTTCATGTGAAAACTGTATAGACGTGAATGTGAAAAACTGCGACTAAGCAAATATCAAACAGAGCCGCTATTTCCATGCCTCCACTTTGCTTTATCCACGCCACAGCCTTTTCTCGAAGCGCTTATCCTCCTCCTTCATTTTGCCTTCTTCAGCTACTGCTTCTGCTCTTGATGCGGGGAAACCCCCCAAATCCCACAATACCCTCGTCTTCCTCCATCCATTTGAAGCTCATGTTCATTTCCTTAATAGCCCTAACCTTGGTGTGGGCTTCTTTGGCGGGCACCAGAAGCAGCTGCCTTTCATGGGGGCGATGGCTATGGTGACTTCGTCTTGCGATTGCTAGAATTCAGCAGCGTGGTTTGGGGTTTGAAGCGAGGGAACAATTTGAGCTTGTGGAAACGGTAACTCGGGGTTGGGGGGCAAGAGGGAGACGTGGCGGTGAAGGAGGAGCTGTTGATCGGCGCGATTTGCTTGAGGACGTAGAAGTCCTTGGTCTAGGAAATGAGGTCTTCCAATGCCTAGTCATCGGTGTCAGAAAGGTTGGAGGATTCGGCCGTGGCTTTCTTCTTCTTCTTCTTCTGGGTTTGTGATGATTTCTGATTTCCCACTGGCTCTGTTTTACTCTGTTTCCACTGCGAGTGGTGGGAGTTGAATTTTGCTCAACCGCGAGCTTAAGAGGAACCGTCAAACTACAGTAGCACACCAGATGAAACCACTATTCCCATGCGTAATTGATAAACAGCGCAATTTTTTTTCTCGCCAACGAAGAGCAATGCACCTGAAAAACGAAATTCCAAATTCAAAAATGGCGAGACATCAGTAGAATGAAGGTGGAAACGGAGAATATAAGTGCACGTGACATGCGTGTGCGCCTCTGGCCGGTCACTTTTCTCATTGATACAATATCCATCAAGTGTCAAGCGTAGGGGGTCAATCGAGACAAACTCAAATGCTAGGGGGTCTTTTGCAAAAGAGGAGTCGTCACGCTTCCTACGCTGCATCATTTGGAGTCGTGTTCTCTGCATGTGAATATATCGAGTGTAATAAAACCCAAGGTATATTAATCGGTGCAAGAAAATATCTGGGAGTAAATTTGACAATGCAATGAAACTCTGTGCCATAAAACTTGATGAAACTGGTGTGCGTCAATGCGTAGATGTTACCAAGCGAATGATGGATTACAAATTTAGAATAAGCAGTTTGAGAATCGTCAAGTCCAATCTGGATGTACTCTGATGAGAAGTAAGGTCTTAAAGACATGGTCTTCAAAAACCTAGAAATAATTGGAAAGTAGAGGTGTTAATATGGATCATAAACCCATATTATGACTCACTTTTTGTTAAATGAGTTAAATATGGGTCAAGTGAAAGTTAAATATGGGTCCAATGTAAGTTAAATATGGGTCAAATATGGTTCAAGTGAAAGTTAAATATGGGTCAAGTGAAAGTTAAATATGAGTCAAATATGGGTTGAGGGTAGACCAATTATCTCTCTCCTTCCATCCTCTCCTCTATGCGTTCTCGATCTCCGTTGCCGATCTCGCCATCACGCCGCCATCACCATCATCGATCCCGAGCTTGACATCGCCGACTGGAGCTCCGCTTAGATTTGGGCAAGCAAGCCGCAACAGAGCTTCGATTGGTGAGCCCTAAGCTCGCTAGTCGGAGCTCGACCTAGATCTAGACAGGCAAGCCGTGAGGTCACCAGCCTTGGCCGAGCTGTGGCTCGCCTGAGTCTAGGTAGGCGAGCCCCGAACTCGCTAGCCGTAACAAAGTTCGCGGCTCGCCCGAGTCTAGGTAGGCGAGCCCCGAACTCGCTAGCCGCAACAAAGTTCGCGGCTCGCCCGAATCTAGGTAGACGAGCCTCGAACTCGCTGGCCACATCAAAGTTTGTGGCTCGCCAGATCCGGGCGAGCCCAAGCTTGACCACTGCTAGTGACCTAGGCGAAGCCTAGATCGGCCGAACCTCAAGTTCATCGGCCTTGGTTGAGTTCGGGCTCGCTGGCCTGTGTCTTGGTGAGTCACCGTCGGGCGACACCAGTAGAGGAAAAGGGGGAAGAAGAAGGAAGAAGAAAGAAAAGAGAAAAGAAAGGGAAAAGAAAAAGAAAAAGAAAGAAAAAATAAAATAAAATAATAAAAAAATTCAAAATTTTAAAAATAATTAAAAAATATTTTTTTTAATTATTTTCCAAAAACTATTTCAATTTAGAGGTATTTGCATTTTTATATGTGAAAAGTTTAAAGTTGACTAAATGAGTGGGAGTAGATTTTCTTAAATTAAGTTAAAATATTAATGTGTTAGTAATATGGGTTGGGTATGGGTCGGGTATGGGTTGGGTATGGGTCGGGTATGGGTCATCAAAATTATATTGTATGAAAATGGGTTAAAACGGATTAAATGGGTCGGACCATTTTCGATCCGACCCAACCCACCCATTTGACACCCCTATTGGAAAGAGGGATCACATAATTAATTTAAGGATGTAGCCGTGGGGATGAATTTGGTTTTGAGCTTACAATAAAGAAAAATTGAAGTGGGGGAGAGGAGGGGGG
>CM026417.1:44347519-44383385 GCA_014858505.1 Corymbia citriodora subsp. variegata | reverse complement strand
AATCACCCAAGTCTTTTTTCTGTTAATATATGAATATTGCTGATAAGTTCTGATGGCCTATATTTTTTTGTCCGTTTATCTATGAATATGCTTATTCTTGATCTATATTGTTTGCGCTTCTGTAAAAGACCATTGTCTAATAAGTCATTCAATTAATTACACTTTTTAAAAGTTTTAGGATCCAATTGTATTTTCATGGTAAGTTTTAGAATTTGATTATATTTTTTGAAAGTTTATGACTCAATTGTACTTTCATGACAAATTTTAAAACTTAATTGCACTTTTTAAAAATTTTATAACTCAATTGTATTTTCGTAATAAGTTTTAAAACTTTCAATGCACTTATCATTAATAATGAGGATGCACGTACCTAGAAATCAACTGAATTTTTCAATTTTGCATAGGAAATCAAATTCTCAAAAATGATATCTTGCTTCTTTGGTGCTCCATAATTGCAGAGGAATTTAAAAAAAAAAAAAAAAGACATGAAAGCGATAGATTATAAGAACCACAAGTCAAGAGTGTCAAATGTGAGGAAGATTCCTCCCAGGAGGCGAGCCAACGTTAGTTGCACCCTGCGCCCATGTGCATACTACCTCAAGTCAAGAGCGTCAAATGGGAGGAGCATTCCTCCCAAGGAGGAATAGGCGACTTTACTTTGCACCCAACACGTCAGTGCAAACTTTCTCGAGTCAAGAGGATTGGGCAGTCGGGGGACAGGAAAAGCACCACAAGCCAATCGGTCATGAGTATAGATATATATGCGCTTCTTGCTTTTCCAGAAAATCAACCTCCCCAATCCATCGTTGTCATATCCGTCTTGCTTTTCCAGAAAATCAACCTCCCCAATCCGTCGTTGTCATATCCGTCATTGTTATGACAACGACGGATTGGGGAGGTTGATTCACCGGAAAAGCAAGAAGCGCATATATATCTATACTCATGACTGGGTGAAAAGCAAGAAAGCGCAAATATACCAAGAAGAGCAAGAAGCGCATATATACTTATACTCATGAGCGGGTGAAAAGCAAGAAGCGCATATATAGCAAGAAGCGCATGTATATGACAACGACAGATTGGGGGGTTGATTCATCGGAAAAGCAAGAAGCGCGTATATATATAGTCGAAAGTTTTGAAAACGCTTCTGTTAAGCCCTTACTTGGACAAGACCAATAATCCCACTTTCAACACCAGGAGCACTTGCTTGGGTTTATATATATATATGCGCTTCTATATGCTTTTTCGGTGATTTGCCAATCCCTGTCGTTGTCACATGTGTATTTACGAGGACCCAAGCGCTCATTAGTATATATTTGTATACTCCTTGTGTGTATATAAATGTCAAGATCTCCGCATTGTTACATGTTGCAGAAGTGAAGAAGATAGTAGCCACGCATCGATCGGAGATCCATGGGAAATAACAACTCAGCCGATCACGGTCTTCTGAGGTAAGCACCGCAATATCTTTGTAGTCCAACCTCCACCAGTGAGTTGGAGGACTCTCGAGTAAATTCATGCTGTTTTGTTTAGAAACCATCTGCACGCCGCTTAGATCAGGTGAGCTCGTCCTTGTCCTTGTCCTTTTCGATGTTGCATACTGAAACCTGTTCAAATTGCCGAATTTTTCGGTCCATTAATCTGAATATTGCTGGTTTCGTACTGAAACCATGAAACCAGTTCAAATAGCCTATTTATATATTTTAAATGTTGATCTATGAATATGCTTACTCTTGATCCATACTATTTGCACTCCGGTGAAAGATGGTTGTCTAACCAGTTACTTGGAGATGTTAAGGCATGTAGCACAACACGTAGCTCAAATCAACGAAGGTCTTGATTCGTTCGAGCAGGCCTTACGTCAGCTAATCAGGGAGAGACACAGCTCTATAGGTCCGGGCAACATTACCAGTGCACCTGGCATCCTGCTTATCTGCACAGCAATTAAAATCATCAGGCAAAGAGTCATCTTCGAGATGAGAGGACAAGATATAGACTCAGGGCTTCAATTTGTGTTTGCTATGTTCGCTGTTGCTCTTGGATATGTCGAATGTGGTCTTCTTATGTACGTTCTACTTGGTGACTTGTGTTGGCCGATTTTCATTGTGCGCACCCTAATATCGGTAATCCCGTTCGTGTCCATTGCGAATTAAAGGATTATTAGAGAAGGGCGCTAGTTTCCGGCTTTAGAAGTGGTGAAGTGTGTTTTATACGAATTCCATCCGTCTGTAACCTTCCCTTGCAGGTCTGTTCTGGACGACGTCATGTTGTATGTTCTGTAGCCTTGAATAAATTTTATATCTCAAAAGATCCTACGCTGCTTATCTTAAGGGGTTTTACATGTTCTGTAACCCTTCCGCTGCAAAATCATTTTCTTTTCCTGCTTCTCTGTTTTCCTCTGTTTTTCTTCTCATCTCTCTGGTCATATGAAAACTGTCTCGACGTGAAGGTGAAAAACTGCATACTCTTAAGCAAATGTCAAAATCCGGGATTTCTTCGGTTGCCCTTCGCTTGGTTTGTTGCGTTCATTTGATGTTAGCTAGGAATTTCACATGTCCTTCTCTGAGTGGTGAGCTGCACAATTTATGTGTAACGTCTCACCTACCCAATATTTTCTCGCGGTCCGCACCTGTACAAGAGCCCTTCAACTCCGCGACTGCGACGCCATCCGCCGCACCCTCGCCCCCAACCTTGAGTGATGGTGGTGGTGGTTCCATCCCCCCTAGTTCTTGATGCGCCTCCTCCGCCACGTCGGACAACACCTTCCTCTCCTTCCGCCCCACTGCGCCCGCCTGAGTTGGTCGACCTGCTCCATCGCGAGGGTCAACGCCTGGACAGTCTCCGCCAATGGGTTGGTCACCCAGGTTGAGGCAGTACTTCCTATACCTCGCTCGCTGTCATGCGATTCAGCGACAGGTCGGTGCCGGTGAGGGACTCGAGGACACTCGACTTGCTGGATGACCGGTCGCAGACGACCACGATGGTTGGGAGCTGGATTCCCTCCTCCATGACCACGTCTAAGCCTGTCGAGCAGGGGCGGATCCGGTTGCTGTAGGGGAGAGAGAGAGCTGATGACACAGAAGTTGATGGGGAGAGGGAAAGAGAGTGAGGGGAGAGGAAAAGTCAAATGAGAGAGGAAATTTTAACGGAATAAATGGATGGCCACTTCATTAACCCTTAAGGCAGATTTGGAAAAATAAAACATCATCTAAGGTCGGCCTGTACGAAGAGGCACGACCCCTATTCTTTCTCCTCTTTTAGTTTTAATGCCATAATATGAAATTTAAGCTTTTTGGAGTGTTGAGTTCACACTGAAAGCATAGAGAGAGAAAGAGAGTACCATCTTTTGCTTCGGACTCCGAGCTTGCCTCTACTGTAATTGTACATGAAAGTTGTAAGCTATGTTCAGAGAGTTAGGCTGCATTTGGTTCAGCATTTTCAATGAACTTTCAAGCTTGAAAACCCCTTGAAAAAATGCTAGACCGTTTGGTTCAACTTTGGAGCCAGTTTTTAATTGAAAGCCGGCTTTCAAAATGTTGAAAGCCCAAAGTGAGTAGGGACTAGTTTTGGGCTTTCAGCATTTGACGGAATATTAAAATTTAATTTTTCCTTTCCAAAACTATTATCACTAATTGATTTTACCCCTGATTATTTTTTTTTAATTGGAAAAGGAGGTAGCTCTTCGCTAGACTGACAAAGGGTTTAGTTCAATTTTCAAAAAAAGAAATTATATATATTATATCCCTCAAAGCCCATTGTGAAATTTTTTTTTACTAAACGCACATTTAACTCAAAATCCATTTGTAAAGAAATTTTACCAAATACAATTGCATTTCCCCCAAGTAGTTTTGGGCTTTCAACATTTGCATTAGATTCAAAGCTCATTTGCAAAACTGAACCAAACGCATTTTGATTATCTATTGGCCTCCATGGAAAAATCAAATCAGGGGTTGGAAAGTCAATAGTTTACCCTATGGCGAATGTCAGTAATTCATCTCCATTAGACGATGCAATTGAAAAATCAGCTGTTGAGTTATGGTTGTTCTTTCTTTTTTTTGGATTGAATCGGACAAGTTATGGTTAAGGGTCCATTAGATAATGCAATATTGGTTTTAAGCCACCTTTTGGTCTTTATGCATTCCTAATGAAAAAAAGTCAACTCGTGAAATTTTCATTGAAGTAGGATCCATAAAAAAAAAAAAAAGGCATATATTTTTCAGTGGTTATTATGAGTATCCCGAAAACATTTAAGTCAAAAGATATAGCATGCTTGCGCTGTCCCAAATGTTGTTTCAAGGTTAAATGTACAGGCTACATGTAGAGAAGAAGATCAATCGGGAACCGGAACATGGGGAGGAGAACGCCTCTTGATCTTACGGATGACAAATTAGAATTAAGCACGTGGTGTTGTATAAGACCTTATATTAATCATTTCTTAACATTTGTTAAATAATTAAATTTACGTGCAATAATTAAGGTACTTAGCAAAAATAAAATCATTGATGGATTTGAAAATAAGCCTTGGACTCTTTTGCTTCCTCAGAGCAAGTTAAGATCACATTTTCTAAATTTTAACCTTTTTTTTAATTTTAACTTATTTGGAAAATTGGAAACCATGATCGATCGAACGTCTTTAATTTGCTTGCATTATTCTTAATCTAGGACCAACTCAAATTAATCTTTTCGCCCACTTTAATGCAACATCACGGCTTATCCACATTCATTCTTCTATGTTGTCCATTTACTCTTTTATCATCAATCTTTGGCGATCATCAATTAAAAGTGAGATTCAAAAAAGAAAAAGGAGCATTTAGTACTAAGGACATGAATGATAACATTTCTAATCAAAAATTGATTTCTAGAAGAGAAATAGATTTTTTTATTTTTATTTTTGGATGAGTTTCTAAGCCAATAAACGTGTTTGATAATGACAAAAAAATTATATTTTTGAAATAGAAATTAGTTTGATAATCAATAAAATTTCACTTTCCCGAGTGGCGGTGGCAATGGGAGAGGCAGTGGTGGTGGCAGTGGTAGTGGCGGTTGTGGTAGTGGTGAGCAGTGGACAGTAAGAAAATCCTTTGGGTGAGAACTAAGAAAGAAAGAAATAATTTTTGATTTTTTATTTTAGGAATAGAAAAATAAATTTTTTTTTTCTGATTTCTATTCAAATGAAATTATTTTACGAAATGGATTTCTATTCCAAAAACAAGTCTGGAATAGAAATCCGTTTCAAAAATATAAATATATATTTGTCAAGCGTAGGGGTCATCTGAGACAAAGTCAGATGCAGGGGGGCCCTTTGCAAAAGAGGAGCCAATTAGGGGCTAACTGAATATATTTCTTGGCGAGTTTTTCGCAGGTGAAGCTCCTCCCCATCGTCTACAAAAAATGTATGTGCCAAAGCCCAGTCTCACATCAAGTTTTTGTTTCAGAGGTGGAAGGCAGAGATCAATCACACGAAACTTGGAGTTAAATGGGAAACAATAATTCAACCAACAAGCATGAACGGCAGGATAATTCAATAGTTTTGAACTTTCGAAAGCTATTACTTTTGTAATGATTTTCTATTGTCTTCAATTTGTAACATTTTCATGTCATCTAACATTTTTCCAATATGTACCGAGAGACAACAATTCACCTTGCTCAGTATCTTGGCAAATTCCGACACAACTGATTGCTTCTCAGGATAAAAGTACATTTATTGAAAATTCTATAGTTGGAAGAAATATCAAACACCCTGTAAGGTTCATTTGCAAGAGGAGTCACGACCACAGAAACACTCCCTTCTTTCCCCTCTCCTAGAAGTAACCCTGTCTTGTGACAACTTAAGCTTTTGGGGGTGTGGCTGGTTATTCTTCAACTTGGTACGAGAACAAGAGATGTCGAATTTGTCTCCAGGGAGAAGTCCTCGCTTACATAGCTACAATGATCACTCCAAAGATGTAGAGAGAAAGAGAGAGAGAGTACCGTCTTCATTTGCTTTCGAGCTCGCCTCTGCTGCAACTACTGTGATGTTTCAGGGTCAAGTGTAGAGGCTAAATGGAGCGAAGGAGATCAATCAGAACTGTAGTACGTGCATGAGAACATCTCTAAATTTGGCAGCACGACGTAAATAGAATTAAGCACTGGGCATTGTATAACATATTATATGAAAAAAAAAAAAAGTAACCATTTCTCAATAGTTAACATCTCTTAGAAGGATGTTCCATTGTAAAGGTGCTTCGCCCAAGAAAACTATTGGGGAATATGAAAGTATGTCTGAACATTTTCCGAGTCTTGTCAAAGAAAATACTCCTTTGGATTTTTAGGCGTGAAGAAGGAAATATATATATATTTTTTATGATCCAGAGAATCCCGCACCCCGCCAACAGCTAGGGTTGTCTAACAAGTAATTTGTTGATTTTTTATTCTAAGGAATGTGTTAGAGCACATAGCTCAAATCAATGAAGGTCTCGATTCCCTTGAGCAAGCTTTGCGTCAGCTCATCGGGGAGAGGCACAGCTCTATAGGTCCAGCCAACATTCCCGGTGCGCCCGGCATCCTGCTTATTTGCACAGGGATTAAAATCATCCGGCAAAGATTAATCTTCATGATGGGAAGGCAAGATGTTGACTCAAGTTTCCGACTTGCCTCTGCTGTGATCGCTGTTGCTCTTGGATGTGTTGAATGTGGTCTCTTGATGTGCATTCTGCTTGGCGGCTTGCCTTGGCCAATTTCTGTTGCCTGCATCCTGATGATGGTAGTCCTGTTCGTGTTCATTGCAAGTTAAAGGATTATAAGGGAAGGGGGCGCCAGTTCCAGCTTTCCATGTGGTGATCTGTGTTTTATATGTAATAACCTTCCCCCTGCTGATCCTGATATGTTACGTCCTGTTGTATTATTACCACGCGGCTTATCTAAGGGTTTTCTGCACCCTTCCACTACAAAATCGTTTTCTTTTCCTGCTGCTCTGTTTTTCATGTTATGTCTCTGGTCATATGAAAACTATTTCTGACATGATGAGAGAAGCTGCGACTCTACGTAAATATCAAAGGGAGCCGCCGCTATTTCCACGCCTCCACTTTGCTTACCCACGCCCTCAAAGCCTTAAAATGGAAAAACAACCCACGGTTCCCTTCCCTGGGTCGCCACAACCTTTCTTGAAGCGCCCATCATCCTCCTTGATTTTGTCTTCTTCAGCAACTTCTGCTCTCGATCGGAGAAAAACCCCCAAATCCCACAACACCCTCGTCTTCCTCCCTCCATTTGAAGCTCATGCTCATTTCTCATCTCCTTCTTAATAGTTCTAACCTCAGTGTGGGCTTCTTGGGCGAGCACCGGAAGCAGCCGCCTTTCATGGGGGCGTCAGCTATGGCAACTTCGTCTTGCGATTGCTCGAATTCAGCAGTGTGGTTTGGGGTTTGGAGAGAAGGAAGGATTTGAGCTCGAGGAAACGGGAACTTGGGGTCGGAGGGCAAAAGGATGGACGGTGAAGGAGGAGCCGATTAACGCGGCAATTTGCTTGGGGACGTAGGGGACCTTGGTCTGGGAAATGAGGTCTTCCACAACCGAGTCATCAGTGTCAGAAAGGTTGAGAATTCGTCCGTGGCTTTCTTTTTCTTCTTCTTCTTCTGGGTTTGTGGTGACTTCTGATTTCCCACTGGCTCTGTTTACTCTGTTACAGCTGCGAGTGGTGGGGATAGAATTGTGCTCAACCGCGAGCTTAAGAGGAACCATCAAATTACAATAGCACACCGGATAAAGCTTCCATTCCTATGCGTAATTGAAGAACAACAAATTTTTTTTTTCTCACCAACGAAGAGCAACGCGCCTGAAAAACAAAATGCCAAATTGAAAAAGGGTGAGATATCAGTAGAATGAATGTGTAAACGGAGAATGTAAGTGCACATGAGATGCGTGTGCATCTCTGGCCGGTCATTTTTCTCATTGGGGTTAAGGACTGGGGGGTCTTTGACTCTTTTGTAAAAGAGGAGCTGTCGTGCTTCCTACGCTGCGTCGTTTGTAGTCGCGTTATCTGGGTATATGATAGTCGGTTGTAATAAAACTCAAGTGCGAGGGGTCTTTTGCAAAAGAGGAGAGGGTACAGGCCTGCACTTTGGTGCTTTGCATGAGATGAGCCGAGTTACAGGCTAAGCTTTTGCATTCTGATCGTCTACCAAATGTGTTTGCCAAATCTCAGGCTTGCATCAAGTTTTATTTCAGTCGAGGAAGGAAGACGTTAATCACAGGAAGCTTGGAGTTTAATGGGAAACAACAATTTGGCCGATTGCGGTGATCATATGTATGCATCGACCGATAACTGCAACATCACTTCTGCGGTCCAGCCTCTTTCAATAACTTTGGCGGGCTGGGCTGCAAGCAAAATCATGCTCTTTCGAGTTCCTTTCCTGAAAAGGAACTCCCTATCTCTGATCATGTCAGCTGAGTGGGGGATTCCGTTTTACCTGAATACTGTTTTTCTCGAAGACAATATGTGTGATGAACTCCGTCCTCTTTCTCATGTTGCCTTGGGAACCCAGAGTATTAAGTACAAATTGTCCCGAATTCTTTTGGTTAAACTATCTGTGAGTTTATTCTTGATCCTTATTGTGTGAAAAATGATGTCTAACAAGTAGTTTAATGATTTTAATCCTATAAGTGGAGTAGAACCTATAGCTTAAATCGTTGTGAACTTTAACGAATATCTTAATACATTGGATGATACCCTGTGTCAACTCATCAATGATAGTTCTACAAGTCGAGTTAATGTTATTGGTGAATATGACACTACACTTATCTACACAGTGATCAAGATAGTGAGGCAAAAATTAGTCTACGAGATGAGAAGGCAAGATATGGGCCTGAGGTTCCAACTTCTATATGCTCTCATCTCTTTTGCCCTTGGATGCATCTCATGCAATCTCCAAATGTGGATCTACTTGCTGACAAGCCTTGGAACATTTTACACAATGCTTAATGAGGGATGCGTCTAATTGGCCCACTCTTCTTTATTTTGTGTTAAAATAAAGAAGTTTCTTTATATTGAAAATGTAGTTCGATTTTTTATGATTTCAAAGGATTTTTATTTTTTAACTTGAAAATTGATTCGATTAGAGAATTGGTTTTTGAATAGAACCGGCGGTTCCAAGCTTGGAACTCGGAACAGATATGGTCCTAGGCTACTTTAAGGTTCACGAAACGCGAAATGAATTGGTTCTCCCCAAAATTAACTTTAAAGTAGTCGGTCCAAGCCAATTCAGTTTGAATCCTGGATTAAAGCGGACCCAATGCACACCATAACTCAATTCTTGACTCTCAAAAATCAACAAATAATGAAAATCAGAATTTTTGAATCACCATCCTCCTTAAAATGAAGAGGAACATTAAATTACATTAGTGAATGGAATTTTTTCATCGGGTCTAAGCATTGGGGACTTATTGATATATATTTTCCATCAGAGGGCAAATAGAACTTTTTCGTGTCTTTATGAAATTTGTGATTTACCATGCAAAAATGTCTATCGGGCGATGCTGCGAAGGCGAGGTAAGGTAAGAGGGAGGAATGCAGGAGGCAACTTTAGAATTTGTTTCATTTGCGAGGTCGTCAAATCATTAAGAGGAATTTGTCAGTCCACGGTAGTAAGCTGTGGACGAACAAAGGAAAGCTTATTGTCCACATCCACGGTAGTAAGCGCTGTGGACAAACAAAGGAAAGACAATTGTCCACTATCAGTCTTTCCTTGGACAATTGTCTTTCCTTCATCAGTCTTTCCTTTGTTTGTCCACAGCTTACTACCGTGGACTGACAAATTCCTCCTTAATGATTCTCCCTCCTTTTTATTTACCAAACAAGATCTTCGCATCCTCTATAAGACATGTCGTGGAAGTAGAGAAGTAACCACGCATTGCTCACAGATCAATGGGAAGCCACAACTCAGCTGGTGTTCGAAGGTAAGCACCACAACATCCCTTAGTCCAACCTTCTTCAGTCTGTTGGAGGACTATTGAGTATATTAGTGCTGTTTTGTTTGGAAACCATCTGCACTCCACTTTGATAAGTGAACTCGTCCTTTTCAATGTTGCGTAGCGAAACCATGAAACCAGTAAAAATCACATGTATTCTTTTGTCCGTTAATCTATCCATATGCTTATTCTTGATTCATATGGTTCATGCTTTTGTGAAAGAAGGTTGTCTAACAAACAATTTGTTGATTTTTATTCCAAGGAATGCGTTAGAGCACATAGTTCAAATCAACGAAAGTCTTGATTCTCTTGAACATGTCTTGCATCGGCTCATCAGAGAGAGGCACAACTCTATTGGTCTGGCCAACATTCCTAATGCATCGGGCGTCTTGTTTATGTGTGCGGGGATTAAAATCATCCGTCAAAGATTAATCTTTGTGACTGGAAGACAAGATGTTGATCCAAGTTTCCGACTTGCCTCTGCTATAATTGCTATTGCTCTTGGATGTGTCGAATGTGGTCTCCTGATGTGTCTTTTGCTGAGCGGCTTGCCTTGGCTGATTTCTGTTGCCTGCGTCGTGATGTTGGTAGTCCTGTTCGTGTTCATTGCAAGTTAGCAGGATTATTAGCAAAGGGTTGCTAGTTTTTGGCTTTCGATGTTGCGATGTGTGTTTACATGAATTTCATTTGTCTGTAACCTTCCCCCAGCTGGTCCTGATATGGACGTCATGTTGTATTATCACCACGCGGCTTATCAAGGGGGTTTACATGTTCTGTAACCTTTCCTCTGCAAAATCCTTTTCCTGCTTCTCTGTTTTTCATCTCATGTCTCTGGTCTTATAAAAACTGTCTTGACACGAATGTGAAAATCTGCGGACTCTAACCAAATGTCAAAGGGAGCCGCTATTTCCATGCCTGCACTTGCTTATCCACGTCCTCAAAACCTTAAAATGGCAAAACGACCCAAGGTCCCCCGGTCGCCAGAGACTTTCTTGAAGCGCTCATCATCCTCTCCTTCATTTTGCCTTCTTCAGCAACTTCTTCTGCTCTTGATCGGAGAAAACCCCCCCAAATCCCACAATACCCTCGTCTTCCTCCACCCATTTGAAGCTCATGCTCATCCCCCTTCTTAATAGCCCTAGCCTCGGTGTCGCTTCTTCGGTGAGCACCAGAAGCAGCCACCTTTCATGGGGCCAACGGCTATGGCGACTTCCACTTCGACTTCCTCCACGAATCGGGATAATCCAACGGTAAAGAGACCGGGTCGTACTTCGTGGTGGATTTCCGACGCGATTTCTCACCAGGATTCCGCTTCAATGGCGAGTCGAATTCGACTCCGTCTTGCGATTGCTCGAAATCAGGAGCGTAGTTTGTGGTTTGGAGAGAGGGAAGGATTTCAGCTGGCGGAAACGGGAGCTCGAGGTCGGAGAGCAAGAGGAAGTCGTCGACGGCGAGGGAGGAGCTGTTGATCGCGGGGATGTGCTCGAGGACGTAGAGGTCCTTGGTCTGGGAAATGAGGTTTTCCACCGCCGATTCATCGGAGCTAGACATGGAGGAGAATTCGGCCGTGGCTCTCCTCCTTCTTCTGGTTTTGTGATGTTTCGTGGTGATTTCTGATTCCACACCGTCGACTTCCTCGAAACAACTCTTGACGCACCGTGGAGATTGAGGGACCCACCGTGGGTTGTTTTGGCATTTTAAGGTTTTGAGGGCGTCGGATAAGCAAATGGAGGCGTGGGAATAGCGGCCTTCAAATCGGGAATCCGGGATTTCTTTCTATTGCCCGTCGCTTGGTTTCTTGCATTGATTTGATGGCAAGGAGCGACTTTACCCCCCGCCTCACGGTATCTTTGCCAAGACTGACGTGTCACTGCTATAGTTGAAAGAAATATCAGACACCATCTGAAAGTTGACAGGCACGACCTCATAAACATTGTTCTTTCTCCTTTTCCCAAGTTATAGTGCCACGGAAAAGTATTCAAATAAAATTTAAATTTATTGCACTTATATCAATTGAGTATTAAATATTTTAATTATACCAATTGAGTCATAATCTTTTTGATGTTTTCTTAATGTATTCTATTTGGCTGATTTTGATTGGAAATTACTAACATAGATGTTACGTTGTTTTACGTGACATAATCGGTTCTTAAATTAACAAATTTTCCAATTCTTTAAATGTTTTTTTCCATTTTCTTCTTTTCTTTTCTTTCTTTGTTTTTTATTTTTACTTTTACAACTTTAGGTTGCGAGATCGTTGACCACAAACAAGGGCCAATGACACTTAGGCAAGGGTGTCATGGCCCTTGCTGATTGTGAGCAAGGGCCTTTGCACCCTCGTCAAGATCTAGTGAGGGTGTTGAGCCCTCATCTAGATCTAGGTGAGGCTATGACACCCTTGCTAGCAACCTCATTGGCCATAGTGGGGAAGAAAAAAAGAAATGTAAGATGCGAAAAAGAAAACAAAATAAAAAAAATAAAAAAATTATTTGCATCAACACCGATCATGTCACATAAGATGATTATCATCTATGTCAATAATTTTTGATCAAAATTAATTTGACAAATTATATCAGCAAATCATCAAAAGGATTATTGCTCAATTAGCATAATTAAAATAATTGGTTATATCGCTTATAGTAACAATTAACTAACAAAAATTATTTTTATTGTCGACAATAACTTATATATAACTTTTTTCATGGATAATGAAAATATTTTTATCTATACATTTTCGTAAGAGATACTTTTCTTTTTCTTTTTCTTTTTCTTTTTCTTTTTCTTTCCCTTTCTCTCTCTCTCAACTGAATCCAAAGCCAAGTTTCATAACATGTGAATCCTCTTGTACTGGTGACCTTATTGGTGGAGTTAGGGGTTATCGGGTGAAAAGTGAGTGGACAATTGGTACTAGGAGTTTTGGAATAGAAGGATTATATCACTTAGGAGCTTTGAAGACGAGGTTGACCTTCTATGCATAAATTGGTCAGCAAGTTAATACTGCTCTCCTGATAATGTCACAATAAGTGAAAACTAGTTGTCAAGCCTAAAGTGATCTACAATCTCTCTTAATGGACTAAATGCTCGAACTAAGTTATGCGTGGTATGATTTCGTATAAAAAAACCATTCGCTATATTATTTTTGGGAATAACTATAAAAGGAAAGCCTGAAATTGTACTGGCTATTCCGAAGTCAAAGAGCTGACGAGTCATGACACAAGATTGGCAGACAAATTTTGCGAATCTTCTCTAGCATCTGGAGGAGCTTTAAGCCCACGAATCGGACCGCGATCTCGTTGGTGGTGGCATTAGTGGCCTCGGAGATGGGGTCCTCGTCGGTGGGCACAGCACGCCATTATCACCCGTGTATAAAAAACAAACCATTTCTTAATATTTTTCAAAAATATGTGCAACCATTAAAGGTACTTGGCCCCAAAAATAAAATAAAAATTTAAAAATTTAAAATAAGTCATAGATTCTTTTCATTAATGCAAGGCCCGTGCGCTTAGCGAAAAATTAATAATATTTTGAAAACATTTCACGGAAAATGATTGGTTATATTACTTATAATAATTAACTGACAAAAGATATTTTATTTAAATTTTTTCTTAGACAATGAAAATATATTCATATATTTTTTGCAAGAGATACACACAATTATTTTTTTGGAAATATTTTACAAAATATGGATTGTTTTGCTAAACAAACATACCCTAAATAATGATCAAATTTTCCATTTTTAAATTATCTAAAAAATCGAAAACTATGATTGATTGGACGCTTATGCTGGGGCCCAACTTGAATTAATATCTTTGCCACACTGTAAATATTATTGCATTAATATGCCGGTGAATGGACGTGTAATGAAGTTTATTAAGATTATACTTTAGGTTTAATTTTAAAATTAATTTTTTGAAATGTTAAAACATTTTTTTTAGTTTACCTTGTCCCTTATTGCTTCTATCATTAAGTAATCACCTAGATTAGAATATCTATTACTATTAGTCTCATGTGAGGATAAAAATGCATGTCCTTAAAATAAAAATAAAATTAATAGCGTGATTTTCTTTAGCAATTACATGACTCAACATTACCGCTAGGGTTGGGTGAGGTCGCCACCCTCGCTGGCCACCCCACTTTAAGAAATATATGTATGACTCCCTTCGCTGATGATATTGCCTACCATTAGTTCACTTTTCTTGTGAAAGTTCCTACTTCAATAGTCCAATGCTACACATCAGCTCGTATGAAATTATTCAAGGCCAAATACATAATGATTAACGAGGGATGCATTTACCCGAGAATGGACCCAATTTTTTATGTTATTTTGTGAAAAATCGAATTTTAATAATAATATAAAAGTTGCACCATTTTCCAACAAAACAAAAGATATGTTTGTCAAGTGGCTAAGGTGTTGTTTTTTCATGTTGAAGACACGATTCAATTCTCCTTTGTTGTAAAGGAATTTAAAAAAAGAAAAAAACAAACTTGAAAATCGGTTCAATTTTAGTTCTCAAGTTGAAATGATCTTTGGTAGAATTAGCAATTACGGCCTTGGAACTTAGAACTGATCTACTCCTTGGCCACTTTAAGGTTCATGAAATTGGGACCTAAACCGGTTCTCCCTAAAACTGACCTTGGACCAGTCAGTCCAAGGTGGCTTCCATCCAATGCACACCCTTACTCATATCTCGACTTTCGAGAACCAAGAAGATAATAATAAAAACCATACCTTTTATACCACCACCCTCCTTGAACTCAAGAGGAACATCAAATTACAGTGGCACACCGGATAAAACAACCATTCCCATGTGTAATTGAAGAACCATGCAGTTTTTTCTCACCAACGAAGAGCAACACACCTGAAAAACAAAATTCCAAATTCAAAAAGGTGAGATATCAGTAGAATAAAGGTTGAAACGGAGGATGTAATTGCACGTGAGATGCGTGTGCATCTCTGGCCAGTCGCTTCTCTCATCTGGGTAAGCGGTGGGGGCTAATTGATATATATTTGTCAAGTGTAGCGGGTCATTTGAGACAAACTCAAATGCAGGGGGTCTTTTGCAAAAAGGGAGCTGTCTTTTTTGTCGTAAAAAAAGGAGCTTATTAAGAGCCTAGCCATTTCGTTGAAAACGCCAAAATGATTTGAGCACCAATTGATTACGATCGTCTACGAATTTGCACCCAAATCACTTTGGTCGTAAGGCAGAGAGGATACAGGAAAGGCCAAAATGTTTGAAGCTTTGCCTTCTGATCACCCAAATTGATTATGATCGTCTACGAATTTGCACCCAAATCATTTTGGTCGTGAGGCAAAGAGGAGGCAGAAAACACCAAAATATTTGAAGCTTTGCCTTGCGACGTCATAAGGCAAAAATCATTTTGGTCGCAAAGAGGATGCAGAAACGCCTAAAGGCAAAGCATCATAAGGCAGAAAAGTAACCAATTTGCGCCATTCTGGCGTTTTCCTGCATACTGACAGCTTTGCCCCGTCTACAAAATGTAGGCTCGCGTCAAGTTTTGTTCCAGACGAGGAAGGAAGAGGTTTATCACATGAAGCCCGGAGTTTGATGGGAAACAACAATTCGGCCGTTCCTGGTGATCAGAGGTAAGCATCAACCGTTAACTGCAACGACACCTCACTTTCTATAGTCCAGCTTTCTTCAATAACTTGGAGGACTGCAAGCAAATTCAAGCTGTTTTAAGTTCCTTTCCTGAAAAAGAACTTCCTTATCTTTGATCATGTCCGCTGTGTGTGTTCCATTATGTGAATGCTGTTTTACTCGGAAACAATCTGTACGATGAACTTGTCATTTCTCATGTTCCATTGGGAACACATAGTATAAGTACAAATTGCACACATTTTTTTTTGGGGTGTTTGGTTATATAATCCATGAGTTTACTCTCGATCCTTATTGTTTGATCTTCTGTGAAAATGGATGTCAAACAAGTTGTTTGCTAATTTTAAATCTAAGAAGTGGAGCAGATCGTGTAGCTCAAATTGCGGCAGAATATAATGAAGATCTCGATACTCTGAATCAGGCCATGAGTTAGCTCATCAAGAATAGGCATAGTTCTATAGGTCAAGCAAACATTGCTGGTGAATTTTGCACTACGCTTATCTATGCAGCAATCAAGATAGTAAGGCAAAAATTAACCATTGAGATGGGAAGGCAAGATATGGGCTCGAGGTTCCAACTTCTGTATGCTTTCATCTCTATTCCTCTAAAGTGTCTTGTGGAGTCTCCAAATGTGCGCTTTGCTTAGTGACATGTCTTGATCCATTTTCATCGCATTCATCCTGATTTTGGTTATCCCATTCGTGTTCATTGTGATTTAAAGGATTAATTAGCGAACTGGTACAGTTTCTGGCTTTCGACGTGGCTGAGGGTCTGGTGTTTGCTAGGGTCTGATCCTCCTGGTGATGCGTACTTTCTTTGACTTTTGGTCTGGTTCTCCTGCTGTTTGCAGGGGTCTGGTTCTCGTGGTGATGTGTATGTTCTATGAATTATGGTCTGCTTATGTAACCTTCCAGCAGGGGTCTGGTTCTCGTGGTGATGTGTATGTTCTATGAATTATGGTCTGCTTATGTAACCTTCCAATGGTGAGGTCTGGTCCTCCTGGTGTTTCTTGGGTGCTGTTCCTCCTGGTCATGTGTATTTCCTGTGAATTTTGGTCTTGCTTGTGTAAACTTCCAGTGCTGCTGGTGTCCCGGTGTCTTATGGGTTTTGGTCTTGCTGGCGTTTGCTGGGGTCTGGCTCTTGTATTTCTATCTTGAACACTTTTTATGATGAGGAGGGTTGTTAAAAATACGAGGCATGGCTTGTCCATAGGATGTTTTCGTTCTATTTAACAATAATTACAATATTTAAAAGTACCGAATGATGAAAACCGTATGATCTTGATTAAATACGTATCCCATTCTATAGAAAAATAATACATCAGTGGCAAAAGATTTTGGGAAACCAACACCATCGAATGCAATAATAAGCTATTCAACAATCCACCAAAAACACAAAAGTCCATCATCCTTTTTTTTGAAGAAAAAAAATCCTAAACAATATGTAAATATGTGTCCAAGAGATCCAGACACCAATTCCGCCATCTTCCCCATTTAAAAGCCCCACTTTGATGACATCACACTCTACCATCATTTGCCATCAACAAGTGACATATCATGCAAAATTATTTTCTTTCTTCTCTCCTGGATTTATTTCCATCATATGACAATTTAAGCTTTTACATATGATGCATCCACCTAGTATAATTAGCATTTGAGTTTAATTTTTAGGGTGTGGAATGGAGTAGGGAGCTCAAACTGGGAAGGCATACAACAGCATAAAGAATCACATAATCCTCATCCGTTATAATCATAAAAAAAAAAATCCATAAGTGCCACAAAGAAAAGTGGTGAACCATTTTGAAATGGATCGTGGATCAAACATGAGAACATGCTACAGAGTCCCTCATCCATTTCAAAGAAGAGACCCAAAAATGAATGCATCCCAGAGGTTGAAAAACAATAGTTGAATGCTACGCATCAATTCTTATCAAAGAATTAAACATCATTTACATAAAGATTAATATGGGTGATTGGTTTCTGATCCGATCCGATTCCAAGGTGGAACCGTGAACTGGATTGGAAAAACCAGTTTCCAAAATTTGTTTGGAGTAAATTTATTGTAAGTGTATCCGTTTAAAATTCTTCGAATTATTAATCATTTTTAAAAATATCATTTATGTTTTGCGAAATATACGTAGCCTAAGATGAGTGCGTATCTCATCCGTTTTTCCCAATGGCGTTAAGCGTCGGTGGCTAATTGGTATTATATTTGTCAAGTGTAGGAGGTGATTCGGTACAACCTTTTCAAGTGCTCCCCGCACATCATACCTGTCGTTTTGTACACCTCATAAAAATTCCGGCCACCCGATCATGTATAAAAGTACGTTTGCCAAATCGAAGGCTCGCATCAAAGCTTCCGAGTTTAATGGGAAACAACAATTCAGCCGATCACAGTGATTGGAGGTAAGAATCGATGGCGAACCGCAACATCTCTTCAGTAGTGTAGTCCAACCTCCTTCACTAAGTTGGCGGATTGCGAGCAAATTCAAGCGGTTTTGAGTTCCTTTCCAGAAAACGAACTTCCCAGCCCTAATCATTTCCCCTGTGTGGGTTCCATTATTTAAATGATGTCTTATTCAGAAACAATCTGAACTCGTCCTCTTCATTGTTGCATTAGAATCCACAGTACAAGCACAATTTTTTTTTGTTAAACTTTCCATGTTTTAAAGTCAAGAAATAGAGCAAAATGTGCGGTACAAATTGACATAGAATTTAATAGATATATGGATATAGTATACAAGGTCACACGCCAGCTCATTAGAGATAGGTTTAGTTCTATAGGCTGAGCCAACATTACCAGTGAACCTGGCACTATGCTTATCTGCGTGGCAATTAAGATAGTCAGGCAAAAATTAGCCTTCGTGATGGAAAGGCAATATATGGGCCCAAGGTTCCAACTTCTGCATTCTCTCATCACCTTTGCTCTTGGATGTGTCTCATGCAGTCTCCAAACGTGCGTTTTGCTTGATGAAATGCCTTGGCCCATTTCTATTGTGAGCATCTTGATTTTGGTGATCGCATTTACATTAATCATGAATCCAAGGATTAATTAGCCAAGGGCGACTTATCTCTTTCGATGTGGCTGTAGTTCTAGTGTTTGCTGTGATCTGGTCTTCCTGATGATGAGCATTTTCTTTGAATTTTCATGGTCTGGTCCTCCTGGTGTCTGCAGGGTTCTTCTGGTCTCCTGATGATGTGCGTTTCCTATGAATTTTGACCTGCTTAACCTTTCGGCAGTGAGGTCTGGTCCTCCCGGTGTTTGTTAGGTTCGATTCTTATGTTTTTACCTTGAACACTTTTTATGGATATTAAAATATCATGCATCACTTATGTAGAGGGTTTATACATTCTTTTAATTCCCTTCCACTTGATAATAATTACAAAATTAACAAATGATGCAAAGCATAAGCACCTGATTAAATATGTTAACCATCCTCCAGCAAAATTTCCTAATAATTTAAACAACCGTGCGAAATATTTCAGAAGACCAACCCCATGGAATGCAATAATAAGCTATTGAATAATACACAAGAAACACAAAAGTCCATGGTCATTTTTTTTTATTTGGAAAAAAAAGCCAAAACAATGTGTAAATTTGTTTGAGAGTGAGTGGAAGCGACAAGACCCAGACTGCATTCCGCCTTCTTCCCCAGAATAATAGTCCCGCTTTGGTGTCACACTTGACGCGCCATTTACCATCTACAAGTAACATGGCATGCAAAATCATTTTCTTTCTTCTCTTCAAGATTTATTTCTGTTATATTAGGGGTGCCAAGAACTAAATCAAAAATTGAACCGAAAATGGAACCTAACTAAACCAAAATTTCATACGTTTTCGACTCGATTAAGTTAATTGAAAAATAATTATTAAGGTACTTCACCAAAAAAATTATTGAGTAATATGAAAGTATGTCTGAACATTTTCTGAGTTTGTCAAAGAAAATAATCCTTTGGATTTTTAGGCGGGAGAAGGGAAATCCTCATCCCTATGTCCCAAAAGTCTTTGCTCGTGGCATTTACTGTGTGGAGAGAATGACCGTTTGTTTGTCAAGAACAAGACTAGAAGACACTAAAGATGGATAGAATTTCCAGAGTAATAGAAAGTGCTCTTGAGCAAGACTATGCCACCGCTCGGTATTCTACATATCTAGTGACGGTCCATCGCATTTTTTGCACTTAATGGCACGATCAATGGTGGCTGATCGTGTGGTAAAGGGCTAACGGTCCCAATCATTTTTGGGCCGAATTTGGAGCCCGTGATCGTCGAAGCCATTAATAATCGTGTAGGTCCGACGGCCGAGCGCTGATGCCATTTTTTATCCCCTGTCTCCCCCTTCTCTTTGTGTCTCTAACTTTAGGTTTATGATTTTAATTCTATTTTTTAATATCTTCTATGTGGCAATCTGTGATTTCGGGCGAACTGCCCGTAAATTCGGGCGTGTGGCATGGGGGAGCTCCACGGCTGCTACTTTTCCCACCGGGCTGTAGCATTCGAGACAAAATCAAGCGGAGGGAATCTTCTGCATGTAAAAAAGCCTGCTTTAGATGTGTTGACGTTATTTTATCTGATTTTTTTTTTCTCGTAACTAAGATTAATATTATAAAAAAAACTTCAAATTAATATATCTATAAAAAATTCATCCAAAATTAATTTTTTGACTATAAAAAAATCCAAACTGGTAAATTTGCGACAAATTTATCATCTACTAATTTTCGTTAAATTGCATTAGTACCATGAAGAACTATAAATCGGTACACCTATAATAAAAAGAGGATAAAACCCTAAATTAATACATCCATCAACTGTCGTGTGTTATTCATTTCAAATTTGATAGCAAAATTTAACAAAAACTAAGGAATAGTAAATTTATTATAGTTATACCAGTTTGGGATTTTTTATAGTAAAAAAATTAGTTTATTGGAAATTTGTCACGAATATAAAAATTTGGGATTTTTAGTGATAAAAAAGTTAGTTTATGGTAAATTTATCACAAGTGTAATAATTTAAGGTTTTTGTAATATTAACTCATCTATTAATTAGCCCCACCACTTCTTTCTTTACTTTGCCTCCACATCATCGGTAGACTCTTTTGCATGGTAAACTACAAATTTCATAAAGACAGGGAAAATTTCTATATGCCCTCCAATGGGAAATATATATATCAAAGTGCCCCAACACTTAATGTCAATGAAAAAAATTTCATTTGCTAATGTAATTTAATGTTCCTTCACAATTCAAGGACGGTGGTGCTTCAAAAATTATGATTTTTATTATCTGTTAATTTTTGAGAGTCGAGATTTGAATTAGGTATTACTCATAAACAAATGTTGCAGCCTCTTGCAAAAATCGGGGCGTTTAATATCTCTAAGGCGTTATCGGAATTCATAGTCTCGAAGTTGACATACTTTGCATGCCAATCTTTCCTTTATATCATGGACATTGCTCTTTCTTCATGCATATCAAGCATGAGCAAGCGGAATGTCGAGGAAAGTGCGCAAGAGAGAGGGCCAAGAGGCAGTAAGTCAAGGGGAGGAGAGAGAAACGTATCACCGATGGACCCACTTACCCAGTTGGCAGAACTTTCCCCTCCTCCTACCCCGACAATTCCGCGTCTCTTTTTGACAACCGCTAGCGACGAGGTGACTGACGTGCCACTGGTTTCCGTAGCTCGGACGACAAGGTACTGGAGAAGTGCCACAATAGATTAAAAAAAAAGAGCCGGAAGGGGTTTAAAAACGAAGAATAATAGTTTATGATTTGACAAGATGCATCTCGGTTGGTATCCAGGGAAGTCTTTATGATACATGATTGTGGACTATAATGAGATATGGTCATGTGGGGGTGTATTGGATTTGAATTTTCAATCGAACAGAATCAAAAATTTAATTCAGTTCAGTTCTTCGATTTTTGTCTTGCTTATTCGAACAAGAAGAAGATGTAAGAAAGAAGGGAAATTTTAAGATGATTGTTCAATTTTTATTGAGAATTTTGGTTTGGATTGATTAATCAAATTGAACATGAAAAGTTAACAATTATTTTTTGGTTATCCGAATCGATAATAGATGAAATTTCAATTCGATTTTTTGATTTAATTTGGTTCTAACACCCCTATGATCATATGTCTTTCATCAGCCGTAAATGGGGCATTGTCTTGTAGTATGTGAAAGGAAAGGTTCTAAATAAGTAGTAAGCTGTTGCAATATGAAAATTTTTAGAAAAATGAGCGAATATCAATAAATGATGTAAGAGATTTATATGATTTGGTTAGAGTGTCAGTACCTCCTCCACAAAAAGAGATAGTAGCAAATAATCCATTATCATCGAAGGGTTAGAGTTATAATTACCTAGAGACTGAGTGTTTTTCATACTTAAGTTAAGCTAAATCTACATAAATAACGAATAAATAATTCAATATGAATGAAAAATTCACAGCACAAATCACGTGATCAGACACGTCCGCACAGCCAAAGAAAGAACTCAAGGTGTCCATCTCAATTTCTGTCCACCGACCGGATGGTGGGTGCCCCTTCTTTGTACAGAGTCCCTCCACTATAAAGTTCTATTATTGTATATTTAGAAGAGAGCATCGCCGATTGATAAATCTTGGTAAAACTTTGACTTGGATATTATCTTCAGGAGCCAAATCTGATTCATATAAAGTGCACACCAGATTTTGAGCAAATCAAAATATTGCTATGGGTCAGGTTCCATAAATAGTTAGACATAATTTGGTACCACGATGAACACCATAAGAATTCGTTCATAATCACTATGTGCGCATGGTAATCAATGCATTAAGCTTTACTTGGGTCGAGTGGGAGAATGTTGAAAAAAAAAATATCAAAGTTAATGTAACATTTCTAGATTAACTCATGCAGATATTGTTCACTTTGGCTCGTATTAGATCAAGCCTCACGGTTTTATCCTTTGGCGTACAACAAACACTTTCTCAGGAAGTCACCCATTTTGGAAGTGCTTTAGTTTGGACTCGCTTAACTTTGGAGTTTCAAAGCAAAACTTGCAATTACATCAAAAAGCACATCCATGAGTTAATCTAGAGATGCTACATATAAAATCAAAATGAGACCCTCTCCAGTAGGTGTGTGGTTCAAGGACGAACTAGGTGAAAGCTAGTGGGCTTGAGCAACTCAATTCAATGAGGGCAAAGAGCGGTTGTTGAGATTAGAGGGCCTCGTTAAGGAGCAACTCTTGACAGGCTTTTAGGATGGTCAAGGGGGTAGGAATGAACTAAACTACGCACCGAACAGAAGGAAAGCATGCTTAGGATATGTGTGTGTGAAAAACTGGAATTAACTTATAAAGGTACATTTTGACGTAGCGGCAATATTTGTTTTGGAACTTTAAAATTAAGCGGGCCTAAATTAGAGCACTACTAGAATAAGTGACCTCTTGGGAAAGTGCTTACCAAAATATGAAACCATAAGGCTTGGTTTGGAACAGGTCAAATCGGATAATGCCTCTATGAGTTGATCCAGGATATTACATTAAATCAATGGAAAGTAAGAATCATAACTTTTAAATTACCATCCTCCTCGAACTAAAGAGGAACATTGAATTGTATTAGCGAACAAATTTTTTTTTATTGGGGTTAAGTGTTAGGGGCTAATTGATATGAATTTTTTCATCGGGATTAAGTCTTTATGAAATTTGTCGGTATACCTTGCAAAAATGTCTACCAGACGATGATGCCAAGGAGAAGAAAGAGGGGAGGTCCTCAAGTCAAATGGGAGGAATGCGCAAACAAAAAAGTCCGCACAGGAATGCATCCGCAAACAAAAAACTTCGCACAGGAATGCAGTCGCAATAAAAAAAGGTGCGTCGCAATCAAAAACCTTCACACCGGAAACAAAAAAAGTTCGCACAGGAATGTATCCGCAAACAAAAAAGATGTGTCGCAATCAAAGACGTTCGCACCGGAAACAAAAAAAGTTCCCTCAGGAATGCATCCGCAAAAAAAAAATTCTGCAAACAGGAAAGTCCGCACAGGAATGTAGCACTCGTAAACAATAAAGTCCGCACGGGAATTCGTTCGCAAACAAAAAAGTGTGCAAAGGAATATGCCTGTGCGAACTTTTTTGTTTGCGGATTCCTCCCACTTAACTTGAAGACAGTAACCACGTATTGCCCGGAGATCAATGGGAAGCCACTACTCAGCCGATCACGTTCGGAGGTAAGCTTTACAACATCTCTCTAGTCCAACCTCCTTCAGCAAGTTGGACTCTCGAGTAAATTCATGCTGTTTTGTTAAGAAACCATCCGCACTCTTACTTATAGATCAGGTGAAATCGTTCTCTTCAATGTTGCATATTCAAACCATGAAATCAGTACTAATTGCCTTTATTTTTTGTTTGCTAATCTATCAATATGCTTATTCTTATCTCTTATTGTTTGTGCTTTCGTGGAAGATGGTTGTCTAACAAGCAATTTGCCCACTTTTTTATTCCAAGGAATGCGTTAGAGCACCTAGCTCAAATCAACGAAGGTCTTGATTTGCTCGAGCAAGCCTTGCGTCAGCTCATCAGGGAAAGGCACAACTCTATAGGTCTGGCCAATATTCCTAGCGCACCAGGCATTATGTTTATCTGCGCAGCTATTAAAATCATCCGGCAAAAATTAATCTTTGAGATGCGAAGGCAAGATGTTGACCCAAGTTTCCGACTTGCCTATGCTGTGATTGCTCTTGGATGTGTCGAATGTGGTCTCCTGATGTGCGTTCTGCTTGGCGGCTTGCCTTGGCCTATATCTGCTGCTTGCGTCCTGGTGTTGGTGGCCCTTTTCATGTTCATTGCAAATGAAAGGATTATCAGCCAAGGAGGCTAGTTTCCGGCTTTCGATGTGGTAACGTGCGTTTTATATGAATTTCATTTGTCTGTAACCTCACCCGCTGGTCCTGATATGTACGTCTTGTTGTATTATTACCATGCGGCTTATCTAGGTGTTTACATGTTCTGTAACCTTTCCTCTGCAAAATCGTTTTCTTTTCCTGCTTCTCTGTTTTTCATCTCATGTCTCTCTGGTCTTATGAACTGTCTCGACGTGAACCTGGAAAACTGCGACTCTAAGCAACTGTTTCCATGCCTCCGCTTTGCTTATCAAAACCTTAAAATGGCAAAACAACCCACGGTGGTGGGCCCCACGTTCCCCCGGTCGCCACAGCCTTTTCCTGAAGCGCTCATCATCCTCCTTCATTTTGCCTTCCTCAGCAACTTCTTCTTCGCTTGATCGGAAAAAACCCCCCAAATCCCACAATACCTTCTTCTTCTTCCTCCATCCATTTGAAGCTTATGCTCATCCCCATCTTAATAGCCTTAATTCGGTGTCTGCTTCTTCAACGAGCACCAGAAGCAGCCACCTTTCATGGGGGCGACGGCCATGGCGACTTCGTCTTGCGATTGCTCGAATTCAGGAGCATAGTTTGGGGTTTGGAGAGAGGGAAGGATCTCAGCTTGCGGAAATGGGAACTTGAGGTTGGATGCAAGAGTGAGTCGTCAGATGGGAAGGAGGAGCCGTTGATCGCTGGCATTTGCTCGAGGACGTAGAGGTCCTTGATCTGGGAAATGACGTCTTACACCGCCGAGTCATCGGTGTCAGGAAGGTTGGAGAATTCAACCGTGGAATTCTTCTTCTTCTTCTTCATCTGGGTTTGTGGTGTGATTTCTGACTTCCCCACTGGCTCTGTTTTACTCTTTCTGCGAACGGTAGAATTGTGCTCAACCGCGAGCTTAAGAGGAACCATCAAATTACATTGGCACACCAGATAAAACAACCATTCCCATGCGAAATTGAAGAACAACACAATTTTTTTCTTGCCAACGAAGAGCAACGCACCTGAAAAACGAAATTCCAAACTCAAAAAGGGCGAGACATCAGTAGAATGAAGGTGGAAACGGAGTGCACATGAGATGCGTGTGCCCCTCTGGCCGTTCACTTTTCTCATTGGGGTTAAGTGTTGGAGATTAATTGAAACAATATTAGTCAAGTGTCAAGTGTTGGGGGTCATTGAGACGAACTCAAATGCAGCGGGGTCTTTTGCAAAAGAGGAGCCATCGCGCTTCCAACTTTGCATCATTTGGAGTCGCGTTTTCTGCATATGAATATATCAAGGGTAATAAAACTTAAGTACAGGATATATTGGTCAGTGTGAGAAAATATGCGGGAGTAAATTTGACAGTGTAATGAAACTCTGTGCCATAAAACTTGATAAAACTGGTGTGCGTCAATGTGTAAATGTTACCAAGCGAATGATGAATTACAAATTTAGAATAAACAGTTCGAAAATTGTCAAGTCGAATTTGAATATACTCTGATGAGAAGATTAGATCTTAAAGACATGGTCTCCAAAAACCTAGAAACAATTGGAAAGAGGGATTACATAATTAATTTGACGATGTAGGCGTGGGCATGAGTATGGTTTTGAGCTTAGAATAAATAAAAATTGAAGTTGGGGGGGGGGGGACATGAATATGTGTAGGGGGTTTGGATTGGGGGTGTCCTTGGGACACAAACAAGATTTGACTTTTTCTTTCTTTGTTGTTTTTCCCCCTCAAGCTCTGCCTTCCTCCCATCTTCAAAAATGTAGGCTTGCATCTTCAACCAGACTAGTTGAACCGGTTCTTGAATAGAACAAGTGGTTCTGGCTTTAGAATTGGGAATCAATATGGTCCTAGGTTGTTTCAAGGTTCGCAAAACATGAAGTTGAATCGGTTCTCCCTAGCACTAACCTTAGACCAGTCAGTCCAAGCCATTTTGATTCGATTCCTGAGTTAAACCGGATTCGATGCACACCCCAATTCAGATCTTGACTCTTAGAAATCAGGAAATAATAAAAATCATAACTTTTGAATCATCATCCTTGAACAAAAGAGGAACATTAAATAACATCGGCGAACAAAATTTTTTATCAAGATTAAGTGTTGGGGGCTAATAGATATAAATTTCCCATCAAGGGGTAAATTGAAAATTTTCCATCTTTATGAAATTTGTCGTTCACCATGCGAAAATGTCTATAAGAGGATGATGCGAAGGCAAAATAAAGAAAGAGGCGTTGGCTCTAATTGACTATACGTACGACAATGACAAGGAGAAGCAGGAGGGATTGGAAGGAGTCGGAGAATAGATACATGTGTGTGTAAGGCATCGCCTACGCAGTGTTTGCGTAGTCCCTGCCCCCCTTATATATCTGAAGATCTCTGCATCAGACAAGTTGTAGAGGTAAGAAGAAAGTAGCCACGCATTGCTTGGAGATCAATGGGAAATAGCAATTCAGCCGATCAAGGTGTTCGGAGCCGGAGGTAAGTTAGAGAACGAGTAAATTTATGATGTTTTGTTTAGAAACCATCTGCAATTCGCTTAGGGTGAACTCATCCTTCTCGATGTTGCATACTGAAACTTGCTCAAATCGCCCCAGTCTTTTTCGTATGTTAATCTATGAATATTGCTAACTGGTTCTAATAGCCTATATTCTTTTGTCTGTCGATCTATGAAATGCTTATTCTAGATCCATATTTTTTGCCCTTCTATAAAAGACGGTTGTCTACTTGGTGATGTGAAGGCATGTGGCACAACACATAGCTCAACCCAATGAATGTCTTAATTTGCTCGAGCAGACCTTGCGTCAGCTCATCAAAGAGAGGTATAGCTCTATATTTTGGGCCAACATTCCCAATGCATTAGGAATCCTATTTATTTGTGCAGTGATTAAAATCATCAGGCAAAAATTCATCTTCAGGATGAGAAGGCAAAATATTGACCCAAGGCTTCGATTTGTATATGCTATGATTGATGTAGCTTTTGGATGAGTCGAATGTGGTCTCCTTACGTACGTTCTACTTGGTGACTCTCATTGGCCGATTTTAATCTCATGCATCCTAAAATTGATAATTCCATTCATGTACATCATGAATTAAAGGATCATTAACGAACGGGTGCTAGTTTTCGGCTTTCGATATAATGATGTGTGTTTTATATGAATTTGATTTATCTATAACCTTCCCTTGTGGGTCGTGATATGGATGTAAGTTGTGTGTTCTATAACTATAAATAAATTTCATATCTCGAAAAATCTCATGCTACTTATCTAAGAGGTTTTACGAAATCTGTAATCCTTCTGCTGCAAAATCATTTTCTTTTCCTGCTTCTTTGCTTTTCTTCTCATCTCTCTGGTCATGTGAAATCTGTCTCGACGTGAACGTGAAAAACTGCGGCTCTAAGCAAATGTCAAATTCCGAGATTTCTTTCAGTTGCCCATCGCTTGATTTGTAGCGTCATTAGATGTCAACTAGCAACTTCACCCCTCACAGTATCTTCGCAAAGTCTAAGATAACTCCTTCCTTTTCTGATTAACAGAAGTTCAATCTAAAAAAAGAAAAAGAGAGGCCTAATTCCCGAAAATTTTATACCAATTTTTATCTCCATTTTTTTTTTATCTCATAAAAAATAACCAACACGTTCGGTTTCCATCCAATTCCACCCATCCTTTTTTTAGTTGTTGTTCCTTTGACTTTTTCTCTCCCCGCTTTCGCCCCAAGTACCACATCGTTGAATGTTTAGGACTGTCGCTCCTCTCTCTCTCTCTCTCTCTCTCCCGAACCCAAAGCAAAGGTTAGCAGAAAAATTTTCATTTTTCATCTTCAGCATCAGGAGGAGCTTGAGCCCACAAATCGGACGGTGGTCCGCACCCTGGACGAAGCCCTTCAATTCCGCAACTACGACTCCATCCACCGCACCCTCGCCCTGACCTTCAGCGGGGGTGGTAGCGGCTAATTGCTTCAGTCGAATAATACACATCGATTTGTATCAAAGAATTCAACGCCAATTACATAATGATTAATTAGGGATGCATCTATTCAATTGGCACACTTTATTTTTGTGTAAAAAATCAAATCCTTAAAAATAACACGTTTTTTCATGTTGAAAATATGGTCCAATTCTCGATGATTTCAAAGGATTTTTTTTTAAGAAAGGAAGACTTGAAAATCAAAGAGAACTAAGGGTTCCGGCCTTGGAACTAGGAGCTGATCGGTCCTAGGCCGCTTCAAGGTTCGTGGAACAAGTAATCATACCGGTTCTCCTTAGAACTAATGTTGAACTGGTCCGTCCAAGCCGATTTGATTTAATTCCCAGGTTAAACCGGACTCATTGCACACCCCGATTCAAATCTCGACTCTAATAAATCAACATATAATAAAAACTATAACTTTTGAATCACTATCCTCCTCGAACTGAAGACGAACATAAATTACATCAGCTAGAGATAAAAGTTTTTTCTTGCTCATTGAGACCCAAATGATAGGATTAGGTAGGGGTGTGCAAAAAAACCGGGACCCGCCCGAATTCGGACCGGACCGGTGGTTCCTAAAGGGACTGGTCCGATTCCTAGTTCCATGGACGGATCCACCCGTCCACCCACTCGGACCGGACCAGTATTATAATAATAATAAATATTAGTTTTTATTATAAAAAATAATTTTTTTTGGTTGAAAAAATATTAAAATTTTGAAACCCCATGTTTAGAATTCTTATTGTTCTATTTGGAATCCTAATTTCCTATTCGCTAGATAGCCCTTGCAATTTTTATTGTCGAAGTCTTGAAAAACACAACAAAGTCAAGAAATAAGTGGCTTGCATTGTCTCTTAGTTTCATCTTCTCCATCCACCAATGCATATCGAGTAAGTGTAATCGCTTGTGAGATTGATTCCGTGGATCCATCCGGGAACCGGACCGGACCGGTGGTCCGATTCTCGAGTGGATCCATGGAACCAACGGACGGTTTCCGGATCAAATTTTTTGGAACCGGTCCTTAGTGGGCAGTTCCCGGTTCTAGGGTGGGAACTGCCCACCCGGACGATGCACACCCCTAGGACTAGGTCCCAATTAGCAAGGAAAAAAAAACTAAACTCCAGATTCTCAGTGGACAATGTGGGAGACATATAAAAACTAAAAGTAGCTCCAGAAGTAGTTAGCAAGGAAAAAAAAACTAGACTCCAGATTCTCAGTGGACCAGATTCTCGGTGGACAATGTGGGAGACATAAAAACTAAAAGTAGCTCCAGAAGTAATTAGCAAGGAGAAAAAAAACTAAACTCCAGATTCTCAGTGGACAATGTGGGAGACATAAAAACTAAAGCTTCTGGAGCTACTTTTAGTTTTTATCCGTCTCCCACATTGTCCACATACACTTCTGGGGCTACTTTTAGTTTTGATCTGTCTCCCACATTGTCTACTGAGAATCTGGAGTTTAGGTTTTTTTTTTACTTGCTAATTACTTCTGGAGCTACTTTTAGTTTTTATGTCTCCCACATTGTCCACTGAGAATCTGGAGTTTAGTTTTTTTTCCTTGCTAACTGGGACCCAGTGAGCGAGCTGAGCAAGCAGAAAAACTTTCGTCTTTAGCGAGCAGGCTTGGGAGCAATCCAACCATTTGACCTTTGGACTTCCTCCTTTTAATTTAAAAATGCAAGATCTTCGCATCATCTATAAGACATGTTATAGAAGTAAAGAAGACAGTAACCACGCATTGCTCGGAGATCAATGGGAAACCACTACTCAGCTGGTGTTCAAAGGTAAGCACCACGGCATCTCTTTAGTCCAACCTCCTTCAACAAGTTGGAGGACTGAGTAAATTCGTGTTGTTATATTCGGAAACCATCCGCACTCCACTTTGATAGGGTGAACTCATCCCTTTCAATGTTGCATACTGAAATCATGAAACCAGTAAAATTCGCCTGTATTCTTTCGTCTGTTAATCTATCCATAAGCTTATTCTTATTTTTTATTGTTTGTGCTTCTGTGAAAGACGGTTGTTTAACAGCAATTTGTTGATTTTTTATTCCAAGGAATGCGTTAGAGCACATAGCTCAAATCAATGAAGGTCTCGATTCCCTTGAGCAAGCCTTGCATCAGCTCATCGGGGAGAGGCACAGCTCTATAGGTCCGGCCAACATTCCGGGTGCGCCCAGCATCCTGCTTATCTGCGCGGGGATTAAAATCATCCGGCAAAGATTAATCTTCATGATGGGAAGGCAAGATGTTGACTCAAGTTTCCGACTTGCCTTTGCTGTGATCGCCATTGCTCTTGGATGTGTCGAATGCGGTCTCCTGATGTGCATTCTGCTTGGCGGCTTGCCTTGGCCAATTTCTGTTGCCTGCATCCTGATGATGGTAGTCCTGTTTGTGTTCATTGCAAGTTAAAGGATTATTAGGGAAGGGGGCGCCAGTTCCAGCTTTCCATGTGGTGATCTGTGTTTTATATGTAATAACCTTCCCCCGGCTGATCCTGATATGTTACGTCCTGTTGTAGGCATATCTAAGGGCGCCAGTTCCAGCAAAAGGGATCACTTGTGATCTGTTGTATTATTACCACGCGGCTTATCTGAGGGTTTTCTGCACCCTTCCACTGCAAAATCGTTTTCTTTTCCTGCTGCTTTGTTTTCCGTCTTATTTCTCTGGTCATATGAAAACTATTTCTGACATGAATGTGAAAATCTGGACTCTAAGCAAATATCAAAGAGAGCAGCGCTATTTCCACGCCTCCACTTTGCTTACCCACGCCCTCAAAACCTTAAAATGGCAAAAAACAACCCACGGTTCCCTTCCCTGGGTCGCCACAACCTTTCTCGAAGCGCTCATCCTCCTCCTTCATTTTGTCTTCTTCAGCAACTTCTGCTCTCGATCGGAGAAAAACCCCCAAATCCTACAACACCCTCGTTTTCCTCCATGCATTTGAAGCTCATGCTCATTGCTCATCTCCTTCTTAATAGCTCTAACCTCGGTTTGGGCTTCTTCGGTGGCGAGCACCGGAAGCCGCTGCCTTTCAGGGGGCGTCAGCTATGGCAACTTCGTCTTGCGATTGCTCGAATTCAGCAGCGTGGTTTGGGGTTTGGAGAGAGGGAAGGATTTGGGCTTGAGGAAACGGGAACTTGAGGTCGGAGGGCAAAAGGGAGTCATGGACGGTGAAGGAGGAGCTGATTAACGCGGCAATTTGCTTGGGGACGTCAGTGTCAGAAAGGTTGAGAATTCGTCCGTGACTTTCTTTTTCTTCTTCTTCTTCTGGCTTTGTGGTGACTTCTGATTTCCCACCGGCTCTGTTTTACTCTGTTACAGCTGCGAGTGGTGGGGATAGAATTGTGCTCAACCGCGAGCTTAAGAGGAACCATCAAATTACAATAGCACACCGGATAAAGCTTCCATTCCTATGCGTAATTGAAGAACAACAAAATTTGTTTTCTCGCCAACGAAGAGCAACGCGCCTGAAAAACAAAATGCCAAATTGAAAAAGGGTGAGATATCAGTAGAATGAATGTGTAAACGGAGAATGTAGGTGCACGTGAGATGCGTGTGCATCTCTGGCCGGTCGCTTTTCTCAGTGGGGTTAAGCATTGGGGGCTAATTGATATATATTCGTCAAGTGTAGGGGGTCATTTGAGACAAACTCAAATGCAGGGGGTCTTTTGCAAAAGAGGAGCTGTCGCGCTTCCTACGCTGCATCGTTTGTAGTCGCGTTTTCTGGGTATATATTTGTCGGGTGTAATAAAACTCAAGTGTGAGGGGTCTTTTTTGGTTAAACCATATGTGAGTTTATTCTTGATCCTTATCGTGTGAAAAACAGATGTCTAACAAGTAGTTTAATGATTTTTATCCTACAAGTGGAGTAGAACCCATAGCTTAAATCGTTGTAGACTTTAATGAATATCTTAATATATTGAATGAGACCTTGTATCAACTCATCAAGGATAACTCTACAAATCGAGCCAACATTATCAGTGAATGTGTCACTATACTTATCTACGCAGCGATCAAGATAGGGAGGCAAAAATTAACCTACGAGATGAGAAGGCAAGATATGGACCCAAGGTTCCAACTTCTATATGCTCTCATCTCTATTGCTCTTGGATTCGTCTCATGCAATCTCCAAATGTGGATCTACTTGTCGACAAGCCTTGGAACATTTTCATTGCATTCATCCCGATTTGGCGATCCCGTTTGAGTTCATCTCGAATCAAAGGATTAATTAGCAAATTGCGATAGTTTTCGGCTTTAAATATGGTTGATGGTCTAGTATTTGCTGTGGTCTGGTCCTCATGGGGATGTGTACTTTCTATGAATTTTGTTATGCTTATGTAATCTTCCTGTGGTGAGGTCTAGCCCTCCGTGTGTTTGCTGGGCCTAGTTCTCTGTATAAAAAATTCAATTTAAAGTATCTAATTGGAAAGTTCGTGAATTCTAAGTAACTTATTTGATTGTACGACACAGGTAAAGCAGCTGGACAAGTACATGCTTGATTCATTATCAAAGCTTCAGTTTGATCACTATCGTTGTGCTTTTGAGACCGGTTTGCCGTAATTACTTGTTAATTTCTCTCATGCATTAACAATTAATATCACAAGGTACTCATGCCTAGTGTATGGCCAAACAACAACGGCCACATGTGCATGTTATTTATTTCTCTACATAACCTCATAATAACAGACGAATCATTCCAATTGAATCTCCATTAGTATAGCGTGGAGATTCAATTGAAACCGTACACATGCACGAGGATGTCTCTTGATTCCCTTTAGCAATTGCATTACCTAACATTAATTCTAAACTCAAATATATGCGTTGTTAGCAAACAACATTGTTCTCAATTTCCCAAAGGGAAGTCATGGAGAGCAAAGGATGTATTGTAGCTGGTGCATTTAGACATTTGTGGGCCAATAAACCCATCTTCTAATGGAGGTAAAAGATACTTAATTACCTTCATTGATAATTTTTCCAGAAAAACTTGGGTTTATTTTTTACAAGAAAAATCAAAAGCTTTCTCTATATTTAAAAGCTTCAAAGCTCATGTGGAAAATGAAGCAGGAAAGACCATTAAGGCCCTTCGAATTGATCGTGGTGTCGAATATTACTCAAAAGAATTTGAAGTTTTTTGTGTAAAGCATGGCATTCGAAGAGAGCTTACAGCCGTTTATACAACATAACAAAATGGTGTATTCGAGAGGAAAAATAGAACCATTCTCAACATGGTGAGAAGTTTGTTGGCAAGAGGAAGAGTTCTAAAGACTTTTTGGTTGGAAGCAGTAAATTGGAGCATTCATGTTTTGAACAGAAGTCCAACTTTTGTTGTTCAAAATATGATACCAGAAGAGGCTTGGAGTGGGAGAAAACCAACTGTAGATCACTTTAGAATTTTTGGATGCATCGCATATGCTCATGTCCCTAATGAGAAAAGGAAGAAACTTGATGACAAGGCTGAAAAGTGTCTTTCTTGGTGTAAGTGTTGTATCCAAAGCATATAAATTATTTAATCCTTTGACAAAGAAGGTTGTGACCAGCAGGGATGTTGTTTTTGATGAAGAGAACACTTGGGATTGGAATAAACAGTAGCCTACCCAAGTCCTTTATGACAATGATGCTGAACAGGAGCAAATTTCAGCACCTTGCACACTCAAAAATTCACCCAATACAACTTCTACATGTGCTGAAACTTCACCAATAGTCATTGCAGTAAATGAAGACGAAACGCAATCTCTTCGCCATGTTAGAAGAAGGCCTGCTTGGATGGAAGATTATGAGGTAACTGGAATTAAAGATCCAATTACTCACTTTGCTTTATTTTCATATTGTGACCCGACTACTTTTAAGAGTGCTATCAAAGAAGAAAAATGGCGGAAAGCAATGGATGAAAAAATTGATGCCATTGAAAGAAATGATACTTGGGAGTTATTCGATCTTCCCAATGGACACAAAACCATTGGTGTAAAGTAAGTCTTCAAAACAAAGCTGAAAGAAAATGGTGAAGTTGACAAGTACAAGGCACGCTCAGTAGCCAAGGGATACAAGCAGCAATATGGGATTGACTATACATAAGTTTTTTCTCCGGTCGCAAGACATTGTTGACACCCGAATTTTTACCTATTTTTATTTTAAATGCTCATCTATTTTGCATATATAAATATATATTAATTTCTAGAAAAGATAAAAAAAAATTTGATAAAAAAAAAATCGAAAAAATTCAAAAAGAAAATCGAATGGGATGGTTCAGCCCAGCCCACTCATTTACCTTGCCTAGTTTTTTTTATCTTCTTTTTCTCTTGGGCCTTTTTCCCTTTTATTTGGATTCCAGCCCATCTAGCTTGGGATTTCTCTCCGGCCCGGCCCCATTCCCCTAGGGATTCAGCTCTCCCTCACGGCCACACGCAGAGGGACGCCCAGGAGAAAAAAAACGGGCACGCAGACACCGCACCCGGAGACAGATAGAGAGAAAAGAGAAAAACGGCGGGGAGGAGGCGATGTGACGAAGGGCTGGAAAACGCAGAGGGACGCAGACAGGAAGGGAGACGCCACCAAACTCGTCACCGACGACCCGCCGTGCCTTAGCTCCGACACCCGAAACAGAAGACCCGAGAGAAAATCCAGATCTGAGCCACGAAGTAAACCGAAGCAGTGACAGAAAACGCAGAGAGGGAGTGGGTTTTCTGGGTTTCGGAGGGCGATTTGCGGACAGAAGAGATCTGCAGAAAAAAAAGGGAGAGGATTTTTAGAAAAAACGAGAGCGAGATCTGAGAGGGGGGAACGCTCGACGACACGAACAGAGGGGCTTTCTCCGGGCCGCTTCTTGCCGACGCCGATTGCCGCTCCGCGGCAATTTTTCGGGGTCGTTTCCTGGTCCCCTGACGTTCTCCAGCTCCTCTTCGACCTGCTGGTGGTCGGCATCTTCTTCGATGGCCGCCCAATCCCCCCATCGAACACCTACTCCTCCAAGGCAGTTAAGATCAACATTTATGGTAGTTTTCGGATGAAGACGGAGACAGACATCGGTGGCCGACGGGGCCGTCGGGAGAGAGATCCGAGGAGAACAGATCTGAGAAAACCCGATCTAAGAGGGAGGGAGCTCGAGGAAACGCAGGAGGACACGCGAACGGCAGGCAGGCGGCAATGACGCCGCTCGGACGCGACCCCTCACCGCAGACACACGGAGGAACGGAGATACAGGCACGCAGCAAAAAAAAAAAAAAAAAAGAAAGAAAGAGAGGAGCCAACAACGCTGTTCTAGCGCGACTCCCCCACCGCGGCTGACGTCAGCCGCGTGACGCCAGCGAGGGAAGATTCCCTTGCTGCGCGGTCACGCGGCGGAAGGCAGAGAGATCGAAGAAAAGAAGGAGAAAACCGACGACAGCAGTTCGGAGAGAACCTCCTCCGACGGCGGTGACGATCCAGATCTGAGGAGGAAGAGAGAGCCGCAAGGAGAACAGATCTGAGAGAGAATCGGGCGAGAGAGGCCGATTTCTGGGTTTTCT
>CM026417.1:44309035-44346731 GCA_014858505.1 Corymbia citriodora subsp. variegata | reverse complement strand
TTTATTATCTGTTTCTCGTGTCTTCCTTAGTACTATAGTCATTTTCGGGAAGTTTCCATGCGTTTTCGAGTCAAAAAGACACATTTTTGGGTTTCCGGCGAGGGGAGCTTCACGGGTCGCCGGAGGTTCTCGCCGGCGACGTTCGGCGTCGGTCGGACGGAACAGCCGACGCCGGACGACATTAGGGCGGCCCCATTAGAATCGGTGAGGATCCTCGGCGACGTCTGCAGCGCGGCGGTGGAGCGCGTAGGTTTCCGGCGAAGCGTCGGGTGTCCACGATGAAGAAGACGAAGACCAGAATAAAAAAAAACAAAAAAAACAAAAAAAAAAAAAAAACAAAAAAAACAAAAAAAAAAAAAAACAAAAGAGGCCGAAGATTAAAAAGGGGCTGGGCTTCGAGTGGGCCGAGGCTGAGAGTTGGGCTGATTTTTGGTGTGGGTTGAAAGTGAATGGGCTGACATAGAAATAGGAATTGGGCCATTTCAAAAAAATTTCGACCGGGCCGTTCGGCCCGCCCAGTCGCCGGCCCGGCCCGGACCGATAGGGTCCGGGTCGGTTTAGCAGGGCCGGGTCACCAGACCCGGTCCGAATCACTTTTTTTTAATATTAATTTAAATTTTTAAAAAAATTTAAAAAAAAAAAATCAATCAAAAAAATCAAATATTTCAGAAATTGAAAATTAAAAATATTAAAAAATCTTAAAAAGTCTTAAAAATTCGAAAATCTTTTAAAAAAAATTTAAAAAAAACGAATTTAAAAAAAAATTAAAAATTAAAAAATTAAAAAAATTAATTAATTAAAAAGAAATTCAAAAATTCAAAAAATTCAAAAAAATCAGAAAAATAAAAAAATAAATATAAAATAAATAAATTCCTAAAATTCAGAAAAATTCAAAAAAAATTTGCAAAAATTAGAAAAGCCCTAAAAAGAAGAAAACATCCAAAATTGAATAAGCCTTTAGGGCTTTACAATAGGTTTTAGTTATGTTATATTCCTGCACTTTATTTGTTACGATTTTTAGATGTTATTTCCTTAGAAAGGTTAGGATAAACCTTGAGTTTCTCGAACGTGTCGCCATGACCTTAGTTAGCACACAATTAAGTTAGGTACCGAAAGGGCGTTAGTCCCATGACTAACGTAACCAAGTCCCCGACCTCAGACCCTCTGGTTGCGTAAAAAAGTGAGACACGCTCCCATGTCTCACTCGGTTTCTAGTCGACCTTAATAGGCTAGTGGCGACTCCATATTTGAATATTTTCGTGAATATCCCACGTCGCGCGGGGTATAGGCTTGGGAGAGTCTAAGTTAATTAAGGGCCGTCGGCCCGAAATTAACAATACCCCTAAACCTATCATATTATTATTTTTAGAAAAAATAGGTCGCGACAGACATGACACAATCAGATTAGTGGTTGCATTGGTGGCACAAAATTCTTGGCCTATTTTCCAGCTAGATGTCAAATCGGCATTTTTGCATAGGTACTTGGAGGAACAGGTATTTGTCGAACAACCCCTGGTTATGTTAAGATTGGAAATGAGCATAAAGTTTACAAATTGAAAAAAAAAAAAAAAAAGCCCTTTATGGGCTAAAACAAGCCCCACGGGCTTAGTATAGTCGCATTGAGACTTATTTTCTTAAAGTTGGTTTTTTGAAATGTCCCTATGAGCATACGCTTTTTGTTAAGATTGGAGATAAAGGAAAAATGCTGATTGTCTACTTGTATGTTGATGACTTGATATTTACTAGAAATTGTGATGCCATGTTTGAAGAATTCAAGGAGTCAATGATGGATAAGTTTGAAATGTTTGATCTTGGTATGATGCATTACTTTCTTGGCATAGAAGTAGTACAATCGAGTGATGGGATTGTTATTTCTCAAAAGAAATATGTGGGAGAAATTTTGGACAAATTTCACATGAAGGATTGTAATCCTGTAAACACCACTCTGGTTGACGGAACACTTTACAAATAGTAGTATTAGAGCCTTGAGACCCTGAAAGTAAAAAATACGTGAGATTACCCAATGGCCACAGATTCCAATTTTGGGCAAGCAGCCATCCCACGCTTTGATGGTCACTATGACCATTAGAGCATGCTAATGGAAAATTTTTTACGGTCAAAGGAGTATTAGTCAGTTGTCGAATCTGGAATTTAAGAGCCACCAGCAGGCACATTTTAGTCATAAACCTTTTAACTATTTGTCAATTTAGTCTATCTGGCCAATTTTGGCTGGAAACTATTGATGTAGCTTGGCTATCCTAGATAACATGGTCAATGTTGATGTGGACAATTTTTGTAATTTTTAAATAATTTTATAAAATTTTGTGTCGTTTTTTTTTCTTCCCTTTGGACCTCGTCAATTGGCCTCGCTGGAGCTAGAGAGGGTTAAGCCTCCCCAAAGGTGGGTAAAGCTTGCCTTGGCTAGAGGTTGACAAGGGCGAGCTTTGCTAGAGGTTGGTGAGGTTGTCCTCGCCAGCCATTACCAATGCCTGGTAGCTAGAGGAAGAAGGGAAGGAAAAAAAAAAAATTCAAAATTGTTCACATTGGCATCAACCATGCCACATAAGATAGGCAACACTGCAAGATCATTACCTTAGCAGTTTTTAGCCAAAATTAGATGGAATGATTAAATTGTCAACTTATCAAAAGATTTAAGATTACATTGGCATAATTAAAATGTTTATGACTAAATTGGGACAAATATAGCAAGTTTAGGATTTTTTTGGTAACCTTCCTTATCAACATTATCCCTGCCTTTACTAGTGGTCCAACAAACCGTTTTAAGAAATATATGAATGATTTCCTTTCGTAATTACTTCTCTACCATTAATTCACTTTTCTTGTGAAAACTCATCAAAAAAGATTGGTAAGCACCCCAAGAAAAAGTGGCGAATCATTTTGAGATGGATCCTAGATCGAACATGAGAACATCCTATGGAGTCCCTCATCCACTTCAAATTAAGAGAACCAAAGATGAATGTCTCCTAGAGGCTAGAAAATATAGAATTGTTGTCCTGCTTGAGTAGTCAAATGCTACGCATCATTTCATATCAAAGAATTCAACACCAAATACATAATGATTAAGGATTCATCTACTCTTGAACAAGTGCACTTTTTGTGTGTAAAAGATCAAATTCTTAAAAATAATATGTTTTCTTCCTATTGAAAATATGGTTCAATTCTTTATAATTTCAAAGGATTTTTTTATTATAAAAAAAGTGGACTTGAAAACTGATTCAATTCAAAAATTGGACTAGTCGAACTGGTTCTTGAATAGAACCAGCGGTTCTGCTCTTGGAATTGAGAATCAATGTGGTCCCAGGTTGCTTTAAGGTCCACGGAATAGGAAATTGAACCGATTCTCACTAGAACTAACCTTGAACCAGTCAATCCAATCTGCTTTGATTCGATTCCTGAATTAAATTGGATCCAACATACACCTCAATTTAAATCTCGACTCTCAAAAATCAACAAATAATAAAAACCTTAACTTTTGAATAGCCATCCTCCTCGAATTGAAGAGAAACATTAAATTACAACAGTGAAAGAATTTTTTTCATCAAGACTAACTGTTGGGGGCTAATTGATGTATTTTTCCCATCAAGGGGTAAATTGAAAATTTCCCTGTCTTTATAAAATTTGTTGTTCACCATGCAAAAATGTCTTCCAGATGATGATGCAAAGGCGATGTAAAGAAAGAGGCATTGGGTCTAATTGATTATACACAATGACAATGACGAGGAGGAGCACGAGTCAAATCCCTGCGCTGCGCGGAAGAGGGGTGTTGAGGTATTTGTTAAACCAGTGCTCAGGCTTGTCGCTCATTGTGTATTCGGGATGCAAAAGTTCCAAGATCATTATTATATAATTGGATCGTTTGCACTTATATATATATATATATAATTGGAACTTTTGCACCAAATGACAGTGACATTTGGTGCATATATATATATGTGCGCGCGCGCGCGTGTCCTAAAATTGGAACTTGCCGCTTTGAACAAGTTGGAGGACTTTGATTAAAGTCATGCTGTTTTGTTCAGAAATCATCCACACTCTTCTTAGAACAGGTGAAATCGTGCTCTTCAATGTTGCATATTGAAACCTGTTCAAATCGCCTACATTTTTTCTGTCTGTTAATCTATGAATATGCTGGTTTCATACTGAAACCATGAAACTAGTAGAAATCGCCTTTATTTTTTCTCTGTTAATCTATCAATGTGCTTATTCTCGATCCTTTTGTTTGCACTGTTGTGGAAGACAGTTGTCTAACAAGTCGCTTGATGCTGTTAAGGCATGCAGCACAACACGTAGGTCAAATCAACGAAAGTCTTGATTTGCTCGAGCAAGACTTGCATCAACTCATTAGGGAGAGGCATGGTACTATAGGTCCGGCCAATGTTCCTGGTGTACCGGGCATCCTACTTATCTGTGGGACAATTAAAATCGCCAGGCAAAGATTCATCTTTGAGACAGGAAGGCCAGATGTTGACCCAAGGCTTCGATTTGTATCCACTATGATTGCTGTCGCTCTTGGATGCATCGAATGTGGTCTTCTTATGTACGTTCTACTTGGTGACTTGTGTTGGCCCATTTTCATCATATGCGCCCTAATATTGGTAATCCCATTCATGTCCATCGTGAATTAAAGGATTATTAGAGAAGGGCGCTAGTTTCTGGCTTTCAAAGTGATGAAGTGTGTTTTGTACGAATTTCATTTGTCTGTAACCTTCCTTTGCAGGTCTGTTCTGGACGTCGTCATGTTGTATGCTTTGAAGCCTTAAATAAATTTTATATTTTAGAAAATCCCACGCTGCTTGTATAGGGGGTTTTACATGTTCGGTAACCCTTTCGCTGCAAAATCGTTTTCTTTTCCTGCTTCTCTGTTTTTCTCTGTTTTTCTTCTCATCTCTCTGGTCATGTGAAAACCGTCTGGACATGAATGTGAAAAACTGCAGGCTCTAAAGCAAATATCAAAATCCAAGATTTCTTTCAGTTGCCCATCGCTTGGTTTGTTGCATTCAGTAGTTAGGAACTTCACCCCCTCACGGTATCTTTGCAAAGTCTAACATAACTCCTGACATCTCTGAAAAAAGAAGTACAATCTTCAAAAAAAAAAAGAGGCTAACTTCTGTAAAAATCTGGAGGAGCTTGAGCCACGAATCGGACGGAGGTGCGCATCCTTGCCCCGGCCTTGAGTGGTGGTGGTTCCAACCCCCCTACTCCTAGTTCTTGATGCGCCTCCTCCACCACGTCGGACGACACTTTCCTCTTCGTCCCTGACTCCGTCACCTCCTTCAGCCCACCGCGCTCGCCTCAGTGCTTCGACCCGACCCACTCCATCTTGTGGGTCAACGCCTGGACGGTCTCCATAAATGGGTTGGTCGCCCAGATTGAGGGAGTACTTCCACACCTCGCATGCCGTTGCGCAATTTGGCGACAGGTTGGTGCCGGCGAGGGACTCGAGGACGCTCGACTTGCTGGAGGACCGGTGGCGACGATGACGATGCTGGGGAGCTGGACTCCATCCTCCATGACCATGTCCAAGCTGTCGAGCAAGGGGCGGTCCGGTTGTCGATTTGGGGTTTTGGGGGGGGGGGGGGGGGAGGAGAGGGGGGAGCTGTTGACATGGAAGAAATTGATGGTGAGAGTGAGGGAGAGGAAAAGTCAAATGAGAAAAAAGAAATGTTAACGGGGCAAATGGATGGACACTTACCCTTTTGTTAAAGCAGTAAATGGATGGATACTTAACCTTTAAGTAAGGCTGATTCGGAAAAAACATATAAAACATCATCTAAGGTTGACCTGTACGAAAAGGCACGACCACTGTTCTTTCTCCTATTTTGTTATAATGCCAACACATGAATTAAGCTTTTGGAATGTTGAGTCCTTGCTTAAAGCCACAGGGAGACAGAAAGAGTTCCCATCTTCTTTGCTTCTGACTCCGAGCTCGCCTCTATTGCAATTGTACAATGAAAGTTGTAAGCCATGTTCTGGGGAGAGTTATTGTCTATCAGCTCTACGGTGAAATCAGCTCGGGGTTGGAGAGAATAGCTTACTCTATGGCACACATCGCATGTCCCAAGATTAGATGAGAAAAATTATCAATATCATTTAATTGAATAGTTGGCTCGGCTCCAAAATCAGTGGATGAGTTATGGTTTAAAGGTCCATTAGATGATGCGCTATTGCTTTTGAGTCACCTTTTAGTCTTTACCCTTTCCGAATGGGGAAAAAACAGAGAGAGAGATGACTTACTGGAAGATCCCATGTTTCAAAGATGGATCGACTCATGAAGTTTTCATTGAGGTAGGATCCACAAAAAAAGGAAAATATAGCACATATTATTCCTTGGTTATTAGGAATATCTCGAAAACATCAGAGTTGAATGACATAGCACATCTAGCGCTGTTCCAAATACTATTTCAAGGTTCAATGTACAAGCCACATGGAGAGAAGAAGATTGATCATGAACCGTAACATGAGGAGGAGAACGTCTCTTGATCTTACGATATGAAAACCGTATGACAAATTAGAATTAAGCGCCTGGTATTGTATAAGACCTTATATAAATAATAATCATTTCTTAACAGTTATTAAAGCTACGTGCAATAGTTAAGGTACTTGGACAAAACAAAATCAATGATGAATTTGAAAATAAGCCTTGGATTCTTTTGCTTCCTCAGAGTAGGTTAAGGTCACCTTTTCTAAATTTCAACCTTTTTATTTTATTTTAACTTAATTGGAAAATTGAAAACCATAATCGATGGCATTATTCTTAATCTAGGGCCAACTTGAATTAATCTTTTCGCTCACTTAGTATGTAACATCACGGTTTATCGACATCCATTTTTCTAAGTTTTAGTTTCACTCTTTTATCACCAATCTTCGGCCATCATCAATCAAAAGTGAGATCCAAAAAAAAAAGAACTAGCATTTAGTACTAAATTAATATGCTCATCTACATTCGACCTAAACAAAAATATGCTCATCTACAGGGCTGTGAATGGACATGTAATAAGGTTCACTCAGATAATACTCTAGGTCTAATGTTTTTAAAGTGACAAATTAACAGGTCAGTGTTATAACTTATTCTCAATTCACAAAATAAGAAAATAGCATGATTTCCTTTAGCAAATGCATTACCTAACATTAATTCTATTCTGAAATATATATGAGCATTTATACTTAATATACCTGCCCTCGCCGGAGGTCCGGCAAGGGACTCACTGGCCACTCTCCTTCAAGAAATATATGAATGATTCCCTTCAGCATTTACATTACCTAACACTTCTCTTCTTGTGAAAGCTCAGCAAAAAAAGACTGTTAATTGCGCAGGAAAAGAGATTTGAACAAATGGATCCTGGATAGAACATGAGAACTCCATCCTACAGACTCCCTCATCCATTTCAAAGAGAACCACAACTGAATCTGTGCTGGAAGCTGTAAAAGTTGGGTTCCACCATCGTGCGTAGATAGTCGAATGCTACCCATCAACTTGCATCAGAATTCTACGCCAAATCCATAATGGTTGATGAGAGATATACAGCAGACCTGACCATAAACTTCACGCAATGAAGAAAAGAGCCCGCCTGATGGAGAAACACATGAACTCTTGACTCGTAATTGAGCAGCAAAAGGGGAAAGAAAGTATAAATGAGGGCCTTCACAAAGTCGTCAGATATGGATTAACACTATCCTCTGGAAAAAATACTCTGAAGCTTCACCATCAATCTAAATGCTCCATCTGCAGGGTTAACAACACCAGTTGACAGTAAGTCAGTTTGCCTATAAAACAAAGGCAAATACAGCCAGTAGGGGGTAGCCCGTACAAAAATCACATGACAGGTAAACAAAATCATAAATGAACAATTGCTTGTTCTCTCGTTCGGGTTGGTTAGGAGTATGGAAAGTCAGATGATGCATTACCTTCCAAAGACCATCATTAAGATAATGCATGTTATCCACCCCAATGCCCTTGTTAACAGCCCGTCTGCATATCAAGCAATTTACTTGGTCTTAAAAAGAGATATGAAAGATATGCAAACCAAGAAACGAGTAACTATTATTCTTATTGTTCTCCAAGAATTATATTGAGTAGGTTCCGAATATGATTCTTGAAAGAGATTCTGATTCTTGTATGTGGATATGGGAGGAAACTCACATGTCTTTAGCTGACATTTTTGTAAAGCCTATCGCAAGAGCATGTTGCTTGCCTTCAGCCATAATTGGCCGAAAAAAAAGAAAGAAATGAAAAATATACCTTTCCACACTATAATGCCACAGCAAAAGCCAAAAACTCGAGTCTATATTGAACACCGTCCTAAAAGAGAACCGCCACCAAAAATTAGAGAACCAGTTCAAAAGTAGAACCAGCGGTTCTAGGCTCAGAACCAGGAACCCATCCGGTCCTAGGCCACTTCAAGGTTTGCGGAACAAGAAATTGAACCAGTACCTAGAATTAACCTTAAAGCCGTCCCTCCAAACTAGGGGTGTCAAATGGGTGGGTTGGGTCGGGTTTGGGTCGAGTCGAAAATGGTCCGACCCATATCGACCCATTTAACCCGTTTTGACCCATTTTCATGCAATATAATTATGATGACCCATACCCAACCCAACCCATACCCGACCCATACCCGACCCATATTACTAACACATATTAATATTTTAACTTAATTTAAGAAAATATACTCCCACTTATTTAGTCCACTTTAAACTTTTCACATATAAAAATACGGATACCTCTAAATTGAAATAGTTTTTGGAAAATAATTTTAAAAAAACGATTTTTTAATTATTTTTAAAAAAATGAATTTTTAATTATTTTTGAAAAAATTGAATTATTATTATTATTTTCTTTTTCTTTTTCTTTTTCTTTTCCCTTTCTTTTCTTTTCTCTTTTCTTTCTTCTTCCTTCTTCTTCCCCCTTTTCCTCTACTGGTGTCGCCTGACGGTGACTTGCCAAGACGCAGGCCAGCGAGCCCGAACTCAACCAAGGCCGATGAACTTGAGGTTCGGCCGATCTAGGCTCCACCGAGGTCACTAGCAGTGGTCAAGCTCGAGTTCGCCAAGATCTGGCAAGCCACGAACTTTGATGTGGCCAGCGAGTTCGAGGCTCGTCTACCTAGACTCGGGCGAGCTGCGAACTTTGTTGCGGCTAGCGAGTTTAAGGCTCGCCTACCTAGATTCGGGCGAGCCGAGAACTTTGTTGCGGCTAGCGAGTTCGGGGCTCGCCTATCTAGATTTGGGCGAGCCGCGAACTTTGTTGCGGCTAGCGAGTTTGGGGCTCGCTAGCGAGTTCGGGGCTTACCTACCTAGATTCAGGCGAGCCGCAAACTTTGTTGCGGCTAGCGAGTTCGGGGCTTGCCTTCTTAGATTCGGGCGAGCCGCGAACTTTGTTGCGGCTAGCGAGTTCGGGGCTCGTCTACCTAGATTCGGGCGAGTCGCAGCTCGGCTAAGGCCGATGATCTCGCGGCTCACTAGTCGAAGCTCTGTTGCGGCTTGCCTGCCCAAATCTAAGCCGAGCTCCAATCAGCGATGGCAAGCTCGGGATCAATGATGGTGATGGTGGCGTGATGGCGAGATTGGCAACGGAGGTCGAGAACGCATAGAGGAGAGGATGGAAGGAGAGAGATAATGGGTCTACCCTCAACCCATATTTGACTCATATTTAACTTTCACTTGACCCATATTTGACCTATATTTAACTTTCACTTGACCCATATTTGACCCATATTTAACTTTCACCTTGACCCATATTTGACCCATTTAACAAAAAGTGAGTCATAATATGGGTTTATGACCCATATTGACACCTCTACTCCAAACCGATTGGTTTTGAGTCCCGAGTTAAACCGGACCCAATGCACACCATAATCCAAATCTGGTCTCTCAAAAATCAACAAATAATATAAACCATAACTTTTGAATCACCATCCTCCTCGAACCGAAAGAGAGACATTAGTTTCCATCAACGAACGAAATTCTTCTTGCTGATTTTTCATTTCAAGGAATGCAATAGAGCACGTAGCTCAAATCAATGAAAGTCTTGATTTGCTTGAGCAGGCTTTGCGTTGGCTGATCAGGGAGAGGCGCAGCTCCATAGGTCCGGCCAACATTCCCGGTGCACCAGGCATTATGCTTGTCTGTGCAGCAATTAAAATTATCCGGCAACAGTTAATCTTCGGAGCGGGAATGCAAGATGTTGATCCAAGTTTCCCACTTGTCTCTGCCAGGATTGCTGTTGCTCTTGGATCCTCGAATGTGATCTCTTGGTGTGCGTTCTGCTCAGTGACTTGCCTTGGCTGATTTTTGTTGCCTGTGTCCTAATGCTGGTACTGCCGTTTGTGTTCATTGCAAGCCAAAAGATTATCTGCGAAGGGCGCTAGTTTCCGGCTTTCAATGAGGTGGTGATGTGTGTTTTATATGAATTTCATTTGTCTGTGACCTTCTCCTGCTGCTCCTGGTGTGGACGTCCTGTTGTATTATTACCCCGCCGCTTATCTAGGGGTTTTACATGTTATGTAACCTTTCCACTGCAAAATCGTTTTCTTTTCCTTTCCTGCTTCTCTGTTTTTCGTCTCATGTCTCTGGCCATATGAAAACTGTCTCGTCATGAATGTGAAAAACTGCGATTCTAAGCAAATTCAAAGGGAGCTGCGCTATTTCCATGCCTCCACTTGCTTATCCCCGCCGTCAAAACCTTAAAATGGCAAAACAACCCACGGTCCCCCGGTCGCCGCAACCTTTCTTGAAGCGCTCATCCTCCTTCATTTTGCTTTCTTCAGCGACTTATTCTGCCCTTGATCGGCGAAAACCCCCCAAATTCCACACTACCCTCCGTCTTCCTCCATCCTCTTGAAGCTCATGCTCATCCCCTTCTTTATAGCCATAGCCTCCGTGTTGGCTCCTTTGGCGAGCACCTGAAGCAGCCGCCTTTCGTGGGGGCGACGGCCATGGCGACTTCGTCTTGCGATTGTCCAAATTCAGGAGCGTGGTTTGGGGTTTGGAGAGAGGGAAGGATTTGAGCTTGCGGAAACGAGAACTCGAGGTCGGAGGGCGAGAGGTAGTGTCGGCGGTGAAGGAGGAGCCGTTGATCATGGCGATTTGCTCGAGGACGGAGAGGTCCTTGGTCTGGGAAGCCGAGTCATCGGTGTCAGAATGGTTGGAGAAGTCACCCGCGGCTTTCTTCTCTTCTTCTTCTTCTGGGTTTGTGATGTTTCGTAGTGATCTCCGATTTCACACCGTCTACTTCCTCGAAACAACGTGTACCGTGGAGATTGAGGGACCCATCGTGGGTTGTTTTGGCATTTTAAGGTTTTGAGGGTATTGGATGAACAAAATGAAGGCGCGGAAATAACGGCCTCCACATCGGGAATCCGGGATTTCTTTTCTGTTGCCGGTCACTTGGTTTCATGCATTCATTAGATGGTAGTTGGCAACTTCATCCCTCACGGTATGTTTGCCAAGCCTGACGTTACTGCTTGCTTCTCTTGGAAAGAATAGATTCTCAAATCTGCTATAGTTGAAAGAAATATCAAACACCGTCTTAAGGTTGACACGCACGAAGAGGCACGACCACAGAAACCCTATTCTTCCTTCTCTTTCAGTTATAATGCCACAGAAAAAAGACCCAAAAAGAAGTTTTAAATTTATTGCCTTATATCAATTCAATCCTAAACATTTCAATTATGCAAATTGAATCATAAACTTTTTGACAATATGTTAATATAATCTATTTGGCTGATTTTGGTCAGAAATCACTAACATGAACGTCGGTCATTTTACGTGACACAACTTGCGTTGAAATTGACAACTTTTTACAATTTTTCTAAATATTTTTCCCTTTTCTTCTTCTTTTTTCTTTCTTTGTTTTATTATTATTATTTATTTTTACAACTCTTGCTCAGTGAGGTCCATCAGCCATAGGCAAGGGCCAACGATACTCAGGCAAGGGTGTTGCAACCCTTGCCAATTGTGAGTGAGGGCCTCTGCACCCTCGTCGAGATCTAATGAGGGTGTCGAGTACTCACCTAGATCTTGGTGAGGCCGTGAAACTCACCAACCATAGTTGGGAAGAAAATGCCACTTAAAATGATTAGCATTCATGTTAATGATTTTTGTCCAAAATTGTTCTAATGGATTATATCGATAAATCGTGAAAAGATTTATGACTCAATTAACATAATTAAAATGATTGGTTATATCGCTTATAATAATAATTAACTAACAAATAGTATTTCTATTATCGACAATAATTTATATTTAATTTTTTTTATGAATAATAAAAATATTTCTCATTTATAAATTTTTGTAATATTTTTTTCCTTTTTCTCTAATCCTCCTCTCTAAGCAAAGTTTAGCAAAAAAATTTCATCCATTTCCTCTAGATGCTGGAGGAGCTTCGAGCCCACGAATCTGACGGCGGTCCGCATCCTGTAGGAGGCCCTTCAATTCCGCGACTGCTACGCCATCCGCCGCAACCTCGCTATCAACCTTACGTAGTGGCGGTGGTTCCATCTCCGCCACCCCCNGGCCGGATCGGAAAGTCCATGCCCGGTCTGGCTCATTCCGGACTGCGATCTCGTCGGTGGCTGCATTAAGGGCCCCGGAGATGTCCTCGTCAGTGGGGACAACACGGCATTAACACCGTGTATAAAAAACAAATCATTTATTAACATTTTTCAAAAATATGTGCAACCATTAAAGGTACTTGGCCCAAAAATAAATAAATAAAATCATTGAGGAACTTGAAAATAAGTCTTAGATTCTTCTTTCTAATTAGTGAAAGGCCCGTGTGTTTTGTGAAAATTTAATGATTTGAAAAACATTTCATTGAAAATGATCAATTATATCACTTATAATAATTAACTAACAAAAGATATTTTTATTATAAAAAATTATATTTAAATTTTAGTGGACGTTGAAATATTTTTCATTTATGTATTTTTGCAAGAGATACAAATAATTAATTTTTTTTTGGAATTGTTTTAAAAAATATGAATTTTTTTTAAATAAACAGACCCTAGATAATGATCACTTTCCCTATTTTTAAACTATCTAAAAAATTGACCGACCAAATAAAAACTATCTAAAAAATTGAATACTACGATGGATTGAACGTTTATTCTGCCAACTTCAATTCATTTCTTTGCCACACTTCGTATATACCATTACAGTAAACATCTATTGGTAAATAAATATGCTTGCAATAGGCCTGTGAATGGACATGTAATGTACGACCAAAAAAAAAGGACTTGTAATGAAGATTATTCAGATAATACTTTGGTTTTATTTTGGAAGTAGTTTTTTGAAATCATAAAACAATTCTTTTTTTTTTCAGTTTAGCTACTTGCTTCTATCATTAAGCAGTCGCCTAGACCGGAATACCAATTACAATTAATCTCATGTGAGGACAAATTACATGTCTTAAAACAACAACTTGAGTGTGGGGACATATATGTCGTGGTCAAGTGAAATAGATCTCACAATGGTGCGGGGGGACATTGTGGGGTTTGGCATCTTGGGCATCTAATAAAACTCAAGCGCAGTGCATATTTGTCACTAGATATCGTGGTTAAGTGCAGGTCAAGTGCAATAGAACTCAACTCACGATGGTGCAAGGTTTGGCGTTTTGGGCATGTAATAGAACTCAAGCGTGAGGGGCAAATTTGTCACTAGATGTCATGGTCAAGTGTAGGTCAAGTGCAATAGAACTCAACTCACGATGGTGCATGATTTGGCGTTTTGGGCATGTAATAAAACTCAAATGTGGGGAAGCATATTTGTCACTAGATGTCATGGTCAAGTGCAATATAACTCAACTCACAATGGTGCGGGGTTTAGCATTTGGGGCATGTAATAAAACTCAAGTGCCAAGGGCATATTCGTCACTAGATGTCATGGTCAAGTGTAGGTCAAGTGCAATAGGACTCACAATGGTGCGGAGTTTGACGTTTTGGGCATGTAATAAAACTCAAACGCGGGGCATATTTGTCACTAGATGTCATGGTCAGTGCAATTGAACTCACAATGGTGCAGGGGCATTGTGGGGTTTGGCATTTTCGGCGATCGTCTACAAAATGTGTTTGGGAAATCGCAGACTCGCATCAAGTTTTGTTCCAGTCGAGGAAGGCAAGAGGTTAATCACACGAAGCTCGGAGTCATGGGAAGCAACAATTCAGCCGTTGACCAGAGGAAAGCATCAACCGTGAACTGCATCATCACTTCACTTCTTAGGTCAGCCTGCTTGGAGTGCTTGAACTGCGAGCAAATTCGTGCTGTTTTGAGTTCCTTTCCTGAAAAAGAACTCCCTATCTCTGATCATGTCCAGTGTGCATGTTCCGTTGCGTGAATGCTGGTTTTATTCGGAAGCAATCTGTACGACGATTTCCTCCTTTCTCAATTTGCATTGGGAACCCAGAATACTGTGTACTGGTCCTCCATTTTTTATTTTATTTTTTATTTTGATTTGATTTGGTTAAACAATCCATGAGTTTATTCTTGACCCTTATTGTTTGACCTTATGTGAAAAACGGTTTTTTGACAATTAGTTTGCTGATTTCAATCCAAGAAATTGAGCAAAGTGTATAATTCAAATTCCTACAGAATGCAACAAATATATGGATACACTAGAGGAGGCCATGTGCCAGCTCATCGGGACAGGCATGCTCCATAGGTCTAGCCAACTTTACCGGTGAATCCGGCAGTATGTTTATCTACACAACAATTAAGATCATCAGGCAAAAATTAGGCTTCGAGATGGGAAGGCAAGATATGGGCCCGAGGTTCCAACTTCCGTATGCTCTCATCTTGTTCTTGGATGTGTCTCATGCAGTCTCCAAATGTGTGTTCTGCTTAGTAACATGCCTTGGTCCATTTTCATTGCATGCATCCTGATTTTGGTTATCCTGTTCATGTTCATTGCAAATCAAAGGATTAATTAGCGAACGGCAGCAATTTCCAGCTTTTGATGTGGGAGTCTGGTCCTCCTGATAATGTGTATTTTCATTGAATTTTGGTGGTCTGGTCCTGCTGGTGTTTGCAGGGGTCTGGTCCTCATGGTGATGTGTGTTTTCTATAAATTATGGTCTGCTTGTGGAACCTTCCGGTGGTGAGGTCTGGTCATCCTGGTGTTTCCTGGGTTCTGCTCCTCCTGGTCGTGTATTTTCTGTGAATTTTGGTTTGCTTGTGGAACCTTGCGGTGGTGCTGGTGTCCTGGTGTTTTCTTGGTTTTGGTCCTGCTGGTGATGTGTATTTTCTTTGAATTTTGGTGGTCTGGTCCTCCTGGTGTTTGCAGGGTGTCTGCTCCTCGTGGCGACGTGTATTTTATATGGATGATGGTTTGCTTGTGTAACCTTCCGGTGGCGCAGGTGTCCTGGTGTTTCCTGGGTTCTGGTTCTTGTACTTTTACCTGGGTTCTGGTTCTTGTACTTTAACCTTGAACACTTTTTTATAGACATGCGGACTCTTGAAATGCCAATACTCAGCACGGGAGACATTAAGTGCTAAAAGTTTGAAAAGGTATACTAAAGTGTCAAATCGGAGCAAAAATGATTAGTTAAGTGCCAATGGCAAAAAAATCTTGCCAAACTACCACATGTCATTTTCCAACGATTTTATTTACTGATGGAGCAAGTTTTTTCAAAATAAAATATCTACGTGGCAATTTAAAAAAAAATTGTCCAAGTCATACTCAAAAAAATAATTTTAAATTGATCTTATGAAAAAAAGTGGGGGAGGGGAAGGGGAGGGTTCGAGTGAGGGTTGTGCTGCCGTCGTCACCTCGCCATCATCGGGAAGGGCTTGTGACGGGGCAAGGCCCGCAAGCCCTTGCCGTAGGTCGACCGGGGTTGCCGTTAGTGGCGGCGAGGGCTGCACAACCCTCGCCCGAACCCTCCCCTTCCCCCTTTTTTTTTTTTTTAAATTAATCAAATTTATAATAATATATTTTTTAAGTTATTTAATATTATTTAATTAATACATATTTTAAATGCCACGTCAGCATGGAAACGACGTCGTTTTTATTAAGTTTTTGCTGACTCAGCTTCCAACGAGCCATATAAGTAAGTTATATTATTAAAATAAGCCACATCAGATTTCCGGCGGCCTTCACCGAAGTTAACACTTAAGTGATCAAATTTTCAAAAAAAGTAGCACTCAAGTGTACTTTTCATAACTTTTGACATTTAAGTATTTTATTGTGCCAAGTTTTGGCACTTGGGCTGTACTTTTGCCTTTTTTTATAATAGGGATGGTTGTTGCATGGCCTGTTCGTAGGATGATTTCACTCTATTTAACAATAATTATAATATTCAAAATTACCAAATGATGAAAATCATATGTCCCTTATGAAACATGTATATATACCATTCTACAGAAAAATAACACATCTGTGGTGAAAGATTTCGGAAAACCCACACCATTGAATGCAATAATAAGCTATTGAATAATCCACCAAAAATGCAAAAGTCCCTCATCCTTTTTCTTTTTCTTTTTTGGGAAAAAAAGCCTAAACAATATGTAAATATGCCGAGGGTGAGGGGAAGCGATGAGATGGAAAAGTCAAACACGAGAAAGAAACACATGTCCAAGAGATCCAGACCCCTATTCCGCCTTCTTCCCCGTATAAAAGCCCTCACTTTAACGTCACACTATATGACAAGTGATATTGCATGTGAAATCATTTTCTTTCTTCTCTTCTAGATTTATTCCCATTATATGGGAATTTAAGCTTTTTGAGTGTTGCACTCTAAACTTCAACTTGTAATATACACCGAGATGCATCCGGCGACTATAATTGGCATTTGATTCATTTTCTAGGTGGGAAATAGAGCAGGGAGCTCAAATTATGGAGGCAAATCACATGATTCTCATTCTCTATTCTTCCTTTCAGGATATAAACATTGCAAGTTTGATATGGTTTGTAGCTTGCTCCTCATATTATGAACTCAGCAATCTATGTACAACAAAATTCAATCTAAAGCAACTAATTGGATAACTCGCAAATCCTAAGTAACTTGTTCGACCAAACTACGCAAGTAAAGCAAGCCGGACAAGTACAAGCTTGATTCATTAACAAAACTCTGGTTTGATTATTGTCGTTGTTCTTTTGAGACCGATTCACCATAATTACTTGTTAATTTCAATCATGCATTAATTATTAATATCACAAGGTATTCATGCCTAGTGCATGGCCGAACAGAGGAATCGGGCCAATTGAGATTTTGGTTCTCAAATCCACGCAAAAAGTTGCTTTTTTCTTTCTTTCTTTCCCTGCTGTAAACAGAGTACTCACATGGATGTGGAAAAAAGATTAAATGTGTAAAAATTGTTAAATATAAAAATAAAAAGTAATATAGGAAAAACATTTAAACGATCTTAAGATCCATATTCAATATTAGTAGGTATGATATAGGATTATATCTTAAGTATTTTCAAATTTATAATTCTGTTATAATTCTGTCCATTTTGTTATTCTGTGCCACCATCATATATATGAAAAATAGACATAATCATTACATAGTTGACAAAATTTTTAAATTGTCTATATCAGCGTTGGTCATGCCACATAGAACGATTGGCATTGCTAGACTGCCACATTAGTGATTTCTTATCAAAATTGGCTTGAATGACTAAATTGACAAATCATTAAAAAGTTTAGGATTAAATTGGTATAAGTAAAATGTTTAAAATTAAATTAGCAAGTTTCAAAAAGTTTAAGAATAAATTCACACAAGTGCAATAGGATCATAACTAAATTGACATAAATATAATAGGTTAATGATTTTTTTTTGGTAATTTTTCTCATGAGCATTATCTCTACCCTTGTCAATGGTCTGCAAGGGTGGGACCCTTGCTGGGCCAGCCCCTTTAAGAAATATATGAATGATCTACCTTTGTAATTACCTTAATTCACTTTACTTGCGAAAACTCAGCAAAAAAGTTTGCTAAGCGCCATAGAAAAAAACAGTAACCATTTTATGATGGATCAGGGATCGAGCACAAGAACACCCCCCCGGAGTCGCTCATCCATTTCAAAGTAAGAGAACCAAAAAAGAATCGATCCTCGAGGCTGGAAAAGATAGAATCCACCATCCTCCTTCTATAGTCGAATGCTACACATCAATTCGTCAATTCGTAACAAAGAATTCAACACCAAATACATAATGATTAATGAGGGATGCATCTAATTGGCCCACTTTTCTTTATTTTGTGTTAAAAAATCGTTGTTTCTTTATATTGAAAATGTAGTTCGATTCTTTATGATTTCAAATGATTTTTCTTTTTTAACTTGAAAATTGATTTGATTAGAGAACTGGTTTTTGAATAGAACGAGCAGTTCCAAGCTTAGAACTTGGAACAGATCCAATCCTAGGCTACTTCAAGGTTCACAAAACAATAAATGAATTGGTTCTCTCCAAAATTAACCTTAAAGTAGTCAGTCAAAGCCAATTCGGTTCGAATCCCAGATTAAAGGGGACCGAATGCACACCATAATTCAATTATTGACTCTCAAAAATCAACAAATAATGAAAATCAGAACTTTTGAATTACCATCCTCCTCGAATTGAAGAGGAACATTATATTACATTAGCGAATGGAATTTTTTCATCGGGTCTAAGCATTAGGGACTTATTGATATATATTTCCCATTAGAGGGCAAATCGAACTTTTTCCTGTCTTTATGAAATTTGTCATTTACCATGTAAAAATGTCTGTCGGGCGATGATGCGACGGCGAGGTAAGGAAAGAGGGAAGTCCTCAAGTCATGTGGGAGGAATGAGGAGAAGTTTAGAGTTTCTTTGACTTGCGAGGTCCTCAAGTCACATGGGTGGAATGCGAAAGCATGACGTGGGGAATGAAGTCCTTTGAGGATCCTCAAAGGACTTCATTCCCCACGTCATGCTTTCGCATTCCACCCATGTGACTTGAGGACCTCCCTCCATTTCATTTACCAAACAAGATCTTCGCATCCTCTATAAGACATGTTGTGGAAGTAGAGAAGTAACCACGCATTGCTCGCAGATCAATGGGAAGCCAACACTCAGCCGGTGTTCGAAGGTAAGCACCGCAACATCCCTAGTCCAACCACCTTCAGTCTGTTGGAGGACTATTGAGTATATTAGTGCTGTTTTGTTTGGAAACCATCTGCACTCCACTTTGATAAGTGAACTTGTCCTTTTCAATGTTGCATTCCGAAACCATGAAACTAGTAAAAATCACTTATATTCTTTTGTCCGTTAATCTATCCATATGCTTATTCTTGATTCATATGGTTCACACTTTTGTGAAAGAAGGTTGTCTAACAAGCAATTTGCTGATTTTTATTCCAAGGAATGCATTAGAGCATGCGGTTCAAATCAATGAAGGTCTCGATTATCTCGAGCAGGCCTTGCATTAGCTTATCAGGGAGAGGCACAACTCTATTGGTCCGGCCAACATTCCTAATGCACCGGGTGTCCTGTTTATTTATGTTGGGATTGAAATCATCCGTCAAAGATTAATCTTCGTGATTGGAAGGCAAGATGTTGACCCAAGTTTCCGACTTGCCTTTGCTATAGTCGCCGTTGCTCTTGGATGTGTCGAGTGTGGTCTCCGGATGTGTCTTTTGCTGGGCGGCTTGCCTTGGCCGATTTTAGTTGCCTGCGTTCTGATGTTGGTAGTCTTGTTCGTGTTCATTGCAAGTTAAAAGGATTATTAGCGAAGAGGTGCTAGTTTTTGGCTTTTGAAGTCGCGATGTGTGTTTTACATGAATTTCATTTGTCTGTAACCTTCCCCCAGCTGGTCCTGATATGGACGTCATGCTGTATTATCACCTCGCGGCTTATCAAGGGGGTTTGCATGTTCTGTAACCTTTCCTCTGCAAAATGTTTTCTTTTCCTGCTTCTCTGTTTTTCATCTCATGTCTCTCTGGTCTTGTGAAAACTGCAATGCGAAAATCTGCAGACTCTAACCAAATATCAAAGGGAGCCGCTATTTCCATGCCTCCACTTGCTTATCCACGTCCTCAAAACCTTGAAATTGCAAAACAACCCATGGTTCCCAAGGCCGCCACAGCCTTTCTTGAAGCGCTCATCATCCTCTTTCATTTGCCTTCTTCAGCAACTTCTCCTGCTCTTTGATCGGAGAAAACCTCCTAGATCTTACAATACCCTCGTCTTCCTCCATACATTTGAAGCTCATGCTCATCCCCCTTCTTAATAGCCCTAGCCTCGGTGTCGCTTCTTCAGTGAGCACCAGAAGCATCCGCCTTCCATGGGGCCAACGGCTATGGCGACTTCCACTTCGACTTCCTCCACGAATCGGGATAATCCAACGGTAAAGAGACCGAGTCGTACTTCGTGGTGAATAACGGACGCTATTTCTCATCAGGATTCCGCTTCAATCGCGAGTCGAATTCGACTCCATCTTGTGATTGCTCGAAATCAGGAGCGTAGTTTGGGGTTTGGAGAGAGGGAAGGATTTCAGCTTATAGAAACGGGAGCTCGAGGTCGGAGGGCAAGAAGAAGTCGTCGACGGCGAGGGAGGAGCCGTCGATCGCGGGGATGTGCTCGAGGACGTAGAGGTCCTTGGTCTGGGAAATAAGGCCTACCGCCGCCGAGTCATCGGAGTTAGAAAGGTAGGGAAATTGTGATGTTTCGTGGCGATTTCCGATTTCACACTGAGCTCTGTTTTTACTCTGTTACCGCTGCGAGCGGTGGGGATAGAATTGCGCTCAACCCGTCGACTTCCTCGAAATGACTCTTGACGCACCGTGGAGATTGCGGGACCCACCGACGGTTGTTTTGGCATTTTAAGGTTTTGAGGGCGCTGGATAAAAGCAAATGGAGGCGTGGAAATAGCGGCCTTCACGTCGGGAATCCGGGATTTCTTTCTATTGCCCGTCGCTTGGTTTGTTGCATTCATTAGATGTTACTTAGCAACTTCACCCCTCACAGTATCTTTGCGAAGACTGACATAAGTGCTTACTTCTCCCGAAAAAAATACATTCTCAAACCTGCTATAGTCGAAAGAAAAATCAAACACCGTCTTAAGGTTGACACGCTTCAAGAGGCACGACCACATAAACACCATTCTTTCTCCTTTTCTAGTTATAATGCCACAGAAAAAATATCAATTTCTTTAAAATTGATTATATTTATATCAATTCAGTATTAAACATTTCAATCGTACCAATTAAGTGATAATTTTTTTGACGTTCTACCAATATAGTCTATTTGGCTGATTTTGGTCGGAAATTACTATTATGGACGTCAATCATTTTATGTGGTACGACCGATGCTGAAATTAACAAATTTTAAAAATTTTAAAATATCGTTTCCCTTTTCTTCTTTTCTTTTCTTTCTTTGTTTTTAATTTTTATTTTTACAACTCTAGGTTGCAAGGTCATTGGTCACAGGCAAGGGTCAAAGACACTCAGGCAAGCTCATAGGCCATAGTAGGGAATAAAAATACAAAATTAAAAAGGAAAGGTAAGATAAGAAAAAAACAACAAAATTAAAAAATTATTTGCGTCAACACCAATCGCCACATAAGACAACTATCATCCATGTCAATGATTTCTGGCTAAAATTGATTTGATGGATTATATTAGTAAATCATCAAAAAGATTATGACTCAATTAGCATAATTAAAAAGATTGGTTATATCGCTTATGGTAATAATTAACTAACAAAAATTATTTTATTGTCGACAATAATTTATATTTAAATTTTTCATGAGGAATCACCTATACATTTTTGCAAGAGAAAATTTTTTTTTCCTTTGACTTTTTCTCTCCTCTTCTCTCTCTCAATCAAACCGAAAGCCAAGTGTCGAGCAATGTAGAGGAACATCAAATTACACTAGAGCACCTGATAAAACAACCATTCCCATGCGTAATTGATGAACAATGTAGTTTTTTTCTCGCCAACGAAGAGCAACTCGCACCTGAAAAACAAAATTCAAAATTCAAAAAGGTGAGATATCAGTAGAATAAAGGTGGAAACAAAGGATGTAATTGCACGTGAGGTGCGTGTGCATCTCTGGCCAGTTGCTTCTCTCATCGGGGTAAGCGGTGGGGGCTAAATGATATATAGTTGTCAAGTGTAGGGGGGTCATTGGAGACAAGCTCAAATGTAGGGGTCTTTTGCAAAAAAGGGGGCTGTTTTTTTTTGTCATAAAAAAAGGAGCTTATTAAGAGCCTAGCCATTTTGTCTGAAAATGCCAAAATGTTTTGGGCGCCAATTGGTTACGATCATGTACGAATTTGCACCCAAATCACTTTGGTCGTAAGGCAGAGAAGATACAGGAAAGGCCAAAATGTTTGAAGCTTTGCCTTCTGATTGCCCAAATTGATTATGATCGTCTACGAATTTGCACCCAAATCATTTTGGTCGTGAGGCAAAGAGGAGGCAGAAAAAACCAAAATGTTTGAAGCTTTGCCTTGTGACGTCATAAGGCAAAAATCATTTTGGTCGCAAAGAGGATGCAGAAACGCCTAAAGGCAAAGCATCATAAGGCAGAAAAGTAACTTGGGTGCAAATTGATAAGGCAGAAAAGTAACTTGGGTGCAGAAAAGTAACCAATTTGCGCCCTTTTGGCGTTTTCCTGCATACTGAAAGCTTTGCCCCGTCTACAAAATGTAGGCTCGCGTCAAGTTTTGTTCCAGATGAGGAAGGAAGAGGCTCATCACATGAAGCCCGGAGTTTAATGGGAAACAACAATTCGGCCGTTCACGGTGATCGGATGTAAGCATCAACCGTTTCTATAGTCTAGACTTCTTCAATAACTTGGAGGACTGCAAGCAAATTCATGCTGTTTTAAGTTCCTTTCCTGAAGAAGAACTTCTTCCTTATCTTTGATCATGTCCACCGTGTGTGTTCTGCGAATGCTGTTTTACTTGGAAACAATCTATACGATGAACTTGTCCTTTCTCATGTTGCATTGGGAACCTACTGTACAAGTACAAATTGCCCACATTTTTTTTTTGGGGTGTTTGGTTAAATAATCCATGAGTTTATTCTTGATCCTTATTGTTTGACCTTATGTGAAAACGGATGTGTAACATGTTGTTTGCTAATTTTGAATCTAAGAAGGGGAGCAGAGTATGTACCTCAAATTATGGCAAAATGTAACAAATACCTAGATACTCTGAATGAGGTCTTGAGTCAGCTCATCAAGGATAGGCATAGTTCCACAGGTCGAGCAAACATTGCCGATGAATCTTGTCCTATGCTTATTTGTGCAGCAATCAAGATAGTCAGGCAAAAATTAACCGTCGAGATGGGAAGGCAAGATATGGGCTTGAGGTTCCAATTTATGTATGCTCTCATCTCTATTGCACTTGGAGGTGTCTCGTGCAGTTTGTAAATGTGCATTCTGCTTAGTAATATGCCTTGGTCCATCTTTGTGGCCTTCATCCTGATTTTGGTTATCCCGTTCGTGTTCATCGTGATTTAAAGGATTAATTAGCGAACGGGTGCAATTTCCGGCTTTCAACGTGGCTGAGGGTCTGATCCTCCTGGTGACGTGTACTTTCTTTGAATTTTGGTGGTCTGGTTCTCCTGCTGTTTGCAGGGGTCTGCTTCTCGTGGTGAAACAACCATTCCCATGCGTAATTGAAGAGCAGCGCAATTTTTTTCTCGCCAACGAAGAGCAACGCACCTGAAAAATGAAATTTCAAACTCAAAAAGGTTTAGATATCAATAGAATGAAGGTGGAAACGGAGAATGTAAGTGCACATGAGATGCGTGTGCGCCTTTGGCTAGTCCTTTTCTCATTGGGGTTAAGTGTTTGGGATTAATTGATACAATATTCGTCAAGTGTCAAGGTAGGGAGTCATTTGAGACAAACTCAAATTCTAGGGGGTCTTTTGCATAAGAGAGCCGTCGCGCTTCCTATGCTGCATCATTTGGAGTTGCGTTTTCTGCATATGAATATATCGAGTGTAATAAATTCATGGTATATTAATGGTGCGAGAAATATCCGAGAGTAAATTTGACAATGCAATGAAACTCTATGCCGTAAAACTTGATGAAACTGGTGTGCGTCAATGTGTAGTTGTTACTAAGTGAATGATGGATTACAAATTTAGAATAAGCGGTTCGAGAATCGTCAAATCCATATGGATATACTCTGATGAGAAGATTAGGTCTTAAAGACATGGTCTCCAAAAACTAGAAATAATTGGAAAGAGGGATCACATAATTAATTTAAGGATGTTGCCGTGGGGATGAGTATGGTTTTGAGCTTAGAATAAAGAAAAATTGAAGTGGGAGGGGGAGGGGGGGGGACATGAATATGTGTAGGGGGTTGGATTGGGGGTGTCCTTGGGACATAGACAAGATTTGATTTTTTCTTTCTTTGTTGTTTTTTCCCCTCAAGCTCTGCTTCCTCCCATCTTCAAAAATGTAGGCTTGCATCTTCACCAGATTGGTTGAACTGTTCTTGAATAGAAAAAGCGGTTCTGGCTTAGAATTGGGAGCCAATATGGTCCTAGGTTGTTTCAAGGTTCGTGGAACATCAAATTGAATTGGTTCTCCCTAGAACTAACCTTGGACCGGTCAGTCCAAGTCATTTCAATTCGATTCCTAAGTTAAACCGAATTCGATACACACCCAATTCAAATCTTGACTCTTAGAAATCAACAAATAATAAAAATCATAACATTTGAATCATCATCCTTGAATAGAAGAGAAACATTAATTACATTGGTGAACAAAAATTTTCATCAAAATTAAGTGTTGGGGGCTAATTAATATATATTTCCCATCAAGGGTAGATTGAATTTTTCCATCTTTATGAAAATTTTCGTTTACCATGCGAAAATGTCTAGAAGAGGATGATGCGAAGGCAAAGTAAAGTAAGAGACCTTGGGTCTAATTGATTATACGTATGACAATGACAAGGAGTAGGAGGGATTGGGGAGGAGTCAATGGCGTCTTGTTTTGCACCAGGTGCATGAGGATCAATGGCGTCCCTCCCCCTCTCCCCCATATATATGTCTGAAGATCTCCGCATCAGACATGTTGTAAAAGTAAAGGAGAAAGTAGCCACGCATTGCTCGGAGATCAACGGGAAATAGCAATTCAGCCGATCAAGGTGTTCGGAGCCGGAGGTAAGTTAGAGAACTCTTGAGTAAATTTATGCTGTTTTGTTCAGAAACCATCTGCTATTTGCTTAGGGTGAACTCATCATTCTCGATGTTGCATACCGAAACTTGCTCAAATCCCCCCAATCTTTTTCGTCTGTAATATATGAATATTGCTAACCAGATCTAATAGCCTATATTTTTTTGTTTGTTGATCTATGAAATGCTTATTCTCAATTTATATTTTTTGCCCTTCTATAAAAGACGGTTGTCTAATAAGTCACTTGGTGATGTTAAGGCATGTGACACAACACAAAGCTCAACCCAACGAAGGTCTTGATTTGCTCGAGCAAATCTTGCGTCAGCTCATCAAGGAGGAGCATAGCTCTATATTTTTTGCCAACATTCCCAATGCATTAGGAATCCTATTTATTTGTGCAGTTATTAAAACCATCAGGCAAAAATTCATCTTCGGGATGAGAAGGTAAAATATTGACCCAAGGCTTCAATTTGTATATACTATGATTGTTGTAGCTTTTGGATGCATCGAATGAGGTCTTCTTATGTACGTTCTACTTGGTGACTTTTGTTGGCCAATTTTAATCTCATGCATCCTAATATTGGTAATTCCATTCGTGTACATCGCGAATTAAAGGATCATTAACGAACGGGTGCTAGTTTTTGGCTTTCAATATGATGATGTGTGTTTTATATGAATTTGATTTATCTATATCCTTCCCTTGTGGGTCCTGATATGGATGCCATGTTGTATGTTCTATAACCATAAATAAATTTCATGTCTCGAAAAATCTCACGTTGCTTATCTAAGGTGTTTTGTGTGATCTGTAACCCTTTCGCTACAACCGCTTCAGTCGAATAATACACATCAATTTGTATTAAAGAATTCAACACCAAATACATAATGATTAATGAGGGATGCATCTATTCAATTGGCACACTTTATTTTTGTGTAAAAAATCAAATCCTTAAAAATAACACATTTTTTCATATTGAAAATATGGTCCGATTCTCTATGATTTCAAAGGATTTTTTTAAAGAAAAGAACACTTGAAAATCAAAGAGAACTGAGGGTTCCAGCCTTGGAACCAAGAGCTGATCGGTCCTAGGCCGCTTCAAGGTTCATGGAACAAGGAATCGAACCGGTTCTCCTTAGAATTGATATTGAACTGGTCCATCTAAGCCGATTCGATTCGATTCTCAGGTTAAATCAGACTCATTGCACATCCTAATTCAAATCTCAACTCTAATAAATCAACATATAATAAAAACAATAACTTTTGAATCACTATACTCCTCGAACCGAAGATGAACATAAAAATTACATCAGTTAGAGACAAAAGTTTTTTCTTGCTCACTGAGACCCAAATGGTAGGACTGAGACCCAGTTAGCAAGGCAAAAAAAACTTAAGTGGGTTCTGACGTCAGACTTCAAGCAAAAAAACTTCAGAAAACTTAAGTGAGTTCTGACGTCAGATTTCACACACTGAAGTCTGACGTCAGAACCCACTTAAGTTTTTTTTGCCTTGCTAACTGGGTCTGAAGCCACTTTAGTTTTTTTCGCCTTGCTAACTGGGACCCAGTGAGCAATCCGAGCAAGCAGAAAAACTTTCGTCTTTAGCGAGCAGGCTTCTTGTCTCTCGGGAACAATCCTACCATTTGACCTTAGGACTTCCTCCTTTTAATTTAAAAATGCAAGATCTTCGCATCATCTATAAGACATGTTATAGAAGTAAAGAAGACAGTAACCACGCTTTGCTCGGAGATCAATGGGAAACCACTACTCAGCCGGTGTTCGAAGGTAAGCACCATGGCATCTCTTTAGTCCAACCTCCTTCAACAAGTTGGAGGATTGAGTAAATATTTGCTTGTATTCTTTTGTCTGTTAATCTATCCATAAGCTTATCCTTAATCTTTATTGTTTCTCTTTCTGTGAAAGAAGGTTGTCTAACAAGCAATTTGCTGATTTTTTATTCCAAGGAATGCATTAGAGCACATAGCTCAAATCAATGAAGGTCTCAATTCCCTTGAGCAAGCCTTGCGTCAGCTCATCGAGGAGAGGCACAGCTCTATAAGTCCAGCCAACATTCCCGGTGGGCCCAGCATCCTGCTTATCTGCGTGGGGATTAAAATCATCCGGCAAAGATTAATTTTCATGATGGGAAGGCAAAATGTTGACTCAAGTTTCCGATTTGCCTTTGCTGTGATCACCGTTGCTCTTGGATGTGTCGAATGTGGTCTCTTGATGTGCATACTGCTTGGCGGCTTGCCTTGGCCAATTTCTGTTGCCTGCATCCTGATGATGGTAGTCCTGTTCGTGTTCATTGCAAGTTAAAAGGATTATTAGGGAAGGGGGCGCCAGTTCCAGCTTTCCATGTGGTGATCTGTGTTTTATATGTAATAACCTTCCCCCTGTTGATCCTGATCTGTTACGTCCTGTTGTATTATTACCACGCGGCTTATCTAAGGGTTTTCTGTACCCTTCCACTGCAAAATCGTTTTCTTTTCCTGCTGCTTTGTTTTCCGTCTTATATCTCTGGTCATATGAAAACTATTTCTGACATGAATGTGAAAATCTGCGACTCTAAGCAAATATCAAAGAGAGCCGCGCTATTTTCCACGTCTCCACTTTGCTTACCCACGCCCACAAAACCTTAAAATGGCGAAAAACAACCCACGGTTCCCTTCCCTGGGTCGCCACAACCTTTCTTGAAGCGCTCATTATCCTCCTTCAGTTTGTCTTCTTCAGCAACTTCTGCTCTCGATCGGAGTAAAACCCCCAAATCCCACAACACCCTCGTCTTCCTCCATCCATTTGAAGCTCATGCTCATTGCTCATCTCCTTCTTAATAGCTCTAACCTCGGTGTGGGTTTCTTCAGCAAGCACCGGAAGCAGCCGCCTTTCATGGGGGCGTCAGCTATGGCAACTTCGTCTTGCGATTGCTCGAATTCAGCAGCGTGGTTTGGGGTTTGGAGAGAGGGAAGGATTTGAGCTCGAGGAAACGGGAACTTAAGGTCGGAGGGCAAAAGGGAGTCGTGGACGGTGAAGGAGGAGCCGATTAACACCGCAATTTGCATGGGGACGTAGAGGTCCTTGGTCTGGGAAACGAGGTCTTCCACAACCGAGTCATCAGTGTCAGAAAGGTTGAGAATTCGTCCGTGGCTTTCTTTTTCTGAGTTTGTGGTGACTTCTGATTTCCCACTGGCTCTGTTTTACTCTGTTACAGCTGCGAGCGGTGGGGATGGAATTGTGCTCAACCGCGAGCTTAAGAGGAACCATCAAATTACAATAGCACACCGGATAAAGCTTCCATTCCCATGCGTAATTGAAGAACAACAAATTTTTTTTTTCTCGCCAACGAAGAGCAACGCGCCTGAAAAACAAAATGCCAAATTGAAAAAGGGTGAGATATCAGTAGAATGAATGTGTAAACGGAGAATGTAAGTGCACGAGAGATATGTGTGCATTTCTGGCCGGTCATTTTTCTCATTGGGGTTAAGGACTGGGGCGTCTTTTGCAAAAGAGGAGCTGTCGCGCTTCCTACGCTGCATCGTTTGTAGTCGCGTTTTCTGGGTATATAATAGTCGGGTGTAATAAAACTCGAGTGCGAGGGGTCTTTTGCAAAAGAGGAGAGGGTACGGGCCTGAACTTTGGTGCTTTGCATGAGATGAGCGGAGTTAAAGGCTAAGCTTTTGCATTCTGATCGTCTACCAAATGTGTTTGCCAAATCGCAGGCTCGCATCAAGTTTTATTTCAGACTAGGAAGGAAGACGTTAATCGCAGGAAGCTTGGAGGGTAATGGGAAACAACAATTTGGCCGATTGCGGTGATCAGATGTACGTATCGACCATTAACTGCAACATCACTTCACTTCTGCAGTCCAGCCTCTTTCAATAACTTTGGTGGGCTGGGCTGCGAGCAAAATCATACTCTTTCGAGTTCCTTTCCGGAAAAGGAACTTCCCTATGTCTGATCATGTCAGCTAAGTGCATGAATCCGTTTTACCTGAATACTGTTTTACTCGAAAACAATATGTGTGATGAACTCCGTCCTTTCTCATGTTGCCTGGGGAACCCAGAGTATAAGTACAAATTGTCCCGATTTTTTTTTTTTTTTGGGTTAAATCATCTGTGAATTTATTCTTGATCCTTATTGTGTGAAATAAGGATGTCTAACAAGTAGTTTAATGATTTTAATCCTATAAGTGGAGTAAAACCTGTAACTTAAATTGCTGTAGACTTTAATGAATATCTTAATATATTTGACAAGACCTTACGTCAACTCATTAAGGATAGCTCTTCAAGTTGAGCCAACATTACCGGTGAATGTAACACTATACTTCTACGCAACAATCAAAATAGTAAGGCAAAAATTAGTCTATGAGATGAGAAGGCAAGATATGGACCCGAGGTTCCAAGTTCTATATGCTCTCATCTCTATTGCCCTTCGATGCATCTCTGCAATCTCCAAATGTGGATCTACTTGTTGACAAGCCTTGGAACCTTTTCATTGCATTCATCTTAATTTTGGCGATCCCATTTGAGTTCATCTCGAATCAAAGGATTAATTAGCAAATGGCGATAGTTTTCGGCTTTAGATATGGTTGATGGTCTAGTATTTGCTGTGGTATGGTCCTCATGGGGATGTGTACTTTCTATGAATTTTGTTACGCTTATGTAATCTTCCTGTGGTGAGGTCTAGCCCTCCGTGTGTTTGCTGGGCCTAGTTCTCTATATAAAAATTCAATTTAAAGTATCTAATTGGAAAGTTCGCGAATTCTAAGTAACTTATTCGACTGTACTACACAGGTAAAGCAAGTTGGACAAGTACAAGCTTGATTCATTATCAAAGCTTCGGTTTGATCACTATCGTTGTGCTTTTGAGACCGGTTTGCCATAATCACTTGTTAATTTCTCTCATGCATTAACAATTAATATCACAAGGTGCTCATGCCTAGTGTATGGCCGAATAGCAGCGACCATGTGTGCATGTTATTTATTTCTCTACATAACCTCATAATAACAGACGAATCATTCCAATTGAATCTCCATTAGTATAGCGTGGAGATTCAATTGAAACCGTACACATGCACGAGGATGTCTCTTGATTCCCTTTAGCAATTGCATTACCTAACATTAAATCTAAACTCAAATATATGTGAGAAAATTGGAAAAATTACTCAAAAAGTTCTAAACCTATTGTGCTTGTGTCAATTTAATTCTAAATCTTTGACAACTTGTCAATCTAAATCTCTCAATTATGTCAATTTAGTCTTAAACATTTTAATGAGTTGCCAATTTATTCATAAATCTTTTAACTATTTGTCAATTTAGTCCGTCTGGCCAATTTTGGCTAGAAACTATTGATGTAGCTTGGCTATCCTATATAGCATGATTAGTGTTGATATGGACAATTTTTGTATTTTTTAATAAATTAATAAAATTTTTATGTGTTTTTTTTTTCTTTCTTCCCTTTCAACCTCATCAATTAGCCTCGCTAGATCTAGGGAGGGTCAAGCCTCCCTGGAGGTGGGTAAGGCTTGCCTTGGCTAGAGGCCAATGAGGGCAAGCTTTGCCAAAGGTTGGTGAGGTTGACCTCGCTGGCCATTGCCAAGGCTTGGTAGCTAGAGGAAGAAGGGAAGGGAAAAAAAAGAAAAAAAATCTAGAAAATTATAAAAAAATTTCAAAATTGTTAACGTTGGCGTCAGCCATGCCACATAAGAAAGACAATGCTACTAGACCATTACCTTAGTAGTTTCTAGTTAAAATTAGCTGGAATGACTAAATTAGCATTTGGCAACTTATCAAAAGATTTAAGACTATATTGGTATAATTAAAAAGTTTATGACTAAATTGGGACAAGTACAACAAGTTTAGGATTTTTTTGGTAACTTTCCTTATGAACATTATCCTTGCCTTTGCTGGTGGTCCAGCGAACCCTTTTAAGAAACATATAAATGATTTCCTTTCGTAATTACATTCTCTATCATTAATTCATTTTTCTTGTGAAAACTCAGCAAAAAAGATTGGTAAGTGCCCCAAGAAAAAGTGGCGAATCATTTTGAGATGGATCCTAGATCGAACATGAGAACATCCTATGGAGTCCCTTAGCCATTTCAAATTAAGAGAACCAAAGATGAATGTCTCCTACAGGCTAGAAAATATAGAATTATTGTCCTGCTTCAGTAGTCAAATGCTACACATCATTTCATATCAAAGAATTCAACGCCAAATACATAATGATTAAGGATTCATCTACTCAAGAACAACGCACTTTTTGTGTGTAAAAGATCAAATTCTTAAAAATAACATGTTTTCTTCCTATTGAAAATATGATTCGATTCTCTATGATTTCAAAGGATTTTTTTTTTTATATAAAAAAGGTGGACTTGAAAACTAATTCAATTCAGAAATCGGACTAGTCGAACTAATTCTTGAATAGAATCGGCGGTTCTGCCCTTGGAACTGAGAATTAATGTGGTCCTAGGTTGCTTTAAGGTTCACATAACTGGAAATTGAACCGATTCTCACTAGAACTAACCTTGAACCAGTCAATCCAAGCTGCTTCAATTCGATTCCCGAATTAAACGGATCCAACATACACCTCAATTTAAATCTCGACTCTCAAATGTCAACAAATAATTAAAAACATAACTTTTGAATCGTCATCCTCCTCAAACTGAAGAGAATCATTAAATTACAGTAGCGAACGAAATATTTTCATCGGGACTAAGTGTTGGGGGCTAATTGATATATATTTTCCATCAAGGGGTAAATTGAAAATTTCCCCGGCTTTATGAAATTTGTCGTTCACCACGCAAAAATGTCTTCCAGATGATGATGCGAAGGCGATTTAAAGAAAGAGGCATTGGGTCTAATTGATTATACACATATACACAATGATAATTACGAGGAGAAGCATGAGTCAAATCCCTGCGTGCTGTGTGGAAGAGGGGTGTTGAGGTATTTGTTAGACGGGTGCTCAGGTTTGTCACTCATTGTGTATTCAGGATGCAAAAGTTCTAAGATCGTTATTATATAATTGGATCTTCTGCAATTTTATATTGTTATTATATAATCGGAGCTTCTGCAATTATATATATATATATATATAGAATTGCGAATTGCCGCCCTGAGTATCCACAGTGACAGTGACAAGCCTGAGCACCAGTCTAACATCATTTTCGCGCCTCTATATATACACACGTCGTCTGTGATGTTGTAGAAGCAAAGAAGAAAGCAACCAGGCATTGCTTGGAGATCAATGGGCAACAACAACTCAGCCGATCACGGTGTTCGGAGGTAAGCACCACAACGTCTCTGTAATCCAACCTCCTTCAACAAGTTGGAGGACTCTGATTAAAGTCATGCTGTTTTGTTCAGAAACCATCCACACTCTTCTTAGAACAGGTGAAATTGTGCTCTTCAATGTTGCATACTGAAACCTGTTCAAATCGCCTACATTTTTTCTGTCCGTCAATCTATGAATATGCTGGTTTCATACTGAAACCATGAAACTAGTAGAAATCGCCTGTATTTTTTCTCTATTAATCTATCAATGTGCTTATTCTCGATCCTTTTGTTTGCACTGTTGTGGAAGACAAAAGTCTAACAAGTCGCTTGATGATGCTAAGGCATGCAGCACATCACGTAGGTCAAATCAATGAAGTTCTTGATTCGCTCGAGCAAGCCTTGCATCAATTCATTAGGGAGAGGCATGGTACTATAGGTTCGGCCAACATTCCTGGTGCACCGGGCATCCTACTTATCAGCATGGCAATTAAAATCACCGGGCAAAGATTCATCTTTGAGACAGGAAGGCCAGATGTTGACCCAAGGTTTCAATTTGTATCCACTATGATCACTATCGCTCTTGGATGCATCAAATGTGGTCTTCTTATGATTGTTCTACTTGGTGACTTGTGTTGGCCCATTTTCATTGCGTGCACCCTAGTATTGGTAATCCCATTCGTGTCCATCGCGAATTAAAGGATTATTAGAGAAGGGCGCTAGTTTGCGGCTTTCGAAGTGGTGAAGTCTGTTTTATACGAATTTCAATTGTCTGTAACCTTCCATTGCAGGTCTGTTCTGGACGTCGTCATGTTGTATGCTCTGTAGCCTTAAATAAATTTTATATTTTAAAAAATCCCACGCTGCTTATCTAAGGGGTTTTACATGTTCTGTAACCCTTTCGCTACAAAATCGTTTTCTTTTCCTGCTTCTCTGTTTTTCTCTGTTTTTCTTCTCATCGCTCTGGTCATGTGAAAACCGTCTCGACATGAATGTGAAAAACTGCAGGCTCTAAAGCAAATATCAAAATCCAAGATTTCTTTCAGTTGCCCATCGCTTGGTTTGTTGCGTTCATTAGATGTAGCTAGGAACTTCACCCCCTCACGGTATCTTTGCAAAATCTAACATAACTCCTGACATCTCTGAAAAAAGAAGATCAATCTGCCCCCCCCCCCAAAAAAAAAGGCTGACTTCTGTAAGAATCTGGAGGAGCTTGAGCCCACGAATCGGACGGAAGTGCGCATCCTCGCCCCCGGCCTTGAGTGGTGGTGGTTCCAACCCCCCATACTCCTAGCTCTTGATGCGCCTCCTCCGCCACGTCGGACGACACTTTCCTCTTCGTCCCTGACTCCGTCACCTCCTTCGGCCCCACCGCACTCTCCTCAGTGCTTCGACCCGACCCGCTCCATCTTGTGGGTCAACGCCTGGACGGTCTCCACAAATGGGTTGGTCGCCCAGGTTGAGGGAGTACTTCCCACACCTCGCTCGCCGTCGCACATTTCGGCGACAGGTTGATGCCGGCGAGGGACTCGAGGATGCACGACTTGCTGGAGGACCGGTGGCCGACGATGACGATGCTGGGGAGCTGGATTCCATCCTCCATGACCATGTTCAAGCTTGTCGAGCAAGGGGCGGATCCGGTTGTTGTAGGAGAGAGAGAGAGAGAGGAAGGAGATGACACAGAAGTTGATGGGGGAGAGAGGGAAAGAGAGTAAGGGGAGAGGAAAAGTCAAATGAGGAAAAAGAAATGTTAACGGAATAAATGGATGGACACTTAACCCTTAAGGCAGATTTGGAAAAAAATATAAAACATCACCTAAGGTTGACCTGTACGAAAAGGCACGATCACTGTTCTTTCTCCACTTTCGGTTATAATGCCATCACATGAAATTTAAGCTTTTGGAATGTTGAGTCCTTGCTTCAAAGCCATGGAGAGAGAAAGAGAGAGTTCCATCTTCTTTTGCTTCTGACTCCAAGCTCGCCTCTACTGCAATTATACGATAAACGTTATAAGCCATGTTCTGGGGAGAGTTATTGTCTATCAGCCTCTACGGTAAAATCAGCTCCGGGCTGGAGAGAATAGTTTACTCTATGGCAGATGTCAGCAATTTGTGTCCCAAGATTAGATGAGAAAGATGCTCAATATCATTTAATTGAATAGTTGGCCCAACTCCAAAATCAGCGGGTGAGTTAATGGTTAAAGGACCATTAGATAATGCCCTATTGATTTTAAGTCACCTTTTAGTCTTTACCCTTTCCCAATGACGTGGAGGTCCTTGGTCTAGGAAATAAGGTCTTCCACTACCTAGTCATCCGTGTCAAAGGTTGGAGAATTCGGCCGTGGCTTTCTTCTTCTACTTCATCATCTTCTTCTTCTTCTGGGTTTGTGGTGATTTCTGATTTCCCACTGGCTCTGTTTCCACTGCGAGCGGTGGGGGTTGAATTGTGCTCAACCGCGAGCTTAAGAGGAACCGTTAAACTACAGTAGCACACCAGATGAAACAACCATTCCCGTGCGTAATTGACGAAGAGCGCAATTTTTTTCTCTCCAACGAAGAGCAACGCACCTAAAAAACGAAATTCCAAACTCAAAAAGGGTGAGATATCAATAGAATGAAGGTGGAAACGGAGAATGTAAGTGCACGTGAGATGCGTGTGCGCCTCTGGCCGGTCACTTTTCTCATTGGGGTTAAGTGTTGGAGATTAATTGATACAATATTCGTCAAGTGTTGGGGATCATTTGAGACAAACTCAAATGCTAGGTGGTCATTTGCAAAAGAGGAGCTGTTGCGCTCCTTACGCGGCATCATTTGGAGCCGCGTTTTCTGGATATGAATATATCAAGGGTAATAAAACAAATATAGGGTATCTTAGTTGGTGTGAGAAAATATCCAGGAGTAAATTTGACAGTGCAATGAAACTCTGTGCCATAAAACTTAATGAAATTGGTGTGCGTTAATACGTAAAAGTTACCAAGCGAATGATGAATTACAAATTTATAATAAGTGGTTCGAGAATAGTCAAGTTCGATATGGATATACTCTAATGAGAAGATTAGATCTTAAGGAAATGGTCTCCAAAAACCTAGAAACAATTGGAAAGAGGGATTACATAATTAATTTGACGATTTAGGCGTGGGCATGAGTATGGTTTTGAGCTTAGAATAAAGAAAAATTTAAGTGGGGAAGGGGGGGGACATGAATACGTGTAGGGGGTTTGGATTGGGGGTGCCCTTGGGGCACAGACAAGATTTGACCTTTTCTTTCTTTGTTGTTTTTTCCCCCTCAAGCTCTGCCTTCCTCCCATCTTAAAAAATGTAGGCTTGCATTTTCAACCAGACTAATTGAACCGGTTCTTGAATAGAACAAGTGGTTGTGGCCTTAGAATTGGGAATCGATATGGTCCTAGGTTGTTTCAAGGTTCGCGGAACATCAAATTGAATCGGTTCTCCCTAGAACTAACCTTGGATTAGTTAATCCAAGCCGTTTCGATTCAATTCCTGAGTTAAATCATATTCGATACACACTCCAATTCAAATCTTGACTCTTAGAAATCAACAAATAATAAAAATCATAACTTTTAAATCATCATCCTTGAACGGAAGAGGAACATTAAATTACATCAGTGAACAAAATTTGTCATCAAGATTAAGTGTTGTGGACTAATTGATATATATTTCTAATCAAGAAGCAAATTGAAATTTTGCGTCTTTATGAAATTTGCCGTTTACCATGCAAAAATGTCTATAACAGGATGATGCGAAGGCAAAGTAAAGAAAGAGGTGTTGGGTCCAATTGATTATACATATAACAATGACAAGGAGGAGCAGGCGGGATTGGGGGAGTCGGAGGATAAACATTATATACATGGGATTTGGTGCAGACGGAGTAAGGCACCGCAAGCGGCACATCCTCGCCCCCACCCAATATATATCATCTCCGCATCAGACATGTTCTAGAGATAAAGAAGAAAGTAGCCACGCATCGCTCGGAGATCAATGAGAAACAACAACTCAGCCGATCACAGTGTTTGAAGGGAAGCACCGCAACATTTCTGTAATCCAACCTCCTTAAGTAAGTTTGAGGACTCTTGAGTAAATTCATGTCGTTTTGTTCGGAAACCATCTGCACTCCCCTTAAGGTGAACTCGTCCTTTTGGATGTTGCATACCAAAACCTGTTCAAATCACCCAAGTCTTTCTTGTCTATTAATATATGAATATTGCTGACCAGTTCTAATGTCCTATATTTTGTTGCCCGTTGATCTATGAATATGCTTATTATCGATCTATATTGTTTGTGCTTCTGTAAAAGACAATTGTCTAATAAGTCACTTGGTGATGTTAAGACATGTAGCACAACACATAACTCAAACCAACAAAGGTCTTGATATGCTTGAGCAAACCTTGCGTCAGTTCATCAGGGAAAGGCATAGCTCTATATGTTTGGCTAACATTCCCAATGCACCAAGAATCTTGTTTATATGTGTAGCGATTAAAATCATGAGGCAAAGATTCATCTTTGGGATGAGAAGGCAAAACATTGACCCAAGGCTTTGATTTGTATATGCTATGATCACTATAACTTTTGGATGCGTTGAATGTGGTCTTCTTATGTACATTCTACTTAGCGACTTTTGTTGGCCAATTTTCATTGCGTGCGTCCTAATATTGGTAATTCCATTCATGTCTATTGTGAATTAAAGGATCATTAGCGAACAGCCTTAGTTTCTGCTTTCAATTCAATGTGGCGATGTGTGTTTTGTACGAATATGATTTGTCTGTAACTTTCCATTGCAGGTCCTAATATGGACGTCTTGTTGTATGTTCTGTAACCTTGAATACATTTAGAACCTTTACCTCCTCACAGCATCTTTGCCAACTCTAATGTAACTGCTAACATCTCTGGAAAAATGAAGTACGATCTAAAAAAACAAAGGCCCAATTCCCTAAAAATCTAGACCCAATTTTATTCCAATCTTTTTTATCTTATAAAAATTTAAACTTCCGATGAATTCCCAAATTTGCCGATGGTGAAGTTTCCATCCAATATACACCGTTCAGTTCCATCCAATTCCACCCGTCCAATTATTATTTTTTCCTTTGACTTTTCCTCTCCCCCTCCTCTCTCTCTCTCTCTCTCTCTCTCTCTCTCCCCACCGAACCCAAACCAAAGGTAATAGCAGAAAAATTTCAACTTTCTTCAGCCCAAGAATCGGACGATGGTCTGCACGATGTACGAGGCCCTTCAATTCCGCGACTGCGACGCCATCCACCGCACCCTCGGCCCCGACCTCGAGTGGTGGTGATGATGGTGGTATA
>CM026417.1:44288728-44309017 GCA_014858505.1 Corymbia citriodora subsp. variegata | reverse complement strand
TGATGCGCCTCCTCCGCCACGTCGGACCACACCTTCCTCTTCGTCCCTGACTCCGTTACCTCCTTCGGCCTCGCTGCGCTCGCCCGAGTGCTCGACCCGACCCACTCCATCTCGCGGGTCAACGCCTGGACAGTAGGAGTGGTCGCCCAGGCTGAGGGAGTACTTCAGCACCTCGCTCACCGTCACGCGATTCGGCGACTCCCTGCCGTCGGATCCTCGACAGCCGACATCGCCTTGCTGCATCGCCAGTCGCTGTGGGAGAGCAGCGCATATAGCCGGATTGGAAAGTCCATGCCCGGTCTGGTTCTCCCTGGACAGGGTGATCTCGTTGGTGGCGGTGTTCATGGCGTCGAAGATGTAGTCCTCGTCGGGGGGGACGCCTTTCCCTATGATCTCGAGGAAGAGCTCGGGGTTGTCTTGGAGTCACATGACGCTAGGGATTCGCGTGCACATGCCCTGTCCCCACCACAGGTAGATGCCGGTAAGGGACTCGAGGATGCTCGACTTGCCGGAGGACCGGTCGCCGCCGTTGACGACGCTGGATAGCTGGATTCCCTCCTCCATTACCATGTCGAAGCCTGTCGAGCAGGGGGCGGATCCAGTTGTCGTAGCCGTACGAGAGAGAGAAGAGAGAGAGTAAGGGGAGAGGAAAAGTCAAATGAGAAAAAGGAAATTTTGACGGAATAAATGGATGGACCCTTAGCCCTTAAGGCAGATTTGTGAACCAGTTGAAACTTGTTTTTTCTTTTTTTGACCAAAACAAATGTTTGTTTGATTTGGGTTTAAACTTATTGCCATCATACGAAATATAAGCTTTGAAACGTTTGTATGTTAAACTTCAACTGAGTACAAGAACAAGAGATCTTCAATTTACATTTCATCGGAAGAAGACATTGCTCAAAGCTATAAAGAAAGAGGAGGAGAGCAATTGGAACCGTAACATGGGAATCACCGCCCTCCGCAAACTAGAGAGGAGCCTAAATTACATAAGCACACCAGAAAAAATAACCATTCCCATGCATAATTGAAGAACGCACTTTTCTTTCATTTTTTATTCTTTTTTTTTGTGGCAAAGGAAGAGCAACGCACTTGGAAAAACAAAATTTTCTAGAGTTAAAAAGAAGAAATATCAGTGGAATGAAGTGTAGGTAAGATGCGTACGCACCTCGGCCACTTTTCCCGTTAGAGTTAGGCGTTGGTAGCTAATTCATATTATATTTGTCTAAGTGTGGGAGGTCATTTCATCAAGACATCATTTTAGCAAGAAAAGGGTCATTTGAGACATCATTAAGACATTTTTTAGCAAACAAAGAAAAAGGAAATTTGAGACATCTTAAGACTTTTTTTAGCGCAAAAGGATAGGTCGATTGAGACCATCTTAAGACCTTTGCTATAGAAAAAGAAGAGGTCATTTGAGACAACTGCAGGAGGTCTTTCGCAAAAGGAGCCAATCATGTTTGCAAAATCGAAGGCTCGCATCAAGTGGCATTTCAAAGGAGAAAGGATGAGATTGATCACACAAAGCTCAGTGTTCAATGGGAAACAACAATTCAGCTGATCACTATGGTCGGATGTAAGAATCAATGGCGAACTGTAACATCTCTTTGGCAGTGTAGTCCAGCCTCCTTCAGTAAGTTGGTGGATTGCGAGCAAATGCATGCCTCACCTCTATTGCTTTTGGATGTGCCTCGTGTAATCTCCAAATATGCGTTCTGCATATCATTGCTTGCATCCTGATTTTGGTTGTCCCGTTTGAGTTCATTGCAAACCAAAGGAGTACTTAGCAAACGGCAGTGGTTCCCAGCCTTTTATGTGGATTAATTACATTCGCTAACATTAATTCACTTTTCTTATAAAAACTAAGCAAAAAAGATAGGTAAGCGCCACAAGAAAAAGCGGTGAAACATTTTGAGACGACTCTTGGATCGAACATGAGAACATCCTACAAAGAGTCCCTCATCCATTTCAAAGTAAGAGAACCTAAAACGAATTTGTCCTAGAGGCCGAAAAATATAGAATCCACTATATTGCTTCAATAGTCGAATAATACACATGAATTTGTATCGAAGAATTCAACACCAAATACATAATGATTAATAAGGGATGCATTTACTCAATCAGCACACTTTATTTTTGTGTAAATAAATCAAATTCTTAAAAATAACATGCTTTTTCATGTTAAAAATATGGTTCGATTCTCTATAATTTCAAAGGATTTTTTTTTTTTAAAGAAAAGAAGACTTGAAAGCCAATTCAATTCGGGAACCGAACTAGTTGAATTGGTTCTCAAATTGAACCAATGGTTGGAACTGGGAGCCGATCTGTCCTAGGCTGCGTCAAGGTTTGTGGAACAAGAATCAAAACCGGTTCTCCTTAGAATTAACCTTAAACTGGTCAGTCCAAGCAGACTTGGTTCAATTCCCAAGTTAAACCAGACCCAATGCACACCCTAATTCAATCTCGACTCTCATAAATCAACAAATAATAAAATTAACTTTAAATTACCATCCTCATTGAATCTAAGAGGAACATTAAATTATATCAGCTGGAGACGAAAGTTTTTTTCCTAGCTCACTGGGGACCCAAATGGGAGGAATGCTCCTGAGAGACAAGCCTTTGCGCACTGGGTCCCAGCGAGGCCAAAAAACTCTCGTATCACCTGGACCTCCCAGTGAAGCTAAAAAAACTCTCAAAAAAACTTTCATATCACCTGGTCCTCCCACTAAGCAAAAAATACTTTCGTATCAAACTTTCGTATCACCTGGGCCCCAGGTGATACGAAATGGGAGGAATGCTCCTGAGAGACAAGCTAGCTGCTCATTGGGTCTAGGCGAAGCGAAAAGCTTGAAGCTCGTTTTCCGCTTGTTGCTCATTGGGTCTAGGCGAAGTGAAAAAACTTTCGGATCACCTGCGGCCCAGGTGATGCCGAAGACTTTAGTGTACTTTGCCTTGTTGCTCATTGGGTCTAGGCGAAGCGAAAAAGCTTTCGGATCTCGCTTTAAACTTTCATATCTCGCTTCACCTGGACCCAGTGAGCAACAAGCTTGTCACTTAGGAGCATTCCTCCCATTTGACCTTAGGATCTCCTCTTCATTTACAAACACAAGATCTTCGCATCCTCTATAAGACATTTTGTTGTAGAAGTAAAGAAGACAGTAACCACGCATTGCTTGGAGATCAATGGGAAACCACAACTCAGCCAGTGTTCGGAGGTAAGCTCCACAACACCTCTGTAGTTTAGCCTCTTTCAGCAAGTTGGAGGACACTGAGTAAATTCATGCTGTTTTGTTGGGAAACCATCTGCCCTCTGCTTAGATTAGGGGAACTCGTCCTCTTCTTCAATATTGCATACTGAAACCATGAAACCAGTAAAAATCGTCTGTATTATTTGTCCGTTAATCTATCCATATGCTTATTCTTAATCCTTATTGTTTCTGCTTTCGTGAAAGAAGGTTGTCTAACAAGCAATTTGCTGATTTTTTATTCCAAGGAATGCATTAGAGTACATAGCTCAAATCAACGAAGGTCTTGATTCCCTTGAGCAAACCTTGTGTCAACTCACTAGGGAGAGGCACAGCTCTATAGGTCCAACCAACATTCCCGGTGCATCAGGCATCCTGCTTATCTGCGCAGGGATTAAAATCATCCGGCAAAGATTAATCTTCATGATGGGAAGGCAAGATGTTGGCCCAAGTTTCCAACTTGCCTTTGCTGTGATCACCGTTGCTCTTGGATGCATCGAATGTGGTCTCCTGATGTCTGTTCTGCTTGGTGGCTTGCCTTGGGTGATTTCTGTTCCCTGCGTCCTGATGTTGGTAGTCCTCTTCATGTTCATTGCAAGTTAAAGGATAATTAGGGAAGGGGTGCTAGTTTCTGGCTTTTGATGTGGCGATGCGTGTTTTATATGAATTTCTTTTGTCTGTAACCTTCCCCTGCTGGTCCTGATATGTAAGTCCTGCTGAATTATTACCACGCGGCTTATATAAGAGTGTTCTGTAACCTTCCATTGCTGTTTTCTTTTCCTGCTGCTTTGTTTTATGTCTCTGGTCAGATGGAAACTATTTCTGACACGAATGTGAAAATCGGCGACTCTAAGTAAAATGTCAAAGAGAGCCACGCTAATTCCACGCCTCCACTTAACTTACCCACGCCCCCAAAGCCTTAAAATGGCAAAACAACCCACGGCTCCCTTTCCTGGGCGCCACAACCTTTCTTGAAGGGCTCATCATCCTCCTTCATTTTGCCTTCTTCAGCAACTTCTTCTGCCCTTGATCGGGGAAAACCCCCCAAATCCCACAATATCCTCGTCTTTCTCCATGCTCATCCCTTCTTAATAGCTCTAACCTTGGTGTCGGCTTCTACAGCGAGCACCAGAAGCAGCCGCCTTTCATGGGGGGCAACGACTATGGCTACTTTGTCTTGCGATTGCTCAAATTAAGCAGCGTGGTTTGGGGTTTGGAGGGAGGGAAGGATTTAAGCTTGCGGAAACGGGAACTCGAGATCAGAGGGCAAAGGGGAGTCGTCAGCGGTGGAGGAGGAGCTGAGAATGGTGGCAATTTGATCGAGGACGTAGAGGTCTTTGGCCTGGGAAATCAGGCCTTCCACTGCCGAGTTATCGGTGCCAGAAAGGTTGGACAATTTGGCCGTGGCTTTCTTCTTCTTCTTCTTCTTCTTCTCCATCTTCTTCCAGGTTTGTGGTGATTTCTGATTTCCCACTGGCTCTGTTTTGCTCTGTTACCGCGAGCAGTGGGGATAGAATTGTGCTCAACCGCGAGCTTAAGAGGAACCATCGAATTACAGTGGCACACCAGATAAAACAACCATTCCCATGCGTAATTGAAGAAAAACACAGTTCTTTTTCTCGCCAACGAAGAGCAACGCACCTGAAAAACAAAATTCCAAATTCAAAGAGGGTGAGATATCAGAAGAATGAAGGTGGAAACGGTGAATGTAAGTGTACGTGAGATGCGTGTGGGCCACTGGCCGGTCACTTTTCTTATCGGGGTCAAGCATTGGGGGCTAATTGATATAATATCTGTCAAGTGTGGAGGGGTCATTTGAGAGAAACTGAAATGCAGGGGGTCTTTTGCAAAAGAGGAGCCGTCACGCTTCCTACGCTGCATTATCTGTGGTGGCGTTTTCTGCGTATGAATATGTCGAGTGTAATAAAAACTCAAGCGCAGGGTATAATTGTCAGTGCAATAAAACTCCATGCCATAAAACTTGATGAAACTGGAGTACGTCATTGCGATAAAACTCTACCACAGGCGGGGGTATAAAAGCTCTGCCTTCCTCCCCATCGACAAAATGTTAGGATCACATCAAGTTTTGTTTCAGAGGAGAAAGGGAAGAGGATAATCACACGAAGCCCGGAGTTTAATGGGAAACAACAATTCAGCCGATCGTGGTGATCAGAGGTAAGTATCGACCATTAACTGCAACATCACTTCACTTATGTAGTCCAGCCTCTTTCAATGACTTGGAGGACTGGGAGCAAATTCATGTTGTTTCGAGTTGCTTTCCTGAAAAAGAACTCCTTATCTCTGATCATGTCCGATGAGTGCGTGATTTCGTTACCTAAATGCTATTTTATTCGAAAACAATATGTGTGATGAACTCGTCCTTTCTCTTGTTGCATTGGGAGCTTGGAGTACAAGTCCAAATCGTCCAGATTTTTTTTTTTTTTTGGTTTGGTTAAATAAATAATCCATGAGTTTATTCTTGATCCTTATTGTGTGAAAAACGAATGTCTAACAAGTAGTTTAGTAATTTTAATCTTAGAAATAGAGTAGAGCATGTAGTTCAAATCGCTGCAGGTTATAATGAATATCTTGATATTCTAGATAAGGGCTTGCATTAACTCATCAGGGATAATTTTACGGTTGAGCCAACATTACCGGTGATGCGGCACTTAGCTTATTTACACAGCGATCAAGATAGTTAAGCAAAAATTAGTCTTCGAGATGAGAAGGCAAGATATGGGCCCGAGGTTCCAAAATTTGTATGCTCTCGTCTCTGGTGCCCTTGCATGCTTCTCATGCAGTCTCCAAATGTATGTTCTATTTGCCAGCATGCCTTGGGACTTTTTCATTGCATTCATCCTAATCTTGGTGATCTCATTTGAGCACATCCCGAATCAAAGGATTAATTAGTGAATGACGACAGTTTTTGGCATTCCATATGGTTGATGGTTTGGTGTTTGCTGGGGTTGATGGCGATGTGTATTTTCTATGAATTTTGATTTGCTTGTGATGGTGAGGTCTGGTCCTCCGTGTGTTTGCTGGGCCTAGTTCTCTATACAACAAAATCCAATTTAAAGTATCTAATTGGACAGTTCACATATTCTAAGTAACTTATTCGACGGTACCACACAAGTAAAACAAGCTGGTGAAGTACAAGCTTAATTCATTAAGGTTTGATCACTATCGTTGTGCTTTTGAGACCGATTTACCATAATTACTTTTTAAATTCATTCGTGCATTAATTATTAATATCACAAGGTACTCATGCCTCTCGCATGGCCGAACGGCAACGTTATTTCTCTACATAACCCAATGATAATAGACAAATCGTTCTGATTAGATCTCCACTAGTATAGCGGGGAGATTCAATCAGAACCGTACAAAAGCACGAGGATGTGGGCTGATTGATATAAATTTCCCATTGGAGGGCAAATTAAAATTTTCCCTGTCTTCATGAAATTTGTCTTTTACCATACAAAAATGTCTACCAAACGAGGATGCGAAGACGAAGTAAAGAAAGAGGGGTCGGGGCTAATTGATAAATATGTAGTCTTTAGAAAAATATGCAATTACATAGTCTTTAGGAATGTTCCCTCCTTTCCATTGTCGTTAATATATACGCGTGGGACAATCAAAAGGAGGGAGCATTTCCTCCCATTTGACTTGAGTACCTCCCGTCCCTCGACTGAATGTCACGATCAAAAGGAGGGAGGGACTCAACTGAGGTCTTCCACCGCCGAGTCATCGGTGTCAGAAAGGTTGGAGAATTCGGCCGTGGCTGCTTTCTTCTTCTTCTTCCTCATCTTCTTCTTCTTCTTCTGGGTTTGTGGTGATTTCTGATTTCCCACTGGCTCTGTTTTACTCTCTTACCGCGGGTGATGGGGACAGAATTGTGCTCAACCGTGAGCTTAAGAGGAACCGTTAGATTACAGTAGCACACGCAGATAAAACTTCCATTTGCATGCGTAACTGAAGCACAACACAATTTTTTTTCTTGCCAACGAAGAGCAAAGCACCTGGAAAACAAAATTCCAAATTCAGAAAGGGCGAGATATCAGTAGAATGAAGGTGGAAACGGAGAATATAAGTGCTTGTGAGATGCGTGTGCACCTCTGGCTGGTCACTTTGCTCATCTAGGTTAAGTGTTGGGGGCTAATTGATATATATTCATCAAGTGTAGGGGGTCATTTGAGACGAACTCAAATGCAGGGGGTCTTTTGCAAAAGAGGAGCTGTCGCGCTTTCTACGCTGCATCATTTGGAGTTGCGTTTTTTGCATATGAATATATCCAATGTAATAAAACTCAAGTGCAGGGTATATTAACTGGGGGTAATATTTGTCAGTGCAATAAAACTCTGTACCATAAAACTCGATGAAACTAGTGTGCGTCAGTGTGATAGAACTCTACTGCAGGCGGGGTATAAAAGCTTTGCCTTCCTCCCATCTTCAAAAGTAGGTTCGCATCTTCAACTGGATTGGTTGAACTAGTTCTTGAATAGAACAGGTGGTTCCAGCCTTAGAACCAGAAAACAATATGGTCCCAGGTTGTTTCAAAGTTTGCAGAATAGCAAATTGAACTGGTTCGGCCTAGAACTAACCTTGAATTGATCAGCCCAAACCATTTCGATTTGATTCTTGAGTTAAACCGGATTCGATGCACAACCCAATTCAAATCCTGACTCTTAAAAATCAACAAATAATAAAAACCATAACTTTTGAATCATTTTTCTTGAACTGAAGAGGAACATTAAATTACGTCAACAAACAAATTTTTTTTCCTTGAAATTAAGTGTTGGGGGCTAATTGATATATATCGACTCTCCACAATCACTCATGCTCCCCCTTGTCATTGTCATATGCATAATCAATTAGACCCAACACCTCTTTCTTTACTTTGCCTTCGCATCATCCTCTGATGGACATTATGGAGCACAAATTCTAAGAATATTCTGTTACATGCAGGATTCGCGCTCCATCTCCCTCTCCTCCCGCCATATATATAAATATACGAAGATCTCTGCATCAGACATGTTGTAGAGGTAAAGAAGAAAGTAGCCACGCGTTGCTTGGTGATCAATGGGAAACAATTCAGCCGATCAAGATGTTCGGAGCCGGAGGTAAGCACCACAACATCTCTAAAGTCTAACCTCCTTCGGTAAGTTGGAGAACTCTTAGTAAATTCATGTTGTTTTGTTTGGAAACCATCTGCAATTTGCTTAAGGTGAACACGTCCTTTTTGATGTTGCATACCGAAATCTGTTCAAATCGCCCTAGTCTTCTTTGTCTGTTAATCTATGAATATTGCTGACCAATTCAAATAGCCTATATTTTTTTGTCTGTTGATCTATGAATATGTTCTTGATTTATATTGTTTGTACGTTTGTGAAAGATGTTAGAGTAACAAGTCACTTGGTGATGTTAAAGCATGTAGCACAACACAGCTCAAACCAACGAAGGTTTTGATTTGCTTGAGTAGACCTTGCGTCAGCTCATCAAGGAGAGGCATAGCTCTATATGTTTGGCCAACATTCCCAATGCACCGGGTATCCTATTTATTTGTGCAGCAATTAAAATCATTAGGCAAAGATTCATCTTCGGGATGAGAAGGCAAAATATTGGCCCAAGGCTTCGATTTGTACATGCTATGATTGCGGTAGCTTTTGGATGCGTCGAATGTGGTCTTCTTATGTACATTCTACTTGGCGACTTTTATTGGCTGATTTTCATTGCATGTGCCCTAATATTGGTAATTCGATTCATGTCCATTGCAAATTAAAGGATTATTAGCGAAGGGCGCTAGTTTTCCCCATGTTGTAAAAGTAAAGAAGACAGTAACCACGCATTGCTCGGAGATCAATGGGAAACAACAAGGCAGCGGATCGCAGCAACTCAGAGGATCACGGTGTTCAGAGGTAACATCTCTGTAGTCTAACCTACTTCAACAAGTTGGAGTACTCTTGAGTAAATTCATGTTGTTTTATTCGGAAGCCGTCTGCACTCTGCTTAAACACGTGAAATCGTCCTCTTCAATGTTGCATACTGAAACCTGTTCGAATCGCCTAAGTTTTTTAGTCTATTAATCTATGAATATGCTAATTTCATATTGAACCCATCAAACCAGTTCAAATCGCCTATATTTTTTTGTCCATTGTGATATGAATATGCTTATTCTTGATCATTTTGTTTGCGTTTCTATGGAAGATGATTGTCTAACAAGTCGCTTGGCAATGTTAAGGCATGCAGCACAACACATAGCTCAAACCAACAAAGGTCTGACTCACTTGAGTAGGCTTTACATCAGCTCATCAGGGAGAGGGACGGCTCTATAGGATCGGCCAACATTCCTAGTGCACCAGGCATCCTACTTATCTGCACGATGATTAAAATCATCAAGCAAAAATTTTTCAAGAAAGGAAAGCAAGATATTGACCCAAGGCTTTGATTTGTGTTTGCTATTCTCTCTGTCGCTCTTGGATGCATTGAATGTGGTCTTCTCAATTACATTCTACTTGGTGACTTGTGTTGGCCAATTTTCACTGCGTGCATCCTAATATTGGCAATTCCATTGGTGTCCATCGTGAATTAAAGGATTATTAGCAAACAGCGCTAGTTTCCAGCTTTCGACGTGGTGACATGTGTTTTGTATGAATTTGATTCGTCTGTAACCTTCCATCGCAGGTCTTGATAAGGACTTCATGTTGAATGTTCTGTAACCTTTAATACGTTTCATGTCTCAAAAAATCCCACGTCGGGGTTGATATGTTCCGTAACCTTCCACTGCAAAATCGTTTTCTTGTCCTTCTCCTCTGTTTTTCATCTTATGTCTCTGTTCATATGACAATTTTCGACGTGAATGTGAAAAACTGCGACTCAGCATATACCAAAGTCCGAGATTTCTTTCAGTTGCTCGTCGCTTGGTTTCTTGCATTCGTTAGATGTTAGTTAGAGACCCCTCACGGTATCTTTGCAAAAGTGTAACATAACTCCTTACTTCTCTGAAAAAAGAAGCACAATCAACCAAAAAAATAAAAAGGCTAATTTCTTTAAAAATCTGGAGGAGCATGAGCCCGCGAATCGGACGTTGGTTCACAACCTGTACAAGGCCCTTCAATTCCGTGACTGCGATGCCATCCGCCGCATCCTCACCCGCGACCCTGAGTGATGGTGGTGGTGGTGGTTCAATCCCCCTAGTTCTTGATGCACCTCCTCCGCCATGTCAGACGACACCTTCCTCTTCGTCCCTGACGCCATCACCTCCTTCGGCCCCCACCGCGCTCGCCTGAGTGCCTCTGCCCGATCCCGCTCCATCTCGTGGGTCAACGCCTGGACGGTCTCCGCCACTGGCTTGATCACCCAGCTTGAGGAACTACTTCCAACACCTCGCTCCCCGTCATGCGATTCAGCGACAGGTTGGTGGCGGCGATGGACTCGAGGATGCTCGACTTGCCAGATGACCGGTCGCGGACGACGATGGTTGGGAGCTGGATTCCCTCCCCCATGACCATGTCTAAGCCTGTCGAGCAGGGGGGATCCGGTTGTTGTGGAGGGGAGAGAGTTTTGACAAAGTGGGAGTTTGGGAAAATGTGAGGGGAGAGAAACCGTCAAATGAGAAAAAGAAATTTTAACGGAATAAATGGACGGACACTTAACCCTTAATTTAAGGCAGATTTGCAAACCAGTTGAAAATTGGTTTTTTTTTTTTTGACAAAATTTTTTTTTGTGAGGAATTTGGGTATAGCGTCGAGATTGAATCGGAACCATACATGCGCACGAGAACATCTCATGATCTGACGCTCTTAGAAAAAATAAATTATGAGCTCGATTTCGTAATAGACCTTATAAAAACAATCATTTCTTAACATTTCTTAAAAACATTAAAAAGTTACTTTGCCCCCAAAAAATATTGAGGAATTTAGCTTACTCCCAAAACATAAAAGAGTAATTGCTGAAATTAGAAAGTAATGTTACAAATATTCTTACGCAAGGATAAAATACATGATAAGAAACTAGGATGATTCCCTTTAGCAATTATATTACCTAACATTAATTCTAAACTCAACTATATGTATGAACATTGGAAGTATTACCCAAAAAAGTCCTAAACCTATTGCATTTATACCAATTCAATCCTAAATATTTCAATTATACCAATTTAAACATAAAATTTTTGATGACTTGTCAGTTTAATCATAGACCTTTTAACAATTTATTAATTTAGTTATTTCAACTAATTTTGGTTAGACATTGCTAATGTGGTAATATAACCAGTACTAGTCGTTCTATGTGACACGATATGTGGATAATTTTGGTAATTTTAAATAATTTTAAGAAATTTAATGATATTTTTTCTTTTTTCCCTTTCAATCTCACCCTAATTTGACCTTGTCAACCGGCCTCACTAGATCCAATGAGGTTTGAGACTCGCTTATAGCAAGACGAGGTTGACATTGCTAGGGAAGGGTGAGGCTTGCCCTCTCTAGGGGCCAACCAAGGCTAGCTTTGCCAAGGATCGATGTGGTCCTCATTGACCATTGGTAAGGCTTGGCTACCAACTAGAGGAAAAAGAGAAGAAAAAATTCAAAATTTTATAAAAAATTTAAAAAATAAAAAAATTGAAGATTGTTGAGCAACATTGACTTAACTATTTTGTCACTAGTTTCCAACCAAAATCGGCCGAAATGACTAAATTGGCAACTTATCAAAATGTTTAAGTTTAATGGTGCAATTGACAGTTTAAGATTAAATTGGTAGTTTCGAAAGATTTAAAACTGAATTGGTACAATTGAAAGATTTATGACTAAATTGGCATAAATGTAATAAGTTTAAGACTTTTTGGTAATTTCCCTTCTAAATATTATACCTACAGTCACTAGTGATTTGGCGAGGGTGATGATCCCCGCTGGGGCCACCCCCTTAAGAAATATATGTATGATTTCCTTTTGTAATTACATTCCCTAACATTAATACATTGTTCTTGTGTAAACTCAGCAAATAGAGATCGGTAAGAATCACACCAAAAAAGTTGTAAACCATTTTGAATGGATCCTAGATGGAACAAGAGAACATCCTAAAGAGAGTCTCCCGTCCATTGCAAAGTAAGAGAACTGAAAATGAATGTGGTCCTAGAGGCTGCAAAGTTGGAATCCACCGTCCTGCTACAATAGGCGAATGCTACACATTAATTTGTATCAATGAACTCTGCCAATTTCATAATAATTAGGGATAAGTGTATTAGAAATCTTAAAACTTGTTACAAATGTACAATCAAATCTTAAAACTTTCAAATAGTGCAATCAAGTCTTAAAATTTATCACGAAAATACAATTAAAACCTAAAAATTTCAAAAAGTGCAATTAAGTTCTAAAATTTGTCAAATTGATCCAATCAAGTCTTTTAGTTAATGATATTTTTTTTAAGATTTTAAGATTCAATTGCATTTTATGGTAAGGTTTAGAACTTGATTATACTTTTTAAAAGTTTATGACTTAATTGCACTTTCATGATGAATCTTAGACTTGATTATACTTTTTTAAAGTTTTAAGACTCAATTGCATTTTCAGGACAAATTTTATAATTTTCAATGAACTTATCCTTAGTAATTAATGAGGATGCACCTACCTGGAAATCGATTGAATTTTTTAATTTTGTGTAAAACACCAAATTCATAAAAATAACATATTGTTTCTTCAGTGCTCAATGATGAGGAATTTTGTTTATTTAAAGAAGACTTGAAAACTAATTCAATTCAAGAATCGAACTGGTTGGATCAATAGTTCGGCCATTGGAATTGAGAATTGATCTAATCTTAAGCTGCTTCAAGGCTTCATGAAACAAGAAATTGAACCGGTTCTCCCTAGAACTAGCCTTAAACCAGTTGGTCCAAGCTGATTTGATTCAATTCTGGAGTTGAACCAACCCCAATGCACACCCCAACTCAAATCTCGACTCTTAGAAAGCAATAGATAATAAGAACCATAACTTTTGAATCATTATCCTCCTTGAATTGAATAGAAACATTAAATTACATCATTGAACAATTTTTTTTCATTTGGGTTAAGCTTTGCGGGTTTATTGATATAAATATCTGATGGGAGGGCCAATCGAAATTTTCTGTCTTTATGAAATTTGTCGTTTACCATTCAAAAATGTCTATCAGCCGATGACGAATTAAGGAAAGAGGGAGGTCCTCAGGTCAAATGGGAGGAATGCAGGAGGCGAGGCAACTCTGGTTGTCCTGAAAAACAAACTTCCAAATTGAATAAGGGTGAGATACCAGTAGAATGAAGGTGTAAACGGAGAATGTAAGTGCACGTGAGATGCGTGTGCATCTCTGGCTGGTCACTTTTCTCATTGGGGTTAAGCATTGGGGGCTAATTGATATATATTCGTCAAGTGTAGGGGGTCATTTGAGACAAACTCAAATGCAGGGGGGTCTTTTGCAAAAGCGGAGCTGTCGCGCTTCCTACACCGCATCGTTTGTAGTCGCGTTTTCTGGGTATATATTTGTCGGGTGTAATAAAACTCAAGTGCGAGGGGTCTTTTTGCAAAAGAGGAGAGGGTGCGGGCCCGAGCTTTGGCGTTTTGCAGGAGATGAACCGAGTTACAGGCCAAGCTTTTGCATTCTGATCGTCTACCAAATGTGTTTGCCAAATCGCAGGCTCGCATCAAGTTTTGTTTCAGACGAGGAAGGAAGGCGTCAATCACACGAAGCTTGGAGTTCAATGGGAAACAACAGTTCAGCCGATCGTGGTGATCAGAGTTATGTATAGACCGTTAACTGCAACATCACTTCTGCAGTCCAGCCTCTTTCAATAACTTTGGTGGGCTGCGAGCAAATTCATGCTGTTTCGAGTTCCTTTCCTGAAAAGGAACTCCCTATCTCTGATCATGTCAGCTGAGTACGTGATTCCGTTTTACTTGAATACTGTTTTATTCGAAAACAATCTGTGTGATGAGCTCGGTCCTTTCCCATGTTGCCTTGGGAACCCAGAGTATAAGTACAAATTGTCTCTATTTTTTAATTTTTTTTGGTTTGGTTAAACCATTTGTGAGCTTATTCTTGATCCTTATTGTGGGAAAAATGAATGTCCAAAAAATAATTTAATGATTTAATTCTATAAGTGGAGCAGAATATATTGCTTAAATTGCTCTAGATTTTAACAAATATCTTAATACATTACATGAGACCTTACATCAATTCATCAATGATAGTTTTACAGGTCGAACCAACATTACCGGTGAATGTGACACTATAGTTATCTATACGGCAATCAAGACAGTAAGGTAAATATTAGTCTTTGAGATGGGAAGGCAAGATATGGGCCCAAGGTTCCAACTTTTGTATGCTCTCATCTATTGCCCTTGGATGCGGCTCATGCAATCTCCTAATGTCCGTTATGCTTGATAACATGCCTTGGACCATTTTTGTTGCATTCATCCTGATTTTGGTGATCTCATTTCTCATTTGAGCTAATCTCGAATCAAAGGATTAATTAGCGAATGGTGATAGTTTTTGGCTTTCAATGTGGTTGATGGCCTATTGTTTGCTGGGGTCTGGTCCTCATGGCAATGTGTACTTTCTATGAATTTTGGTATGCTTGTGTAACCTTCAGGTGGTGAGGTCTAGCCCTCCGTGCGTTTGCTAGATCTGGTTCTCTGTACAACAAATCCAATTTAAAGTATCTAATTGGAGAGCTCGCAAATTCTAAGTAACTTATTTGACCGGACTAGACAAATAAAGCAAGCTAGACAAGTACAAGCTCGATTCATTAACAAAGCTCCGGTTTGATCACTATTGTTGTGCTCTTGAGACCGGTTTGCCATTATTACTTGTTAATTTCACTCGTGCATTAATAATTAATATCACAAGGTACTCATGCCTAGTGCATGGCCGAATGGCAACGACCACGTGTGCATGTTATTTATTTCTCTACATAACCTAATAATAACAGACGAATCATTCCAATTGAATCTCCATTAGTATAGCGTGGAGATTCAATTGAAACCATACTCATGCGTGAGGATGTCTCTTGATCTGCCAGTCTTAAAAAAAATAGAAGTAATAGTTGGACGTCGTATAAGACCTTATTAAAAAAAATCATTGCATCTCTTTGAAATATTAAAATTACTCCCCCCCCCCCCCCCAAAAGAAAAGAAAAAACATTGAGGAATTTAAATATGGATGCTTTTTTTAGTCAGAGTAAATAATGATTATATCTTATTTGGTAAAATCGAGAACTATGATCGATTCAACGTCTTTAATTTGTTTGCATATTCTTAGAGCCCAACACGAATTAGTCTTTTGGCTCACTTCTCGTATGTATCACTATGGCAACCTATTTAAAAAACATATGCTTGTCTATAGTGCCGTAAATGACATTCAATAAAGTTCATTCACTTTGACCAAAAAAATAAAAATAAAGTTCATTCACACAATACTTTAGGTTTACTTTCTTTCTTTTTTAAATAGTGATGAATTCTAGGTCAGTGTGGTAAATTACTCCCAAAACACAAAGAGTAATTGTTTAAAATCTTAAAGCAATCTTACAAATATTCTTACGGGAGGATAAAATATATGCAGTAAAAATAAGAAACTAGGACGATTCCCTTTAGCAATTGCGTTACCTAACATTAATTCTAAACTCAAATATATGTAAGAAAATTGGGAAAATTATCCAAAAAGTTCAAAACCTATTATATTTGTGTCAATTTAGTCGTAAATCTTTTGACAACTTGTCAATCTAAATCTTTCAATTATGCCAATTTAGTCTTGAACATTTTAATAGATTGCTAATTTAGTCATAAACATTTTAACGATTTGTCAATTAAGTTCATCTAGCCAATTTTTACTGGAAATTGCTGATGTGACAATCTAGTCATCATTGGCCATTATATATTACACAGTCAATATTGATATAGACAATTTTATAATTTTAAAATAATTTTATGAATTTTTTATGTTTTTTTTTTCTTTCTTCCCTTTCGACCTCATCAGCTAGCCTCGTGGATCTGGGGAGGGTTGAGCCTCACTGGGGACAGGCAAGGCTTGCCTTGGCTAGAGGCCAACAAGGGCGAGCTTTGCTAAAGGTTGGTGAGGTTGACCTCACCGGCCATTGCCAAGGCCGGGCTACCAACTAGAGGAAGAAGGGGAAAAAAGAAAGAAAACAATTCAGAAAATTATAAAAAAATTTCAAAACTGTTCACGTAAGTGTCAACCATGCCACATAAGATAGATGACGCTAACTAGACCATTACCTTAGCAGTTTTTGGCCCAAATTGGCTAGAATGACTAAATTAGCAATTCATCAAAGATTTAGGACTACATTAGTATAATTGAAATGTTTATAACTGAATTGAGATAAGTACAATAAGCTTACAACTCTTTTGATAACTTTCCTTATGAACATTATCCTTTGCCTTTGCTTGTGGTCTAGCAAACCCTTTAAAGAAATATATGAATGATTTCCTTTTGTAATTACATTCCCTGCCATTAATTTGCTTTTTTTGTGAAAATTGAGCAAAAGAGATTGGTAAGTGCCCCAAGAAAAAGTGGTGAATCATTTTGATTTGGATCCTAGATCAAACATGAGAACATCCTACGGAGTCCCTCATCCATTTCAAGGTAAAAGAACCAAAGATGAATGTGTCCTAGAGCCTGGAAAATATAGAATCTGCCGTCCTGCTTTAGTAGTCGAATGCTGCACATCAATTTGTATCAAAGAATTCAATGCGTTAAGGATTCATCTACTTGGGAATCGGCCCACTTTTTGTGTGTGTAAAAGATCAAATTCTTAAAAATAACATGTTTTCTTCTTATTGAAAATATGGTTCAATTCTCTATGATTTCAAAGGATTCTTTTTATAAAGAAAGTAGACTTGAAAGTCGATTCAATTCGGAAATCGGACTGATTGAATTAGTTCTTATATAGAACCGGTGGTTCTAGCCTTGGAATTGGGAATTGATGTGGTCCTAGGCTGCTTCAAGGTTTGCAGAATAGGAAATTAAACTGGTTCTTGCTAGGATCAACCTTGAACCCGTCGATCCAAGTTGTTTCGGTTCAATTCGCGAGTTAAACTAGATGCAATATACACCCCAATTCAAATCTTGACTCTTAAAAGTCAATAAATAATAAAAACCATAACTTTTAAATCACCATCCTCCTCTGACCAAAAAAAAGTAAAAAAATCACCATCCTCCTCAAACTAAAGAGGAACATTGAATTATAGCAGTGACGAAATTTTTCCATCTGGTTTAAGTGTGCGGGCTAATTGATATGTATATTTCCCATCGAGGGTAAATTGAAAATTTCCGTGTCTTTATGAAGTTTGTCGTTTACCATGCAAAAATGTCTTCCGGATGATGATGCGAAGGTGAAGTAAAGAAAGAGGCATTCGGTCTAATTGATTATACACATATACACAATGGCAATGACAAGGAGCATGAGTCAAATCCCTGCGCGGAAATGAAATGTGAAAGGGGAGGGATTTGGACTCATGTGGTGCAACGGATACCGAGGGATTTGGACTCATGCGGTGCGGAATGAAATGTTAAGAGGGGCGTCGAAGGATTTGGACCACTTAAGAGGGGTGTCGAGGGATTCGTACTCATGTGGTCAAAGGTGTGTCGAGGGATTTGGACCCCTGTGGTGCGAAAATGAAGTGTTAGACGGTGGTCAGGGATTTGGACTCATGCTCACCGTCATTGTGTGTATTGAGGGGTGATATATTTATCAAGACCTTCACATCGCCTGTAAGACATGTTGTAGAAGTAAAGAAGAAAGCAACCACGCATTTCTTGGAGATCAATGGGCAACAATAACTCAGCCGATCACGGTGTTCAGAGGTAAGCACCACAACATCTCTTTAATGTATCCTCCTTCTGCAAGTTGGAGGACTCTGAGTAAAGTCATGCTGTTTTGTTCAGAAACCATCCGCACTCTTCTTAGAACAGGTGAAATCATGCTCTTCAATGTTGCATACTGATACCTGTTCAAATCGCCTACATTTTTTCTGTCTGTTAATCTGTGAATATGCTGGTTTCATACCGAAACCAAGAAACTAGTGGAAATCACCTGTATTTTTTCTTTGTTAATCTATCAATGGGCTTATTCTCGATCCTTTTCTTTGCACTGTTGTGGAAGACGGTTGTCTAACAAGTCACTTGATAATGTTAAGGCATGCAGCACAACACATGGGTCAAATCAACGAAGGTTTTGATTTGCTCGAGCAAGCCTTGCATCAACTCATCAGGGAGAGACATGGTACTATAGGTCTGGCCAACATTCCTGGTGTGGCATCCTACTTATTTGTGGGACAATTAAAATCGCCAGGCAAAGATTCATCTTTGAGACAGGAAGGCCAGATGTTGACCCAAGGCTTCAATTTGTATCCACTATGATCACCGTCACTCTTGGATGCATCGAATGTGGTCTTCTTATGTACGTTCTACTTGGTGACTTGTGTTGGCCCATTTTCAATCGTGTGCGCCCTAATATTGGTAATCCCATTCGTGTCTATCACGAATTAAAGGATTATTAGAGAAGGGCGCTAGTTTCCGGCTTTCGAAGTGGTGAAGTGTGTTTTATACGAATTTCAATTGTCTGGAACCTTCCCTTGCAGGTCTGTTCTGCACATCGTCATGTTGTATGTCCTGTAGCCTTGAATAAATTTTATATCTCAAAAAATCTCACGCTGCTTATCTAAGGGGTTTTTACATGTCCTGTAACCCTTCCGCTGCAAAATCGTTTACTTTTCCTGCTTCTCTGTTTTTCTTCTCATCTCTCTGGTCACATGAAAACCGTCTCGACATGAATGTGAAAAACTGCAGGCTCTAAAGCAAATATCAAAATCCATGATTTCTTTCAGTTGCCCATCGCTTGTTTGTTGCATTCATTAGATGTAGTTAGGAACTTCACCCCCTCACGGTATCTGCAAAGTCTAACATAACTCCTGACATCTCTGAAAAAAGAATGATGCGCCTCCTCCGCCACGTCGGACCACACCTTCCTCTTCGTCCCTGACTCCGTTACCTCCTTCGGCCCGGCTGCGCTCGCCCGAGTGCTCGACCCGACCCGCTCCATCTCGTAGGTCAACGCCTGGACGGTAGGATTGGTCGCCCAGGTTGAGGGAGTACTTCAGCACCTCGCTCGCCGTCATGCGATTCGACGACTCCCTGCCGTCGGATCCACGACAGCCAAGATCACCTCGCTGCTTCGCCAGTCGCTGTGGGAGAGCAGCGTATATAGTCGGAACGGGAAGTCCATGCCCGGTCTGATTCTCGCCAAACCACGATCTCGTTGGTGGCGGCATTAATGGCGTCGGAGATGTGGTCCTCGTCAGTGGGGACACCCGTCCCTATGATCTCGAGGTAGAGGTCGGGGCTGTCTTGGAGTCACATGACGAGAGGGATTCGCGTGTAAGTACCCTGCCCCCGCGACAGGTCGATGCCGGTAAGGGACCTGAGGATGCTCGACTCGCCGGAGGACCAGTTGCCGCCTCCGATGATGCTGGGGAGCTGGATCCCCTCCTCCGTGACCATGTCGAACCCTGTCGAGAAGGGGGCGGATCCGCTTGCTGTAGGGGGGAGAGAGAGAGTTCTGACGAAGTGGGAGTTTTGGGGAAAGTGAGGGGAGAGGAAAAGTCAAATGACAAAAAAAAAATTTCAACGGAATAAATGGATGGACCCTTAGCCCTTGAGGCGGATTTGGAAACCGGTTGAAACTCGTGTTCTTTTTTTTTTTTTTACCCGAAAAAAAGTTTGTGACAGATTGGGTTTAAACTCAAAGTCGAGGATTTTAAACTTAAAGCCATCATATAAATTTTAAGCTTTTGAAATGTTAGCCCATTAAACTCGAGATTTCGAATTTATATTTTGTTAGAAGGAGACTATGCTCAAAGTTACAGAGAGCAAGAGATGATCAATTGGGAATTGCAACATGAGAATCACCGCCCTCCACGAAATGAAGAGGAGCCTAAATTACATCAGCACACCGGATAAAACAATCATTCTCATGCATAATTGAAGGACGCGCTTTTTATGGGCGGAGGG
>CM026417.1:44199596-44287161 GCA_014858505.1 Corymbia citriodora subsp. variegata | reverse complement strand
AGAGAGAGAGGTGTTTTCTTTTTTTTTTTAGCTAGGGTGGATTTTCATTTTTTTTTTTGCTGTAAGAAAACTGGTTGCAAAATCAGTTCTGGGTGGGTTTTCGCTTGAAACCAATTCCCGAAAACTAGAACCAGTTCTTAGACCGGTTTCTCCAGGAACCAGTTTTTAGATTGGTTTCTTCAGGAACCGGTTCCTGACCTTTTTTTTTTTTTTTTTTGTGGTCCGGTCCTGTTGCACACCCCTAACACCAAGCGAGCTTAAGCCTCATTTGATTTGACAAGGTTGAGTTCACCCGAGGCCAGCAATCTCCAATCTCACCAAATCCAGTGAGCTCCAGCCTCGCCAAAGCCTCACCAACCTTTGGCAACCTTAGGTGAGGCTTGAGCCCCGCCTAGCTCACTAGATCTAGCAAGGCTTGAGTGAGCTTGGAAGAGGCGAGGCTCGAGCTAGCTTAGTGTTGGCAATCGACCACACCAGCCATCGCTGTGGCCAATAACTAGCAATCGACTGAGGAAGAAGAAGGAAAAGAAAGAAAGAAAGAAAGAATTTAAAATTGATTTTAAAAAATAAAAAATAAAAGGAAAAAGTATTTGGTGAAAGAAAGTGAGGTGAAAGAAGATATGTAAAATGCTATCCCTCTTTCTCAAAAATGAAAAACGTTTTTCCTTATTTTAGAAGACCTTTTTCCTTTAATGGAAAAATATTGTCCATAACCAATTCATTTTCCATGAAACGAACGTTGAAAAATTCGAAAAATATTTTCTTGAGAGTTATTTTCCATGAAAGAAATGCAATCTTAACCTTCAGAAGAATTGTTTTGGGGGTATCTTTTACCTATGCCTAGAAAATCATCAACGCATAAGCATTCCCGTGATAGGGCTATGAAGAATTTTTACATCGGTTGTCTCCCATATCGTGCTGGTCAAAAGTGTCCTCTGGAATTGTTGTTAAATTATCATTTTTGGCCCCAAAGATACGATTATATTTGCGATGTTTCCCCAAGTGAGTATGTTAGTTTTTTAGATTCATCATTAGATAACATGAAATACTAACAGAATTTCATTATTAAAGACAATATATTTATAATATATGTAATCAAATTAGTTATATCTTTTGTAATATAGTTGTTTCATAATTACATCATCTTTGAATTTGATCATAATATAATAGGGAAAAATTGTTCACAAATTCTAGACTTATTACACTTTTATCAATTCAGTTATAAATTTTTTAATTTTGCCAATTGAGTCATAATCTTTATTATTTTTTGCTAACTGAGTCTATCTAGCCAATCTTTGCTGTAAATTGCTAATGTGAGAGTCAGCCGTGCCATGTAGGACAACTAGAGCCAACGTAAACAATTTTTAATAATGTTTTCATATTTTTCAAATTTGTATTATTTTTCCTCTTTTTTTCTCTTTTCCTTCTTTTCTTTGTTTCATTCTCTCTTATTTTCTTTTTTCTTTCTTTTTCCCTCCACTGGCCACTGCCGGACCTCGTCAATGGCTAGTGGAGATTGTTGGCCTCAAGCAGGGGTTGTCTTATGTGGCATGGCTAGTGTCCATGTCAGCGATTTTCGATCAAAATTAGTCGAATGGACTCAATTGTCAAAATTAAAAGATTTATGAATGAATTTGCAAAAATGTAATAGATTTATGACTTTTTAGACAATTTCCCACTACCTTTAATGTATGAAGCTAGAGCTTGAACTCATGCTTAACTACGCAAAGATAAATCACACAATTATATTCAACTAAACACCAACTACCACATCTCTCGTGCCTGTTCTTCAGCGATTAGCTGGTGAAGGCAGAGCTTGAGCTCAGGCCCATGCCTCCCGCCACTGATGGAGTCAATGAAAGCAACCATCGGAGCCTCATGTAGCACCAATTTCCTTCAGCCGAGCGGCATTGAAGAAGAAAATGTGCACGAGAGTGGAAGCGGCACTAAAGAAGGACTTGAACTCGCGGACAACGGACTTGAAGCTCGTGGACGACGGAACTTTGGGAAAGAACATACAACGGTGGACGATGGAGTGAAGCTCACGACGAGCAACGGGGATCCGGCGAGGAGTGGCAAAGACCAAGTGCCAAGCAGTCGAGGAAAGGATGGGGAGGAAGAAGACTGCGTGAAAAATTGAAGTAAGAGCCTAATTCTAATTCAAGTTGGGATTTTCTTAGTTTTAACTCAATTGCAAATTTTGTACAAAATTGCCCCTATTTCAGTCTTTGGAAAATGTTTAGAGGCAAATATTTGGCCAATTGACCAGTTTAAGCCCTTATTTAAGGTTGACCAGCCATTTCAAGCCCTCGTTTAAGATAAAATTCACTTTGAATGTTTTTTTTTTTTGAGAAAATAAATCTATTCCAGATTTTTATTTGAATTTTTTTTTTTTTGATAACTAGGTCTAAAGAAAAGTCTGTCAGGGAGGAGAGGGGGAGAAAGTGGCCTCGTGACGATCCATGCAAAGAAGGTACATTTGACTATGTGTAACATGCATACAAAGCTTATTGCAAGTAAGATGAGTTTCTCTTAATAAAAGGAAGAAATAAAAAACTTGGCCAAAAAAAAAGAAATAAGAGTTTTTCTTTTGTTAATGTGCAGTCAATGGTACAATATCTTTTATCTTGGCCTGTGCTAGGAAATACTTTTTAAATGTTTTACATGCAGATGATCTCAAAAATTCGGATTTAACTTAGATGAGTCCTCTTAAGGACTTACTTAGGTTCGGAAGAAAGACTTTCTCTTAGTAAAAGAAAGCAACAAAGTTAATGTGCAGTCTCTTCGTGCATGGGATAGTGGCTAATGAAAATGCGGTCTCTTCATGCATCCGACAGAGGCTTCTTGGCATTTTTTTTTCAAAGTTTGAGATTTAAAAAAAAAAAAAACTCGACAATTAGGCTCTGTTTGTTTTGCGCAAAATGAATACCTGGAAATTTCTTTTTCTAAAAATTATTGTTTGTGTTGTTTGAAATAATTAGTTAATGAAAAATATTTTTATTATCAACAATAATTTATCTAAACATTTTCGTGGACAATAAATGTATTTTTTGTTCATTTCTTTTTGTAAGCAAGACAAGCAATCATTTTTAAGAAAATATTTTTTACGTCATTTACTTTTCGTGAAATAAATAGAGACTAACTGTAATTCTTTTTTCTAACATAAGTAAATAATTGTAAAGGTACTAAAACTTATGGAGAGGGATTACTGGGGCCATGAGTTTTGCCTAAACTAATTTACCAAATTAATATCTTGAAACTTTTGCAACGTAAACAACAACAGAGGACGAAGATCCTCTACTTCGAAGGTGCTTCCATTCAACCAATTCTGAACCGTGGATGCACGTAAATAAGGCATTTATCAACAATCGAGATATGTTGAGATACTATCATATGGGATAAAAAAAATCCACGTCCAAAAAAAGAAAAAGGATTAATGATTATTAGCAATAAATCTTACTTTCTGATGGGTCTACAATGACTATATGCTTCTAGGTACACATTGTCTGCTTAGAGGGCCTATGCCATTAGAAACCACGTGAATAGAAATCTGGAAATATGAACAAAAAGAAAAAAAAAAGAAAGAGAAATAGAGAAGGTAATCTTGGGTCAAATGGGTGCTCCGAGTGCGACGTTTGATGTTAAGTCTGGGCGCAAATGAATCAGAATTTCAAATAACCAAATTCCTCTGGGGTTTCTTTTTAGTGAACATCCGAGTATGACCCTCTATCTGCCATTAGAAATCACGTGGATAGAAATCTGGATATATGACTGTTAGTCTAAAAGATAAAAAAGAGAGAAATAATGAAGGTAATCTTGGGTCAAATGGGTGGGCCAAGTGCGACGTTTGCTGTTAGTCTAAAAGATAAAAAAGAGAGAAATAATGAAGGTAATCTTGGGTCAAATGGGTGCTCCGAGTGCAACGTTTGACGGGCAGACGACCGGCGGAAATGAAATAGGACTTTCAAATAACCAAATTCCTTTGGGTTTCTTTCTTTTTAGTGAACATCCGAGTATGACCCTCTATGGGAATTGGACTATGCCGTGCCGCCTTGTAAAAACACGGAGGCGAGAAGGGCATTACCGCCTCGCCTGCTGCTCTCATCAAACTATAATACGTCTCCCCCATTACTTCGTTCGTTCAGAAGACAGCAATCTGCAGACACTTGAAACCACATTCGCAGGAAGAGAAGGTGATCTCTGGCAAAGTGGGAAGGTTAATGGAGAACGGTCGAAGGTAAGCCTCAGCGACCTTAAATACATAAAACAGCACTGTTAGCCCAGCTCCATCTGCAAGTTTTAAGGATTCTGGGGAAACTCATGTCGATATCTTGATATTCTTCCTGTTTCTATCTCTGATCATGTCACACTGCATATACCATTTCGTAATGCTGTTTTACGGTGAAAAAACCTGCACTTTAGTCGTTGGATGTACTGTTCACTTAAGAGCCGGGGAATCTTTTACTTGCCTGAAGAAAATGGCTTGTTTCTCGCATTAGATTATGAGAGTCAATCGGAACACCGATTTGTACTATCCAGAATTTTTCATCTATATGTTTTTTAACTTTTATTGATTGAGATGTTCCTAATGACTCCCCTCTCAAAGGGCTGAAATGGGCTCTACTCAGAGCAGAGCATGTACTTAGGGGCATATCTGGTGCATGAAAACTGGCTTGTTTCTTGCAAAATGCCTTCTTGTAGTTATTGACCTCACTTTGTTCGTGAGAATTGGTAAATTTTCATGATATCCACTTGGTAATTGAATACAGTAGGACTCATACGAGGAATAATCCCTCTCAACTATACATACCATTAAAAAGGCTGAAATTGTTTGAGGAAAGTGAAATCCGTATTAACTGCCATTTCTTTTTGAAAATGATGAAGTTGGAAAGAATGTTAACCTTCTCCTAGAGTTACTGGGTAAGAGGGATAATTCCATCACGTTGACGAAGAGACGTGACTGTATATGCACTGTGCAGCTGTCTTTTGTCAAGAGAAACTCATATTAAGAGCACCATATTAATTAAATGTCTTCTTAGCTTCTCCTCCTAAGAAAAGAGAAGACATCTAGTTAGCTTCACTCTGTTTCTACCCAGTAAGCAAGGGGCTTACCTTGTAGTTTTGTGCGTCCGGGTGGTCTTCTTACTTTGTTTTTGTGAATGTGTTGTAAGAGAAGGTTAGGAAAGTTTTATAGATGTTAAGGAGGTATCCCTGGTGCTCAGATGTTCCAGTTTGTAGAAAAGAAGAGCTTTTCACTAGCTTAATTAGCCTCAGATCAATAGATGGGCTATACTCATGCAGTGCATATGTAGGTTAGAGTCCTGTGATGCATAAACGTGTTAGCTATGATTTGCACCAAAAGCCTGGTGTCATGTCTCATCAAATTTCCTCAGAACTTAAATTGGTAGTTCTTGAAAGCTTTTGAAAAGACTGTCGTCTTATGTGATGTAGATAGAACTCAAAACTTCAGCTTTTCCAAAGGACTCTACACTAACAAGTGGCTTGCTGATTTCATTACCAAGTTGTGAAGCAGAGCAGGCAGAGCTGGCAAATCTAATTGCTGCATATATCCAACGTTTTGATTCCCTGGAGGAGAACCTGAATCAACTCGTCCAGTGCACTGATATTCCACCCAACACTACCTGCACAAAAATCATGCGCATCTACAAACTTCTGAAAATCATCAAGATGGGAGGACAAGATGTAGACCCAAGGTTCCGACTTGTCTTCGCTCTCATTGCTGCTGCTCTCGGAGCTATCAAGTGCAGTTTGCTGATGTATGTTCTGCTTAGTGACATGTCTTGGTCGACCGTTGTTCCATGTGTCCTCCTGATAGCATTTGCATTTATCGCAAACTAGAGAATGGTGACAGCTTCTGGTTCTCTAGAATGGCTTTAAAGTGTGTCCTAATGCTGACTTGGAGATCAGCCTTGTTTTGTACTAGTATTACTTAAAGTACCTTCTACATCATGAGGAGAATATTCAATGATGATGAATTTGATGATTCTACTTAGTTAAGATCCCAATTCAACCATTTGAAATCGAAGAAATGGAAGAATTTTTTGCTTTAGCCATGGAGAATTAGGGGAATTGATTTACAGATTTTGAGAAAGAATCACATCATCCTCATTCACTAATCTTCTATCTGTGAATTGTGATTTAGACTTAATTCGTAACTCAATCCTCATATCCCAACCTCAAAAATATTGTACGTACTGCAATGACATGTTCTTCAAGTAAGAAATGGAACTTCAAAGGCCAATGAACTCCTTGATATAAAGGAAGCATGAAATACCGTGAGAGAGGGAAGCAACTGGCCACAATTTCTTTAACAAGAGATAAACCCACTTGAGAACAAGGTGAAATCACATTAGGAAATTGTGATGCACGATCTTTTGTATGTTGAGGCATATTTGTAAGAAATAGAAAAGTGAGATAGAGTAATCTTAATTCAATATAAGCATAGAAGTATATAGATACATGCCGTTGACTGAGAATGTTTTTATATGTGAAAAGGGTCGGGGTGCCGCAGATTTCCTTTCCTGAGAAATGGGCCTGATCCATTGAGCTCAGGGGAAGGAAGTCGCTCTAAGCCCTCAGTAATGATTGTTTTTGTTTAGCTGAGAAACGGGTGTTAAGCTTAAGAGAAGCCAACCATTTCCAGTTTCTTTGTTCAATTTTATGCGTACTTGAGGGAAGTGTCAAATGCGGACCATCAAAAGCCCAAAGCAAATCACAAGAAATTCGGTTTGCCTGCACCTTGTCTTTGATCGCGAGAAACTCATAGATGAAAACGTTGGAACACAAAGTTGTACCCCCAAGATGCATTCTCTATCATTTTGTTAATAAATCCAGGATTTAATTCTTGATGTTCCTAGTGACTCAAACTCTTGGAACAAATAACATGATTAGGGACGTATTAGGTGATTGTAAATCTATCAAAAAGTAAGATCTATTGCTGATAGTAATTAACCCTTTTCGTGGACATGAATTCCTTTTTGAATAGATACTCCAACAGGTCATGAGTGAAGAGAATTATAAAAAAAAGTCTCAAACCTATTGTAATTGTGCCATTTCAACTTTTTTTTTGGCCAATTCAATTATAAATCATTTGCAATTGTACAAATTTAGTCCATTCAGCTAAATTTGAATGGTTGACACTGACGTGGACACTACCTGGTACCGGTCGTTAGGCAAATGCTGATGTGACAATTTTTTAATAATGTTTTTTTTCAAAATTTTACTAATTTTTTATTTTTATTTTTCCCCTTCTTCTTTGGTTTCTCTCCCTTGCAGTGGTCAGTGAGGATCATGGCCGTCGCCAGACCTTGCCCACCCTCATTAGTGGCCTCACCTACTGCTGGCAAGGCCATGGTGACCTTCACCCTAGCCCACCATAGCCTCGCCAACCATGGGCAAGGCTGCCTTCATTGGTGGCAAGGCTAGGGCTAGGTTGGCCTCGCCTAGATCTGGGTGAAGCCGCCCCACCCGTGGCCCAAAGCCTCACCCAAACCTAGGTGAGGCCACCGGCAAGGGCTTTGTGGCCCTCGTCGAGTGGCTAGTGAGCCCCATCAGAGCCTCACTCACCACTATAGAGGACAAAAGGCCAAAAAAGAAGCAAAGAAAAAAGAAAAGGAAAAGGAAAAGGAAAAAAATCAATAAAAATTCGAAAACAATAGAAAAAATTATTTAAAAATCACCATGTCAATGCTCGTTGGACGATCAATGTCCACGTCAATGCCAATCAACCAAATTTGACCGAATTAACTGAATTGACACAATTACAATAAATTTATGACTTTTTAAATAATTCTCCCGTCACGAGTGTTTAACACATCTCACCCATTGATGAAAAGATACTTTTGTAGTTTTTTTATTATTTAACTGGTAGATACTTTTATAGTTTGTGAAAAAGCAAATAATAGAAATCATTCTTATATTTGGGTTCCATTTGTTTGGTTGAAAATAAATGATTTTAAAAATATTTTCTGAAAAATGATTAGTTATACTGCTTGGAATAGTTAGCCAATAAAAATATTATCATTTTCAATAATAATTTATATTTAAATATTTTCATGAATGGTGAAAATATCTTTATGAAGCTTCTAGGCTTTCTTTGTCCCATTTGAACGCAGATTCTTTATCCCATTTAGAAAAGAGAGAAATGTTGACCTCACATTTCGATGTACGCTCTCATAAATTATAAGTGTCTTAACATATCTCAATCGTTGATGCATGCCTCATCTACATGTATCAATGTCAAGAATTGATTAAAATGCCGGCGGAAACATTGTTTGAGATAGAGGGTTTCCATCTTCTCATTATATGCATATTGGAGAAGTTTCAAGATGTTAGGCTATATTTATTTTGTGAAAAATATTTTATGGGATAACATTCTTCTTATTTCTAGGGTTTGGATTGCTTAAGAAAATGAGTAAGTAGAATTTTATTTTGTTGGTCAACGGAAAACTTATGCTTAGATTTAGGAATATGATTTTCTCTTTAAACAATCAAAAATTATTTTCCAAAATATGATTAGGTTTCGACATTTGGACTAGAGACTTTGCATTTGGGCATGGGAACCTCAACACTTGTCTCGATTCCTTACCAGCGAGCCAAGCTGGGTCTACTAGGGCCTAGCTAAAGTCCATTGAGGAAAAGCCTGGGTCCATTAAGGCCAGGACTAGGACACTGGTGCTTGTGCCTGATCCTTGACACTCAAGCTTGGATCCATAGAGGCCAAGCTCGAATCTACAAAGGTTAGGTTTGGGACTTTGGTGCACATTCTCAACTCCCCGATGCCCTAACTTGAGAGTCTTGTGCTATGCCTAGATCCTCGATGCCTAGGCCAAATCCTAAGGCCAAGCTTGGGTCCACAAAGTTAGGTGGAGGTCAGCTAGGGTGTTAAAGACCCATGAGTGGGGATGGTTGTCTTAGTCTTACCTTGATGGATGTGGGTCCGAGCATGGCCTTAGGGTCCTGAATTGGCTTTTGTGGACTTGTGCTTGCCCTAAGGCGCCAAAGAACTAGGCACAAATATCAGGGTCATCGCCCCAACTTCTTTGGACTCATGCCTGATTCCCTGCTGCTCATACCTGATCAATAGCGCTTGCATAGTACATTTCTAATTAGGAAATTAAAAGCAAAATTTCCTTTCCAAATGACAGAAAATAATTTTCAATTTAACTTTAATTTCTAGCAAAATTCTGGAAAATATTATCATTTTCAAGGAAAATTATTTCTTGGCAAATATTTTTAAGTAATATAAAATTTTCCGCAAAATAATTGGACACCAATTTGTAACCCCAAGATTGTTCTCTATTCTTCTTTTCTATTTGTTAATATAGTCAGGTTTTTATTTTTCGATGTTCCTAGTAACTCAAACTCTTGAAGCAACCAATATAATTAAGGACATCTTAAGTGATTTTAAATCTATTGAAAGTAAGATTATTGTCGATATTTATTGATCCTCTCTTCTTGGATGAGGTTCTTTTTCCCATAAAATAATCTCACAAGTCATGAGTGTCTTAATATTTCTCAATTGTCGGTACATGCCTCATTCACATAAATCAATAGTCAAGAATTGGTTGCTCTTTGTCAATGCTGGCTTGGACTTTCACCTCGTGTCCTATTATTGCATTCAAAGATTGATATAGGATGATGATGAAACTTTTACTCAAGATCGTTGTGCAATTTACAATTGAGAAATGCTATAGTTGGAGATATTGAGCAATTTTTCTTTTTTTTAGTTAGAGGAAAGCAGGGAGTGTATCGGAAAGAATCCCATGATTCTCATTCACTATTTATTTATTTTTAGATACACACATTGTGAGTTGATATAGTTTATAGCTTGTTGCTTATATTACACATTCAGCAATCTATATACAACAAAATTTAAACTAAACTAGTACTCCTAACGGTCTATTGGCAGAAGCTATGTGAGTTGATGTAATGCATTTCTATCGGAGCACTGAACTAGTATTCCTAACAGGCTACAGGCAAATGTGGTAGAGAAAAAGAGTTTGAAGTAGCTCTCCAGCGTGTGAAAGGAAAGAATGCAAATATCTCTCAAGAGGCATCGGATATCCAAGTATGAATCTGATACTAGTTACTAAGTGTGCATTAGTTGAAATGAGAAGATCGATGACCACTTAAATGAGCATTGTATGTTTTTCTGTTTGTGCTTTAGGATATAAGGAACACCTCCGTCACATGTCTGAGGATGGAATTACAGAGCTTTTCCAGTGGAAATATGCTCATCCATTAATTGGGAGCATCCCTATTTCTGCACAAGCCGCCCGCTTCATGACGAAACTATGTCCTTTTTACGTCTATGCCTTACTGAAGATTCCTCTAGGTTGAAGTTGGGCTGATGATATTTCAGCAATGAGGAGGCATGAATGGTTTCGCGTTCTATACAAGTGCCATCTTTGAACAAGCTGGTACTTATATCTAGGGGTGTCAAAAAGGCCCGAGCCAACCCGATCCGACCCGACCTTAAATTTAGGATATTTTCAGGTTGGGTCAAAATATTATATGAGTATGGAGCCGGTATCATTTAGAGCTGGGTCGAAATGGGTCGGGTCGGGTCGGTGCGGGCCTTTTTGACACCCCTACCACCCACCACGACTAGCACCACCACCTCATCCACTACCTCAACGAGTTCGGCGACCATGTCGAGAGGGTCACCGCCGACCCATCCACCTCCCTTGAGAACCCTCGCCTTCGCGACCCCTACGCCGATCCAGTCCCTAAAGCAAGCTGTCATCTTTGACCCCAACAACTTCATCGCCAGCTGGGTCAGCCCCTTAATCTGAGATTTCACGTTAGGCACCTACCGTTGCTTGCTTTCCGTCACCGTTCACTGGAGTCACAAGATTCGCAACCAAGAGAATCACAATAGAGAGCCCATAATATGCACCACTAACCTCACGAAAAAGAAAAAAAAAATCCTCTCTGAAGGAGTTCAAGAAGTTTCATTATTGGCAATTCTTCTCCGTCACTTTCTGAATGTCGTCATTGTTATTTGAGCTGTTCACCACATCCGAGTCTCACCGACTATGCCTCTGTTCTACTCTGTTTTTCTGATTAGAGCAACCGAGGTGCTTTGTGTTTGCCTGATCCTTCTTCGTTAGTGTCTATCACCATCACTGATGCCTCTAGGACATTAGCTCTCTAGTTTGATCGCCGTTTGTGACCAACAATCGCACCTTCAAGGCCATATCCACCACCGCACGTAAGTCCTCTGTTTTGCCGGACTTCTCGGCCTAAGACCGTGAAGTGCCTCAAGCTCTTTCATTACTCCCCCACTGGCTTCAATCTCCGTCGTCCAAACTTCCAAGATTCTTTTTCCAACTTGATTACCAACCGTGACTAGGATTTGCTTCATTGACAAGGCATTTGGCGGAGGTCTTCGATTTCGAGTTAAACAGAAAATTGAAACCAAACTTGTAAAGGTTATGCTTTGACTCGGCCCGACCTGACTCGACCCGATTTTTTTCCCCGGGTTTAATACGTTTCGGGTCGAGTCGGGTACCATCAAGACCCGACCTGACCCGACCCGACGCGACCCGACCCGACCCATTGACACCCTTACTTATATCAATAAGCCCATAATTTCACTTGAAATTGAAAAGCGTTGATACCTAAATTTTGACGATTTGTTTAAGTATTTATTAATTGTATTGAAAAATTATGGATTAATTTATAACCCATTAACAAAAAAATTTCATTCAAATCGCATCGCATATAGACATCAGGACACTTGCATCACTAGTCTTAAAATTTAGAAATTTACAAAAAGAAAATATTTTAAAGAAATTAATTAATTAAAAAATTAAAAAAATCGAAAAAAGAGGAAGGAAGGAAAGAGGCCGGGCCAGGGGTGGGCCCGCCCGGCCCCCCACGCGGCCCTTTCCCTTTCCTCGCAAGGCTCGGCCCATTTCCCTTTCCTCGCAGGGCTCGGCCCATTTCCCTTTTCTCTTCTTCCTAGGCCCGGCCCGCTCGGCTTTCTTCTTCCTCTCTTCTTCTCCCCGCGCAGGACAGCTCCTGGAGGAGAGGAATAAACAATGGAGATGCAGGTCAGAGCGACACAGGAGACAGAGAGGACAGGGCGAGCGTCTGACCAGAGTGGGTGGTCGGAGGGTTAGGTCGGCAAAGCAGAACGAGAGAGAAAAAACGGGGGGTGAGGTCGGCAAAGGAGAGAGGGAGACGGAGACAGGGAGATCCGGGGGGGAGAGACCGAAAAAAAAAAAAACACAGGCAGAAGGCGAGAGGAAAGAGCGGGTAAAAAATAAAAAAGAGACGAGGGATCCGAGAGAGAGAGAGGGAGAGGGAGCTGCTCGGCTGAGTCGCCGCCGCGTGCGACGCCGGTTGCCTAGCCCGACGCCGTTGCTGTTCAGCCACCAATGACGCCACCTGCTGGCGTTGTTTCCACCGCTGCCGGTATCGTTTCCGTGAGACGGACAGAAAAAGCCAAGGCTGAGGGAAGACCGAGAGAGAACTCGGACAGAAAAAGAGAGAGACCGAGAGACAGTTGGAGCGTGACAGAGCGAACCAAAGGGAGAAAGCGAGCTCGAGGGAGCGGTTAGCCGTCGCCGGAGGCCCGTCCGCCGCCACTGTCCGCCGCAGCTCTTCCCCGAACGAGGTAGGTCCCTGCATCCTCGTAGTCCTATTTCGGAAAATGCCGGGCCGGAGCTCGCGGCTGACCAGCTCGCGCAAGCTCCGGCCCTCGTCGCCCTTGCATTTTGTTCCCACGTCCCTTGTAGGTCACGTCCGCAGACCCCTAAAGCGCGTTCGAGGCTCGGTTGAGCCGGAAACCTTTGAATTTGATAGTGCCCGTTAACTGTTCGGCGAAATGCCTCAATGAAAAATCCGAACTCAATCTTCGATCGGAGCTCCGCTCTTGGTTTTTCTGCGTTGCTAGGAGTTACACTGTTGTTTCACTCCGCTTTAGGCGTTTTCGTGTCCTTTCGGTGGGTTATCTCGAGCTGGGTGAGTCGGTCTAGTCGTGTGGGCTTCGTCGGCGTCAATCCGGCGACTTTCGAATGCCGGCCAGCTAGTGGCCGGCGGAGCTCGCCGTCGGTCGGACAGAACGACCGACGCCGTACGACGAAATGGCGGCCCCCCAAGGCCCGGTGAGGACTCGCGGTGGCGTCGGCGTCGGTTCGGCGGAATGGAGTTGCAGGGTCCTCGTGCATGAAGAAGACGTCGGGCGTGCATGCAGAAACAGGAGGGACAAGATCAGCAGGGAGGAGAGAGAAAAAAAGTAAAAAACAAAAACAGAAAAACAAAAAAACAAAAAGGGCCCAAAAAAATAAAACAGGGAGGTGGGCTTCGCCTCGGGCCCACTCCCGTTGGGCTGAGTTCGTCGCGGGCCCGCTTCCTTTGGGCTGAAGTTGTTACGGGCCAGGTTTTTTAGCTGGGCTAGAAAAATAAAAATAAAAATTGAGTTTTTTTTAAAAAAAAATCCGTTCGGGTCTTTTTGTTTTTTAAGTGGCCTTAAGGCCGGCCCGGGTCCTTTAGCCCAACCCGGACCGACGGGATCTGAACCGGGTCACCCGGCCGGGTTTCCCGACCCGGTCCGAATCTTTTTTAATAAAAAAAATCAAAAAATCAAAAAATTCAGAAAATAATAAAAATATTTAAAAAAACATTAAAATTCGAAATTTCAGAAAATTCAGAAAATTCATGGGAAATTCAGACACCTGAAAATTTATAAAAATTTTCGAAATTTTTTTAATTAAAAAATATTCGAAAATATTAAAATATTAGAAATTCTAAATTTTTTTCAAAAATCCCAAAAATCCCAAGTTTATTTTAGAATTCCTTAAAAAGCTCTAAAATGATTCATGGACAATTTTCTCTTAAAAAATGTCGAAAAATCATCGATCTAAGATTGTGCTTAAAATTGAACAAGCTCTTACAGTTTCACTTTAGGATTTTAATTATCCTCGGATACAATTGCCCTTGATTGCATGTTTATCATGCGATGATTATGGTTTCCTCCTTAGTTTAATTATAATTTTCATTTATTTATCTCTTAATGCTAGGTGTTTATTTTCTTCTGCAATTTATTTAATGTTTTCTTTAATTGTTGATTGTTATTTCAATGATTGCGCACTCGCATGATCACTTCATATGTTAGTAGTTAAGTCTAAAATCAATCCAAACTGCTTAACAAAAATCTTTTTGAAATGATGAAGAGTAGGTAGCAAAATGTCACTAATTGGTTAATTAGTGCAATCAAATTCTTGACCCTAGATTTTTTGGTTGTGTAGAAAATGAAACACACTCCTATGTCTTGCTTAGTTTTTAGCCGGCCCCAATAGGCTAATGGCGACTCATTATTAGAAGATTTTCATGAACACCTAATATCACGTGGGGTATAAGCTTGACAAAGCCTATGTCTAATAAGGGTCTTAGATCCGCCTTTTGAATAATACCCTTAAACCTATTTAGAGATTTCTTTCCTCCTCGGGACGAAAAAAATTGGTCACGACAAAAGGAAGGAACGCTTTTATAAAAATTAACTCTCATAGGTTTTTCAACAACAATAGGAACCATGGTAGCAGCTGTTGTGCAGGTCTTTACTCCGATCTTGGATCTTAAATTAAGTGACGATCTGATTGTTGTTACATTCCTTAGACTCCAAATACTTGTATGCAGATTCTAAGTACAACTTTGGAAGTACTAGTGATAGACAAGTCTGGAAGACGGCCACTTCTACTAGTTAGCATAAGTCAAGGGCCCATGTTATTTTTCCTCCTCTTTCCCCGCCATTTGCGTGTCATAACTTGGCGTACCGAATAGCTACTTGTCTTTGTAGGTATCTGCAGCTGGAGGGATATGTCTTCCCAGGATTGTCATTCTTCTTGCAGGTTCGTTCTTGATATCCAAATGGAGTTTTTGGTTTATCCACTGGCAATTGATATGAAATTGGTTTCACAGAAGGTTAGTTTTAATATCCCACTTTAGCTAATGGTAAAGTAGATTTCTCTGAAGCATTGTGTATTCCCCCCAAGACCTTCGCAGGTGAGCGGAGGTCGTTTCCAGTTTGGTGACATCCTCTTCTGTTCTTAGTCCTTTCTTTTTCCCTTCAAATTGAACAAAATGCATCAATTGCTCATTTCTCTCTTGCTCTTCATTCGGGTATTTCTAGGCTCTTTTGAACTCGGGATGGGAGGAATCCCTTGGATTATAACCGTCGGAGGTACAGTCCTCAGACTTACAATTGATTTCTTGTGACTGATATTTTGTCAAACCCTCCCGGGAGCCAAGTAGATGGAACCTGACTCTTCACTGCGGGAAAATGATGGAGCCGAGTAGATAGGCCTAGACGGGATACACTACACTGGGACGGGCCGAGCCTCGGGATGAAAAGTGTTGGGCCCGCATGCTCTTGGGCTTGGGCCTCGATAGAGAAGAACGATGAGGACAAAAGTTAAAGTTACCCCCCCGCACGTGACCACCTCCTGGCCTCCTCCGCGGCCTCTCTTGTCTCCACGTGTCATACCGTCTTGTTCATCGCGTGGATCCGCGAAGCACAGAACCAACAAGGAAGGAGAGAGGACGACCGCGCCAAAACATGGACATGGATGAAGAAGAAGCGTCGGTGAACCAGCTCTCACCGGATTGAAGAAATTGTTAGATCAAAATTTAAAAACAAATTACAAAGAAGCGACCCAAAAGAACAGAAAATCCTCTGCTACACTTGTCGCGTCCTCTGTGTTTCCGCTTCTTCTGTCTCTCCCTCTCCCTGTTCCCCAGCTCCGGGTCTCCTTCCGAGCGCCTTGCGAGATTGACCGCCGGAGCTGCGGCTCCGTGACTGCGAAACCGTCGTCGGAGATCAGGAAGCGCGAGGGCGGTGGCTTGGAGCCCGACGAGAAGCTCCGAGCTTTGCGCGAGCCCTTCTCGAAGCCTGGGATCAGCATCGACGCGTACATCGTTCCTTCTCAGGACGCTCACCGGGTTTGGTTCTCTGTTTCTTTGTTTTTTTCTTTCATCAATGTTCTGCTAGTTTATTCGCGTAAACAAGTTGTTTCGTTCTGGAAATGCTGAGGTGCTTTGAAGATCTTCTTAGCTTTTCCTCCTAAGAAAAGAGAAGACATCCAGTTAGCTTCACTCTGTTTCCACCCAGTAGGCGAGGGGCTTACTTGGTAGTTTTGTGCATCTGGGTGGTCTTGATTTTGTGAATTTGTTGTAAGAGGAGGTTAGGAAAGGTTTATAGGTGTCAAGCCCTTGTACTCTGAAGTTCCAGTTTGTCGAAAAGAAGAGTTTTTCAGTCGCTTAATTAGCCGTGGATCAATAGATAGGCTATACACCCGCAGTGCATACATAGGTTAGACTTGCAATGCATAAATTCATTAGCTACGATTTGCACCAGAAGCTTGGTGTCATACCGCATCAAATTTCGTTTAGAACTTAAATTGGTAGTTCTTGAAAGCTTTAGAAGAGATTGCCCTCTCATGGGATGTAAAAAGAACATAAAACTTGAGCCCTAACAAGTTGTTTGCTGATTTTATTTCTTTGACGTGGAGCAAAGCATGCCGATCGAATTGCTACAATTCATTTCCTGGAGAAGGCCCTGCTAAAGATTATGATTGGTGCCATCGGAATCATGGGTATTCTAGTTGTCACTAACCTTGAAACCATAGTGTGCGTTTACATAGTGCTCGTAATTGTCAGGCAATTACTAACCTCAAGATGGAAAGGCAAGATATGGACCCAATATTTCGACTTATGTCTGCTCACATCCCTATTGTTCTCGGATGTATCAAGTGTTGTTTGTTGATGTACATTTCGCTTCGTGCCATGCCTTGGCCGATTTTCGTTCTTCGCATCCTTGAGTTGATGAACCTCTTCATCGCGAATTGGAGAATTATGAACGTTTTCAGTTATCCCATTATTGTGGTTTGCTCTTTGGAAATATGGTATTGATGTGCAATGTGCTTATGTTGGGCAAGACACGAATCTTGTAGTGTACTATTATTACCTTAGGCACACGAACCTTGTGTTGTACAATTATTACCTCAAACATCTTATATATCATAAAGCATACTGTGTGATGTGATGAAGATAATGGTACTACTTAATTAAGATCCACGTGCGATACAATAGAGTTGGAGACACGGGATTTTTTTTCCCTTTGGCTAGAGAGAAGGATATTGATTTATAAAAGTTGACACATAATTCTTATTCACTAATCTTCCAATCCAAATTTAAGTGTAGTTTGTGATCCGATCCTCATATCCAACCTCAGCAATATTCTAGACACCCTATCTTGACATGAACTTGTAATGACAATTTTGAACCACTGAGCTTGGCATAAAGGAAACATGTAATATGTCAGAGAGGAAAGTAACCAACCACAAATTCTAATGAAAGAATTACCCATTTGAGAAAGAAGTGGAGTTACATTCGGAAAGGGAGATGCGTGACTTTTTGTATGTTGAGGCATATATGGAAAAAAATTGAAAAGTGAGACAATAATTTTTCTTCAATCTAGGTCAATCTAAGTATAGATATATATATGCATACCAAAAGAAAAGTATGGACATATATACAGATAGATGTTGGCCCAGGAATTTTTTGTTTCTGGTCTTTATGTGTTAGAGGGTTGGAGACAAAGATTTCCTGGGAGATGGGCCTAATCCATTGAGATGAAGAGTCAAATGGGGACACTCGAAAGCCCAAAGTGAATCCCAAGAAATTGTGTTTCCTTGCACCTCGTCTTGTTTGATCGCGAGCAACTCAAAGATATGGGAGTGTCGGAACACCAAGTTGTACCCCCCAACATTCGTTCTCTATTCTTTTCTTTTTCTTTGGGTGTTAACATATCCAGGTTTTATTCCATGCATCTATTCCCTCGTTTCTCTCTGGCCAAAGCAAAAAATCAAAAATAAAAACAATATCCCTATTTCTCTTATTTCATTAAATTGCATCAAAATCTTAACTAAGTAGTACCATCCTCTTCATCATCATAAAATATTTCTGCAATGTTATGTAAAAATTGTTTAAGGTAACAATAGTACAACATGAGACTCATGTCTGAGCTAGCGTCGGCAAGATGCACATCAAAACCAACTTCTAAAAGAGCACACCACAACATTAGGAAAACCGAAAAATGTTACCATTTTCTAATTAATCCTCGGATTGGAATTCGAATAGGATCATCAACATCAAGACACAGAGAATGAGAATCGGCCAAGGCATGTCACCAAGCAGAATGTATATAAGCAAACTGCATGTGACACATCCAAGAGCAAAAGAGATGACGGCGTATGCAAGTCGGAGCCTTAGGTCAATATCTTGTCGTCCTATAGTGAAAATTAATTTCCGCCGGACGTTTTTGACCAATGTGTAGATAAGCATGACGGGTGCACGAGTAAGGTTGGGTGGACCTGTATAGCTATATATGTCCCTCATGGCTTGCAGTAAGGTCTCCTCCATGGAATCAAGATGTTCGTTAAATATTGCAGCAATTTGAATTCCAAGCTCTCCTCCATATCTTCGAATTAAAATCAACAAGTTACATGTTAGAATATAGTCTTCTACAAAAACTTAAGTTGGGAGCTCTTTCTACATCATACAAGACAATAGTTTTTCCAATAGCTATCAAATTATGATCCTACATTAAACGTCTAGCGATTCCCAAGGCCTCTTAACTAATATACTCGTAGAAACATGTTAAGAACTACCAAATTAAGTTCAAAAGGAAATTTGATTCATGGTAAAATGTCCTAGTGCAAATCATAGGTAATGACTATGCATTGCAGGAGTCCAACCTATGTACGCATTGCAAGATTGTAACCCATCTATTGATCCACGACTAATTAAGCTAATGAAAACTCTTCTATTGGACAATTTGTAACATCTACAAGGGGATGCCTCCTTAACACCAACAAACCTTTCCCAACCCACTCCGGCAATACTTATGCACAGATACAAACCACCCAGACGCACAAAACTAAAGTCCCTGTGCTTCCCGAGTAGAAACAGAGTAAAGCTAATTGCAGGTCTTATCTTTTCTGAGGAGGAAAAACTAACAAGACTTTACATTGTTTTTTATATGAGTTTCTCTAGACAATAGAAAGAAATAGAGGGTATATATAGTCATGTTTCTTCATCAACATAAAATTTTTTCTCACCAAGTAACTTTAATAGAAGGCCGCATTCTTTCCAACTATGTGATTTTAAAAAAGAAACAATAGTTATTATGATATTTTGCTCTCTTCAGACAAATGCTGTTGTTTGGGATTATTGCCGCTATGAATTCCACCATATTTATCACCAAATGAATATGACGAATGTTAATCAATTTGCACAAAAAAATGTCGATGAGTACAATTTTACTCCATTGAATATGCTCTGTTATGAGTATGACCCAGTATTCTCTGTTCTGAAAGTCAAAGTCATTATGAACATCGTGAATAAAAACCTGGATCAATTAGCAAAAGAGTAGAAGACGAAATCTGGGAGGTACAAATCCTAGAAATGCCAGAAACAAGCCATTTGACATCCATTAAATGTGCCCTTAAGTACACGCTATGTTCTGAGAATTAAGTCACTATGAACATCGATAGCAAAAGCCCAAATCAATAACAAAACGATAAAAGACCATGTAGGAAAAAAGCTGGCTGGAACAAAGTTCACCGGATTTATGAAGAGTGCAGGTTCTTTCTCAATAAAACAACATTCACGTAGTGGAATATGTGCAGTGGACATGGTCAGAGATGGAAGACTATCAAGATTTTCGGATGAGTTTACTTGCAATCCTCCAACTTACTGACGGAGGCCGGGCTACATTGCTTAAGACATGTTTGAGGTCGATGAAGCTTACCTTGGACCACCGTGACCAGCTGCTGGATTGGTGTTCTCCATTGAGCTTCCCACTTTGCCTCGCTAAGCCTCTTCCTTTCTTGCCTGAATCTATGGACTACCCGCCTGGGAGAGACAAAAACACAATGGGAGAAATACCCATTTGCATGGCATGAATTGGGTCATTATCGATGTAATGCTAATGTCAATTCATAACTATGAATTGACGTCGGCACGTGAATTGATATTAGTTCAAAGTTTGGGTCATTATCCCGCGGTTTCAATACACACTAAATTGTGTCGTATGGGGTCTATTGAAAATGACCCCTTGCGCTGCCTGGGGTCTACTTTTCAGTACATACTAAAAAACACAACGGGGTCTTTTTCAGTAGACCCCATTGCGTAGACCCCAATGGATAGGTTGACCACATTGCATTTTTTCAGTACACACTAAAAAACACAATGGGATGATGACCCAAGACATGAATTGATATTAATTCTCCATATGATAGTTCTACACATGAATTGAACTTGGTCCCACATCATTGACCCCCGAGCATGAATTGACCTTAGTTCTACTAATAGAGTAGGCCCAATGGCTTGGGTATATGGGTAATGTCTTTATTGTGTCCATTAGAAAGTCTGCACACAAAAACGTAGAATCCCAGAAAAGCGAGATAAGAGTAATTTTGGTTCAGTATAATTGTAGACATATCTAGATAGATGTCGATTGCTAAAATTTTTGTTTTTATATGCAAGAAAAAGGTTAGGAAGTGAGAGATTTCCTCGGGGTCGGGCCTGATCCATTGAGATTCAGGGGAAGGAATCGCCCCAAGTCCTCAGCAATGATAATGTTTAGCCGGGAAAGGGATTTAAGCTTAAGCGGAGCCGACTATGTCTCCATTTTCTTTGTTCAATTTTATGTGTAGTTGAGATGAAAGTGTCAAATGCGGACCTTCAAAAGCCAAAAGCAGATAAGAAGTACCACCATGTCTTATTTGATCACAAGAAAGTCATAGATGGGTGTATTTACCCCCAAGTTTTGTTCTCTTTCCCTTTTCTTTCTCTCTTTCTAATATATCAAGCTTTTTATTCTCGATGCCCCTAGTGACTTAAGCCTCCCGGAGCAGACCATGTACTCAAGAGCGTATTTAGTGGCTGTACATCTATCGAAACGTAAGATTTATTGGTGATAGTGCTGGACCTTTTTCTGGAGCGTCTCAAAATATTTCAGCGGTTCATATATGCCTCATTTACATTCTTTTATAAGTATTTCTTTTTAATTGTTCTTTAGCTAATGTCATTGCAATAGTTCAATCAAGTTATTATTAAATGAAGTAAAAACTTTATGATATGAACTATATTTAAAATTCAGAATAATCAGCCTACGATTCATTTGCAATGTTTTTAATCATAATTGTATATAGTTTGAAATTATCAATTATATATGGAATAACCTGCATTGTCAATGTTATTCACATAATGGTTCACTTTACTTTAGCATCAGACTAAATGGATATTTTCCCATTATGAGTTATATTAAAAATAACATATATTAGTTAGAAATTATTTCACAATATGTTATATTCATCTATTCTTTTCGCATTTCAAATCAAAGGAAGTAGTATTTCAAATTAAATTGATAATTTTACCATTATGAGTTTCTTTAACAAACTAGCGTTCACTTTTTATGACTTCTACACGTGTATGTGATCAATACAAGAATATTCTTGTTTTGCACTAAACTTGTACTAAGGCTTTGTTTGTTTGGTGAGAAATAAATGATGTAAAAAATATTTATAAAAAATGATCATTTATATTGCTTGAAATAATTAGTTCATAAATATTTTCATTAGTGACAATAATTTATGTTTAAACATTTTTGTGAATAGAAATATTTTTTGTTACTTCATTTTTGTAAGTGATACAAGCAATTGTTCTTAAGCAAATGTTTTCCAAATGTACCCTAAAATACACATCACATGAATTCAATAGATTTTCATTATTTAATCAATTAATGATATAACACTTTAATTATTATTCTTTATGCCAAAAATATGATTATATCATCTGATGATGCCAGTAAGTATATTTTTATTTCCATATACTACTAGATTGCAGGAAATAATTATAAAATTTAACTGTTAAGTACAATCTTTAATAACTTATAATATAAATGATTCATAATAGCATCATTTCCGATTTTTCTCATAATAACAATTTGAACTTTTTCACGTTCTTTAAAAAAATAACAATAATTTGCACCGTATAATTTTGGCCCTGGACATGAGAAGTTCTTTCTTTACGGGGTTCAAAGTGAGGCTGCTTCTATATCACGTATGCCCAGTGCTTAAGTATCAGGATAGCACTAGTAGTTGGAGATCAATTGATTACATCAAACTATATATAAATAACGCAAGTTAATTATAGATTCATTACTCGAATTTTAGATATAGAATATCAGATAACATGATTTAACTTCATTTGATTTAACTTCATTTGATACTGACTTAATTGCATTATTACAATGCAATTGCTTAAGTAACGGTTAAAAATATATGCTTATAAAAGAGAATGGAAACAGAACATAAAAAAATATTTATTTTAAATTATCTCTAATTGAAATAAAATATTTGCATGATTAAATTTAGTATACAATAAACTTGCTTCATTTAAAGATGGTAATACAATTAAGTAAAATAAAAAATTTAAAAGTTACGACTGTTAGAGGTAAAATAATAATATACAAAAATTAAATATAGCTTCCCAATAAAAAGTAAACAGTACAAATTGCCAATACCATTTTTTTTGTCAAAGAATGGTTAATTTCATTAAAAATTCCAAACTGGTATCACACAACACATTTACTTCAAATTAATTTTGGACACATAAAATATTGCAAACTACTACCCTAACTCAAGTCCACCATCCATTAGGTTTTTGTCCAAAATACCATGAAAATGTACATGTGAACACGTCAATTGCTGAGTGAAATGTTTATCAAGAGTGAGGATAGGGCATAAGGATCGACTTATGAACTACGTCAAATCATCTTAGTGTATCAAGAGATTAGTGCAAATGACAATGTGATTCTTTCTCAAGTTATCTGAATCTCTAGCCCCAAAAAAATATTTCCCATTTCTGCAGGATCTTAACTAAGCAGTATCGTTAGCTTCATCATCATATTATTCTTTGCTTTGTGATGTGAAAGGTGTTCAGAGAATAATTATACAGCGCGAGGTTAATGTCCAAGCCAACATTGGTAGGAATCATATCAAAACCAACTTTGAATGTGAGTAGCGTTATCAAGAATGTGAGTAGCGTTATCAACATCAGGATGTAGGGATTGAGAGTTAGACAAGGCATGTCACCATATAAAATATATATCAGCGGACTACACCCGACACATCCTAGAGCAATAGCGGTGAGAGCATATGTAAGTTGAAACCTTGGGTTTCTGCTGGACATTTTTGACCACCGTATAGATAAGCATGATAGGCGCATCGGTAATGTTGGCTGGACTTGTATTGATATACATATCCCTGGTTGCTTGAAGCAAGGACAACTCCGTGGAATCAAGATTTTGATTGTATATTGCCGCAATTTGAGCTCTATGCTTTGCCCTATATATTGAAATTAAAATGAGCAAACCATTGTTTGATAATAGTTTTTCACAAAAGCTTTTTGCATCATATAAGATGGCAAATTTTCCAAAAGCTATCAAGATATGGGTCTACGATGAACATCGATATACTCACATAAACACATTAGAACTACCAAAATTTATGTTTAAAAGGAAATTTAATGCATGGTATGACGCCAAGATTCTAGTGCAAATAATAGTGATGAGTCTATACATTGCAGAAGCCTGCCACGGCTAATCAAGAGAATAAAACGTTAGTACAAGGGGATGCCTCCTTAACACTAGATAAGGCAACCCATTTTCCACCGCTATTTACTGGATTGGGTTTATAGTAGGACGTTCCAATTTTATGAGTGGGTTAAAAAGTATTATAAAAATTAATGCCCAATTAAAAGGGGGTTTAAATGGATTTAACTCAAACCCACATTTCAATTTTAATTGGGCCATGTCTTGCTTTCAAGCCGTTGGGGCCTGTTTCGTGTACCGCAACCTACATGTTAACAAGCCGCCCTATAAATTCAAAATGGATTAAATGAATGGATATAAATTTTTGTAAATTGAATTAAATATTGTGTATTTTAATAATATGGTCGGGCCATTATAGGTCACTAAAATTTTATTACAAAAGAAATAGTTCAATACAAGTTAAATTAATCAATTTGGATTGGACCAATTTTAATCATATCTAAATTCGGCCCGATCCACTCATTTATAAGTTACTTATCACCGTCAAATCTTTCCAGGCCTACTCTAACAACACTTTTAAGGAACTGCATAGCTATTTCACTTGATGGAGGAAGCTGCGGAACGATGATCTTTCAGTAGCGACATGCCGATGCTACGGATGAGAGAGATGATGGAGAAGAAGAAGAAGCAATGTTGTAAGAAATGATTGAATCACCCAGGAAGGAGAAGCTTGAATGGCGCCGTCGTTGCCGACGCGGGAGAGGCTTGTGATGGAGCGAGCGAAGGCCTTCAAGGCGTTGCCGCTCAGGGTGAACTCCATTGTTTTGAGTTCTTGGCTTCCCACTCTGCACTGACGCTACAGATTTTGATGAGGTGGTCGCTAAAAAATTGGCGGGACTGGAAGAATGTCACGATGCATTTCTTTAGGTTCATTAGTATTACTGACATTTTTTTGTTTATAAAATATCCAATTACACCATTTTCCAACGATAGATTCATTGCTTGCAAGCTTTCTATTTAAAAAGAATAAAAATAAAACGAACGTTATTATACTCATAATAAAATTTTGAATTTTAACTAATATGATATATTTTTATTAATCAATTAATGGTGTAAATATTAACAATCATTTTCATGTCGAAGAGAGGATTATATCATGTAATACTTATGCTGTGGGGTTTATAATTTTATTTTAATAATACACTGAAATGACCGGATTAACCTTCCTGGTGCTAGAGCTCGCCCACTGGCGGCTGTGGTTCTTCATATCATACCAGGCGAATCCATTGTTTCCATATTTCATCTTCTTCTCCGACTCTCCGGGAAGGCAACGTAGGAAGGCTAATGGAGAACAACGATCCAGCTGATCACGGTAGCCAGAGGTTAGCCTCAGCGACCATAAATTTATCTCAAGCTCTGTAGTCCTATGTCAGTAAGTAAGAGGATCCGGAGGAAATTCCCGTCAAAATTTTGATGTTCTTCCCTGTTTCTACCTCTGATCATGTCACACCGTGTATTGCAATACATGAATGCCATTTTATAGCGAGAAAATCCGTACTCTAGGTAAATCAGATGAACTCGTTCATGAATTCTTGAACTTGTGCTGTTCAGCCAACGAGCCCATGGGGAGCTGCCTGTAGAAAATGACCTGCTTGCCGCATTAGGTCGTGAGAATTGGATTAGAGCACCAATTTGTACCACGCAGATTTTTTTTGTCCTCTATTCAATTTTTCTTTTGTTGATTGAGCCAGGTTTTTTTTTTCTCGATGTTCATAATGAGAGACTCTCAAAGAGCAGAAATAATGGGCTCTACTCAGAACGGCGCATTTAGGGGCACAACTGGTTGATGTAAAATGACTTGTTTCTTGCATTTCCTGGGCTGGAGTATTTTGTCTGAGAAAAGCGAAATGCCATAACAACTGCCAATTCTTTGAAAAGAATGTGAACCTTCTCCTCAAAGTACTGGATGGGAAAATTCCGTCACATTGATGAACGGACACGACTGTATATAAACTCTCTTTCTTTCATTTCTCAAGAGAAACTCATATCAAGAAGTATTAAGTGGAAGTCTTATTACCTTTTCCTCCTAAGAAAAGATGAGACTTGCAATTGGCATTACTCTGTTTCTACCCAGTAAGCATGGAGCCTTATCTGGTAGTTTTGTGCTGTTTGGGTGGTTTTGTTTGTGAATGAATGTTGTTAGAGGGGATTGGGAAAGATTTGTAAGTGCTAAGGTGGTATCACTTTAGTACTCTTATGTGGCATTTTGTGCAAAAGAAGAGTTTTCACTAGCTTAATTAGCCATGGATCAATAGACGGATTACACTCCTGCAGCGCATACTCATTAGCTATGATTTGCACCAGAAGCTTGGTGTCAAACTGCGCATTAATTTCCTTTTGAACTTAAATTGTAGTCCTGAAATCTTTTGGAAAGATTGTCGTCTTTTATGATGTAGAAAGAGCTCAACAATTGAGCTATTCCGAAGACTGTATACTAACAAGGATTTTGTTGATTTTCTTTCTAAGACGTGGAGTAGAGCATCAGATCGGATTGCTACAATTCATTTCCTGGAGAAGATCCTGCTAAAGATCTTGATAGATGTCATTGGAATCAGTGGTGTTCCAACCATCACTAACCTTGAAATCATCATGTGTATCTACACAATACTCATAATAGCCGGACAGTTAGTAATCCTCAAGATGGGAAAGCAAGATATGGACCTAAGGTTCTGACTTACGTCTGCTTGCATCATTGTTGTTCTAGGATGTGTGAGGTGTAGTCTATTGAGGTACATTCCGCTTCATGTCATGCCTTGGTCGATTTTCGTTCTCCGTGTCCTTGAGTTGATGAACCAAGAATCACATTATATTCATTCACTAATCTTCCAATCCACAAATTGCAATTGAGGCGTAGTTTGTAACCCAATCCTCATGTCCAACCTTGGCAATATTCTAGACACTATCTTGAAGTGAACTTTGAGTCAAATGAAAACCACTAAGCTTGGTATATGGAAGCATGCAATATGTGAGAGAGGGAAGTAACTAGCTACAAATTCTTCAATGAAAGATATACCCATTTGAGAACAATGCAGAATCACATCAGGAAAGGGTGATGCATGACCTTTTGTATGTTGAGGCATATTTGGAAGAAATAGAATGTCAGAGAATAATGTTGCTTCAATATAAGTAAAGACAGGACTTGAGTCCTTGGCACTCAAGCTCGAGACCTCAAGGCTAGTACTTGAGAGCTTGAGTGCTTGACACCTAATCTCGATATCATTGAGGCATGGCCTAGGTCCATTGAGGTCCAAACTTGGGACCTCGGTGCTTGTGCCCTCAGTTCTGCTGCTTGGGCCTGGGACCATCGAGTCCAAGGGTAGAACACTCTTGGGTCCCAAGCTTGGATATTAGGAATATGGGCATGGGCACTAGGACCCAATTTGTGGACCTTGACCCACTTAATGGGCCTGAGCTTGAGCCCAAGTGCCAAAAATCTAAGCACGGGCATTGTTGTCCTTGCTTGTCCTCAATGGGCCCGACTAGGGAATCAAGGATCTAGGCATAGGCTCCAAGGTCTTGGGCCCTGCCTTGATTGATCGAGGCCCAGGTGCTAGGGACCCAAAATCTCAAGTTTGGGCTCCATGGACTTTGGCCTTGCCTCGATGGACTCGGCCACAAGCACCATTTCTAAGGCCATCTCCAAGACCCTGTACCTATGCTCTGTTTTTTGCCTACCTATGCCCAAGTCAGTAGTGTCTGAATAATGCATGTTTATTTAGGTAAATAAAGGTAGGTTTTTATTTTCAGTCCATTTTCCGATATTGGCCAAGCATTGAAAATATAGTGAATTTTTGGAGAACTATTTATTAAAAAATATATTTTAGAAATATTTAATTTTTCACGAAATAAATAAAGCATAAATTACTGTATTAATATCATTAAACTTTTTGAATATGAATAAAAGAAAAGGACGGAGATTCTCTACCTCAAAGGTGCTTCTGGCATTTCCACCAATTCTCAACTGTCAATGCAAGTAAATGAGACATGTGTCAATGGTTGAGATATGTGAAGACACTTTATGGCCTATGAGAGTATCATGCGGGACAAATAATCCACAGAAAAAAAAAAGGTTAATGTGTATTAGCAATAAGTCTTACTTTTTAATGGGTCTACACAATCACCGAATGTCCATAAGTACATTGTCTGCACTGAGAGTCCCAGTCATTAGGACCATCGTGAATAATAATCTGGATATATTGACAAAAAGAAAAAAGAAAAAAGTGGATAGAGGACAAAAAAATCGGCGGAGGCTGTTGATGATATCTTCACCTCTAGTCAAGGAAAAAGTAGAACGAAGTGGGTCCGACTATTTTTTATTTTCTGGTAAGTGCCCGGCGCCTTAGCACTCTGCATCCACGCAATACGCGGGGACGGTAAGAACTTAAAACTAAAATTTTGGATATATTAACCAAAAGAGAAGAGATTAGAGAGCAAAACTTGGGGGGCGAACTTGGGTCGCTTTCGCCTTTTTGTTTTCTCTGGTCAGATGCCGCGGACTCTTCTTACCATAAGTGAACTTGGGCTGCTGACGAATCGGATTAGGTATGCAACGCAAGAAAGCGCCAGCAACTCGCATGGACTTCCCATGAGGAACTCATAGCACTCTGCATTCGCCCCCGCACTTGAAGAAACCTCGTTCTCGGGAAGAAAGGGGAAGGCTAGGCAAAGTCGGAAGGTTAATGGAGAACGATAATAATCCAGCTGATCACGGTGGTAGGAGGTAAGCTTCAGCAACCTTAAATATATCTTAACCATTGTAGCCCAGCAACCTCTGTAAGTTGGAGGATCCGTGCAAACTCATGCCAGATTCTTGATATTCTTTCCCGTTCCTGCCTCTGATCATGTCACACTGTATATTCCACTGAGTGAACGCTGTTTCATGGCAAAAAAGGCTGCACTCTACGTAAATCAGGTGGAGTCGTCGTGGAACTCTGAGCTTGTACTGTTCACTTCCCACCTAAGAGCCCCATGCGGGTCTTCCACTTGCCAGTAGAAAATGGCCTGTCTCTTGAAGTAGATTGTGAGAGTCGCTTGAAGTAGATTGTGAGAGTCGGATTGGATTACCGATTCTTTACTGTCCAGATTTGTTCCTCTATTCAATTTTTTTTTCTTTTTGTCGATTGAGCCAGTTTTTTGTTCTCGATGTTCATAATGACTGCAGAAATGGGCTCCTAAGAAGAGAGTGCGTAGGGGCATATCTGGTGGATGTAAAATGACTTGTTTCTCGCATTTCCTGGATTCGGGTAGTGATATTGTACCACTTAGATTTTGTCTTTTATTATTTTGTTAATTGATCCTGGTTTTTAATTATCGATGTTCATAGCGACTGAGACTCTTAGAACAGAGCAATTGGCTCACGCTCATGATAGAGTATATGCAATGGGTGTAGATCTGTCAAAAAAATAAAAATGTTTCGTATAGTCATCAACCCTTTTTTTGTGCAAGTTGATAAATTTTCATGATATCCATTTGATAATTGAACAAGGTAGGACTCATACCAGGAACGATCCCTCAAGTATACAAACCATTAAAACAAACTGATTTTGTCTGAGGAAAGCGAAATCCATAATAGCTGCCATTTCTTTGGAAAATCCCGTGGTTGGATAGAACGTGAACCATCTCCTAAAGTTGGTGGGTGGGAAAATTCTGTCACATTGTTGAAAAGACACGACTTTATATCCACTCTGCTTATTTCTTGCGAGAAACTTATACTGAGAACAACTATTAATTGGAAGTCTTATTAGCTTTTCCTCCTCCGAAGACCTCCGATTTGCTTTCCTCTGTTTCTAGCTGGTAAGCAGGGGCCTACCTTGTAGTTTTGTGCGTCTGGGTGGTTTTGTTTTGTGAATAAGTGTTGTTAGAGTGGGTTAGGAAAGGTTTATAGGTGTTAAGGAGGCATCCCCTCATACTCTGATGTTCCAGTTTGTCGAAAAGAAGAGTTTTTGAGTTGCTTAATTAGCCGCGGATCAATAGATGGGCTATACTCTTGCGGTGCATTTATAGGTTAGACTCCCTGCACTGCATAGACGTGTTAGCTATCATTTGCACCAGAAGTTTGGTGTCATACCGCTTCAAATTTCCTTTAAAACTTAAATTGGTAATTCTTGAAACATTTTGGAAGGACTGCCCTCTTATGTGATGCAAAAAGAGCTCAAAACTTGAGTTCTTCCAAAAGACTATACACTAACAAATGGTTTTCTGATTTTATTTCCAAGACATGAAGCAGAGCTGGCAGAGCTGGCAGAGCTGGCGGATCTAATTGTTGCATATATCCCACGCTTTGATTCCCTGGAGGAGAACCTGAATCAACTCGTCCAGTGCACTGATGTTCCACCTAACTCTACTCGCGCAAAAATCATGCTTATCTATAGACTGCTGAAAATCCTCAAGATTGGGGGACAAGATATAAACCCAAGGTTTCGAATTGCCTTCACTCTCATTGCTGTTGCTCTCGGAGGGGTTAAGTGTGGTTTGCTGATGTATATTCTACTTGCTGACATGCCTTGGTCGACTGTTGTTCCTTGTGTCCTAATAGCATTTGCATTTATCACGAATTAGAAAATGGTGACAACTTTCCGTTCTTTAAATGATGTGGTTCGCTCTTTGCAAACTCGGCTTTAATCTGTGTCCTAATGCTAGCTTGGAGATGAGCCCTGTGTTGCACTATTATATTACTTCAAATACCTTTTACATCATGAGGAGAATATGCAATGATGATGAATATGATGATAAAACTTAGTTAAGATCCTGATTCAGCCATATGAACTTGGAGAAAGAGGGGATTTTTCTTCGCTTTAGTCATAGAGAATTAGGGGAATTGATTTAGATTTGAGAAAAAAAAATCATTTTATCCTCATTCACTAATCTTCTGATTTGCAAATTGCAATTTAGACTCAATTCATAACCTGATCCTCATATCCCAACCTTAGCAATAATATACATACTACCTTGACATGTTCTTCAAGTAAGAAATGAAACTACAAAGGCTGACGCACAAAGTACATGAGAGAGGGAAGCGACTGGCCACGACTTCTTTAACAATAGATAAACTAGGGGTGTAAACGGTTCGGTTCGGTTCGGTAAGTGAGATGTACGACCTTTTGAATGTTGAGGCATATTTGGAAGAAATAGAAAAAGGGGACAGAGTAATCTTGGTTCAGCATAAGCATAGTGGTATATAGACGGTTTTTCGGTTTTCCTATTTTTACTTTGTTTATTGAAATTTAAGTAAAGAAGAGATGATAAAGAAAATAGATTATTCAATTTTTATTAAGAATTTCAATTCGGTTCGGTTAATCGAACCAAACCGAACCGAAAAGGTTAACGGTTACTTTTCGGTTAACCAAACCGAAATCGAACCGAACCGAAAACATACGAAATTTCGGTTCGGTTCTTTAACAAAAGATAAACCCATTTGAGAACAAAGCGAAATCACATCAAGAAAGTGAGATGTACGACCTTTTGAATGTTGAGGCATATTTGGAAGAAATAGAAAAAGGGGACAGAGTAATCTTGGTTCAGCATAAACATAGTGGTATATAGATCCATGCTGATCACTAGGAATGTTTTTATATGTAAAATGGGGTGGTGAGTCAGAGATTTCGTGGTACATGGGCCTGATCCATTGAGATTCAGGGGAATGAAGTCGCTCTAAGCCCTCAGCAATGATAGTTTTTTATAACAGAGAAAGGGGCAGTAAGCTTAGGCGGAGCCAACTATTTCCATTTTCTTCGTTCCATTTTACGTGTGCTTGAGGTGAAGTGTCAAATGCAGACTATCAAAAGCCTAGAGCAAATCACAAGAAATTCCGTTTGCTTGCACCTTGTCTTGTTTGATCACGAGAAACTCACAGATGAAAGCAATGGAACACCAAGTTGTAACTCCAAGATACGTTCTCCATTCTTTTTATCGCCTTACTTATATATCCAGGAATAAGTTCCCGATGTCCCTAGTGACTCAAACTCTAGGAACAGACAATATAAATAGGGACATGAATGCTTTTTCCACAAGATACTCCACCTAGTCATGAGTGTCTTTACACATTAGAATATTTAAATAATAAATTGCGATTTTATCTATTAGCTTAAACTTTTAGAAGAATGAGCAGTGGTCCCACCAAATATTACATGATATTAGAATTGAAAATCCTGAGTTCAAATTTTGACAGGCTCCATTTGTCTTCCTAATTAAATTTTCATGCCTAGTACTAAGTAAAAAGACCAAACTAAGTTGAGAGGATTCTTAAGTTCAAATCTTACCAGGTTCCATTTGCCTTCCTAATTAAATTTTCACACTTATTACTAAATAAAAAGACTAGACTAAGTGTGATGAGATGTTGGAATATTTAAATAATAAATCGCACTTTTATCTAATAGTTTAAGTTTTTAAAATATTCAACAGTAGTCTCACCAAATCTCACACGTCCATTAATGAAAGAAGATGCTTTTGTAATATATGAAGTTCTTTCTTTGGTTGGTATTATCAGCTTCCGCATTAAACAAGTTCATTAAAAATTAGGAATTAGTTAGCGATATAATTAGAAGGAAATATTACTTCTTATTGAGCCACTCTTTGCATTTCAATAGGGTCGACACCGGAACTCCCAAAATTAGGATTCAAAAAATAATTCAAATCAAAAGTAGTAGTAAACCCATTTCCCTTCTTGAAAATAAGCTTTCAGCCCAAGCCGTTTTTACTTTAATGTACACTTGATCGGAAGTTGCCGTGAATTATAACCCACCAAACTCCTCGAGAACAAATGCGCCTCTATCAACAAGGAAATAAATAGAAATCATTCTTATATTTAGGGTTCGTTTGTTCGGTGAAAAATGAATGATTTACAAAATATTTTTCAAAAAATGACTAGCTATGTCACTCATAATAGTTAGCCGACAAAAAATATTTTTATCATCGACAACAATTTACACCTAAATATTTTCATGAACAATGAAGATATCTCTATCAGTTTTTTGGGCTCTATTCTTCATCGCATTTAGAAAAGTGAGAAATGCTGACCTCACATTTGGACGCGAATTCTTTATCCCACAAAATGTTCCTACAAATTATGAGTATATCAACATATTCAATTGTTAATGCATGCCTAATTTACATGTATCGTTATTGAGAATTGATCGAAATGCTGATGGAAACACTGTTTGAGGTAGAGGATCTCCATCTTCTCTTTTTATGCATATTGGAAAAGTTTCAGAATATTAAGTTCCATATATTTTGCTAAAAATATTTTCTGTAATGGCATTTTCCTTATTTTTCAACATTTGGATTACTTAGGAAAATGAGTGGATAGATTTTTATTTTCTTTTCAATCAAAAACTCATGCTTAAATTTGAGAAAATGAGTTCCCCTTTAAAAGATCAAAAATTATTTTCCAAATATGACTGGACTTTAACACTTGCACCAGAGACTCTACATTTGATCATAGGAACCTCAATGCCTATCTCGAGTTTCTAGCAGTGAGCCAAGGTTGGGTGCACTTAGGCTAGCCTAGTCCATTAAGGCCAAGCCTTAGACTTTGGTACTTATGCCTAAGGCACACTCAAGTCTGAATCCATAAAGGCTAAGCCTAAATCCATAGACGTTGGGCTTGAGACCTTGATGCTCGTTCCCAGCTCTCCGATGCCCTAACTTGAGACCCTTGTGCCTATGCTTGGATCCTTGATGCCCAGGCTGGGTCCATAGAAGTTAGGTTGAGGCTAGCTAGGGCGTTAGAGACTTGGGTATAGGGATGGTTGTCTTGGCCCAGCCTTGATGGATATGAGCCCGAGCTTCGAGGACACAAGCATGGTCATCAAGGTCCCAAGCCCAACCTCTGTGGACTTGCACCTACCCCGAGGCGCTAGGGAGCTAGGTATGGACATTGGGGTCTTAGGCTCCACTTCTATGAACCCAAGCCTAATTGCTTTGCTGCTTGCACCCAAGTCAATAGCACCCGCATAGTGCATTTTAATTTAGGAAATTAAAGGTAGATTTTCCTTTTCAAATAATGGACCAGAAAATATTTTCATTTTGTAGGAAAATTATTTCTTGAAAAATATTTTTTTGAAATGTCAAATTTTTTGCAAAACATTTGGACTCCAATTTGTTACTCCAACATTGTTCTCGATTCTTGTTCTCTATTCGTTAATATATTCAGGTTTTTATTCTCGATTTTCCCGATAACTCAAACTCTTGAAGCAGCCAATGTAATTAAGGACAATCGAAGGTAAGATTTATTGTCAATGTTATTGACCCCTTTTTCTTGGACGTGGTTCTTTGTCCCACAAGATAATCTCACAAGTCTTGAGTGTCTTAACATTTCTCAATTGTTGGTACATACCTCATGTACATGAATCAACAATTAAAAATCGGTTGCTCTCTGTCAATGTTAGCTCGGACATTCACCTCTTGTCCTATTATTGCATTCAAAGCTTGATATAGGATGATGATGATTGTTTTACTCAAGATCGTGGTGCAATTTAAAATTGAGAATGATGAAATTAGAGAAATCAAGTAATTTTTTTTGAGCTAGAGGAAACAAGGGAAATGATTTAGAATATATTGGAATAATCACATGATCGCAATTCACTATTCTTTCGTTTTTGGATACATGCACGGTAAGTTTGATAAATTTTATAACTCATTCCTCGTTTACAAACTTAGCAATCTATATACAACAAAATTTAAACTAAACTAGCTAATTGAATACTGAACTACACATGTAGAGCAGGCTGGACAAGTACAAGCTTGATTCATCACCTGCCCACGCCCGCCTGCCCGCTCGCATGATAATAACTAACCAGATTACCAAAGCTATGATTTTATCACTATCGCTGTTTTTTGTTTAAGATTGGTTTACCAAAATTACTTGGTAATTTCATCATACATTACTTGCTAATTTAACAAGGCATTCATGCCTAGTGCATGGCCGAACAACGCTGGCCATTTGTGCATGTTATGTATTTTAGTCCATCACATGGTATTAGTATACGAGCTGAGCCGATTGAAATTTAGGTCCTTAAATCCACGCAAAAGTTTGCTTTTGACCCTACTATAGAAAGAGTACATGCGTGCTTGTGGACAAAAAATCTAATATCTGTGGAAAGAGTCAAATATAAAGATAACTAGTAATATAGGAAAAAAATTAAACCATTGTAAGAAATTAAATTCAACATTAAGTAAGATATTTAGAGTATTATATCTTAATTATATTTAAACTGCAATTTTGTCCATTTTCTATACTATGTCACTGAAGTTTTTATATAAAAGTTTGAGGTTGAAATCCTCATTGAATTAGTTTTCTATGCAGTAAAAAATTAATCGGCACTCACTCCATGGAAATTGATTATATTCCTTTTTCTAGCATGGGCCATAAACATTTTTTTTCTAGTACAAGCCTAATTGTTCTCAATGTTCTATAAATCAGCGATTTTGAGCCTGGACTGCCCGCATCATCGACGATCGGATCTGTGTCCACAGGCTCGTCCACATATCCGCATAAGCTCCCAATCATCTTAACCATCAAATACACCATTTCTGATATCATGAATTCAGAGCACTATGCACACGACTGAAAATTGAGGCACTAAAGAGCCATCGAACTTTTGATGCATCTAGTTGGACACTCAAATAATCAATCTTTGTAATAGGGGTTCTAAGGATAGAACAGGCTACCTACATAGATTATCTTGTTAGTTGCTTATAACTATAAACTAACAAATATACCACAAGAATAAGCAATAACATCATACTTTCAAAAGAACGCAGCATTGAACAAGTTTGTCATATACTATGAACACATCAAAGAGGTTTGGCTTGAAGGTAATCAATTCATTGCATATCTTGACAGATTGAGCGCATGAAAGTAAAGATGGAGGTTGAATACAAATATCATAATCTTAATCCACCATCTATAAGTAAGAATATGATATGGACACAGATCAAATTTATTTCTATTCCAGTTTCGAATCAGCACAAATAGTGCCAACTGCCAAGTGCCATACATGAGCTTAGACTAGAAATTTCTGTTGTTATTTGGTAGTCAAGCAAAAGGAAGTCATGGAAAAGTGTGGTCATACGAGAGTTTTGCTAGGAAATGCAATCGTACTTTTACTTATTGAGTGTTGCAAACCTACCTATGACACCATTGAAATAACCATACAAAGCCGGAAAGATTTATCAAGACAGAATAGCAACACTTGTAGAAGGATATCATAGAATTTGTTTCTTGTGTTTACCCATTTGACAATTTCTTCAAGTGGCACTGGTAATTCTCCTAGCTGTGAATTGTCCAGATGACTTTGCCCGGGGTGGCTTGGGGCCGGCAAGGACTGCCAAAATCTTGCTTGGCCAAATCTAGCGAGGGCATCGTGGCCCTTGCCTAGGGTCAACGAGGGTTGGGCAGCCCTCGCCTATGACCAGCGAGGGTCAGCGGCCACCCTCATTGGCCCTGACTCCAAAACCCAAAAAAAAAAAGCAAAGAAAAGTTTATAAAAAAATAAAAAATTCAAAATATTTATTAAAATATTATTTAAAAAGTACAATGTTAGCATCGACGGTCTACATTCGCAATTTCTAGTCAATTTTGGCTAGATAGACTCATTTGGCTTTCGTCGACGTTTTAAATATCCATGATTTTGCAAAAATATAAAAATTTATAAAAAGCAAAAAACAAAAAACATATATACTTATTGACAATAAATGAAATGATAAAAAAATAATAAAATGAAATCGTGTGGCCCGGCTCGTCCGGCCCTACCTAGCAATATTCGGCCCTTTCAAATGTTAGACCCCAGCTTCGCATTTCTTTTATTTCTTTCGGCCCACTTTTCTTTGGGCCCATTAGAACTAAAAAGAGACAAAAGCCCAGCCCAGCCCTTCCACTAGTCTTGCTTGGAGGAGAACCAGCGTGCTTGGGGAAAATAAGGGAAGACGCGACTGTGACGCGAGGAAAAGGACCGAACGAAGCACGATGAGCGTCCGTGAGCGAAGGGGGCGCAACGAACAACAGCGACTCAAGCAAGCTCGAGCTTCGAGCTTCTAGAACCAGGTGAGCTGGCAAAGGTGTAACGGAAAAGGATTCCATCGAGGAGTGTGTGAGAAGATGCTCGACGCTGGCAGAGCAAGAGGAGAGAGGTGCGTGGGTGTTCGGCCATGGGAGAGGTGCTCAACCATGTGCAAGGCAAAACGACCTTTCTGGAGGGTTCTCGTGGGGTCGAACCACAGCACGCCTGCATGACGGGGAAGGACGTTGGCTTGTGGGGAACGTTAGTTCGAAGAAACGAAAAAACGTTGGTGGAAAAGGAAAGGAGGGTTCGTCGAAAAGAGGAGAAGCTTGAGAGGGCGGATGGCAGTTTCTTCTCTGGAAATGGACCCAAATCAATGATTTCTTTCTGTTATGGACACTCACGACTGGTGCAAAAACAAGCTGCGAATGTCGGCCACTATCACCGTCCGGGGCCGAACGAAGGCCCTCGTCGATTATACTCGTTCCTCGGACGGAAAGGAGGGATACCGGTGGTTTTCTTAAGCTTCGTCGGCGAACAAATGGCGGCCACATCTACCCGAACCAGGCAAGTAACTCTCCTCCCCGAATGCCAGGCTAAGTCCTTGTTTTGGCCGAGCTTGAAGTTCTAGAATCGATCGGTGATTTTGCGAAAATCCTGGTTAGGTGAGAGTGATTCGTGGTTAGTAATGTTGATATAAGAGCTCATGTATTGTTACTACATCGATATTCGCTCGAAAATTGAGTCGGAAATCATGGTTGAAGTTGCACAGCACGTGTTTGATAAAATGCTGAAGATGGGTTTCGAAATGGACTCTTGAGTAATTCGTTTCTGTGATGTTGGATTAGTCTGAATTTGATTCCTTTTCGTTGAGTTGCTTGCTCATACTGATGTCGTTGCTTCGTTCTGTGCTTTGTATGTCGCTCGTCGAATCAGTCGTCAATGGACACCTCGCCGGAGAACTTATCCCACTCCGGTGAAGCCTACCGCTCGAAGCGCTCAGTTCTATTTCTCACCCCTTAATATGCATTTGCGTGTTGTTCATGCTCGAATTGTTAAGTTCTTGTCATATGAGATTTTAGAGCACGAAAATCTCTCGCCAGAGCTAGTCCGGCGAAGGTGGTAATCTCCGGCCAACTAGCGGCCGGCAGTGACTTGATGCCTTTCGGAGTAGCCGACTGATGCGGCATAGTAGGTGGTGACCGGAGCTCTGGTGGGAGCTCGTCTGGTTTTGGAAAAGGTTTGGTTTAAGTTGCAGAGGTAGGGACATGAAGACTCGCCGAAGAAGATGAGGAAGAAAAAGACAAAAGAGGGAAAAATGCAAAATAAAAGAAAGAAGAAAAGAAAAAATAAATAAAACAGGAGGCTCGGCTGAGAATTCGTCGAGCGGGCCCGAGCCGGGCATGAGGAAGATGGATTGGGCTGAGGAATAAAAAGAGGAAATGGGCTAAACTGCAAACGAGCTAAAAATCTCATAGGCCTTAGGGCTGGCCGGGTATTTAGTCCGACCCGGACCCTCGGTCCGGGTCGGTTTAGTCGGGCTGGGTCTCTTGACCCGGTCCGAATTCTTTCTTATAATAATAATAATAATAAGAGAAAATTCCAAATAATAGCTCGAAGTGCCATCATTTTTTTGAATAAGAATATGAAATGGAATTTATTTCAAAAAAAAAAATGAAGTACATTAGTTTTAAAAAAGAACTTAAAGTGATTATAGCTATTTCAAATAAAATAGTCCAGTCTTATTGGCTCGCCGACCAACAAAAAATTCTAGCCGGTTGAAGGTATTTTTGTCCAAACATAATTTAATTTAAATTAAAATAAAAAGGGAAAAACACAGGCAAGAGAGCTCCCTCCCACTTGTGGTCGTTACCCCATCGCTGGTGGAGCCATCAAGCCTATACGAGGGCCGACAACCCTCACCTAGATTGAGCCGAGGGCGAGCGACCCTCACCTAGATCTGAGAGAGGGTCATCACCCTCTCTTGGTCCTGGCCTTTGCCATAAGTTGACAGGAGTTGCTAGCCCTTGCATAAGTGTTGACAACCCTGCTCGCATCACCACTGCCCCACTAGTGATGGGCCGTCGCCCATAAGTGAGAGGGAGCTCTCCTACTTGTGTTTTTCCCTTTTCTTTTAATTTTTTAATAAAAAAAAGGAAAAAATTAAAAGATTTTAAAAAGACAAAATTGCACTTCCTACTAGTGAGTTTAGGCCCTTATTTGAAATTGGTAATGCCATTTTAGATATTTATTTGAAATGATATCCACTTTAAGCTTTTATTTGAAATAATGTCCATTTAAGGCCCTTATTTAAGAAGATCATGGCACTTTAAGTCATTATTTGGAATTTCCTAATAATAAAATTTATTTAAAAATCTAAAAAAATCATAAAAATTCATTAAAAAATAGAAAATTCATAGTTAAAATTTTAAAAAATAAAAATACCGAAAATTCATAATTTTTAAAAAAATCAGAAAATATTAAATTTTTTAAAAAATAGATTATTTTAAAAAAATGGAAAACCCCTAAAAATATTAAAACTCAAAATTGGACAAGACTTTAGGGCTTGACAATAGTATTCTTTGTTTTGTGTTACATTTATCTTTTTTTTAAGAACAATATCAGGATGTTTGTGTACTTTCCTTTATGATTATAATTGATTGCATATTTTAATATTTTGGGTGTCACTTTCTTACTCTAAAATGGTCAGGACAAATCTTAGATTTTTTTATAGATTGCTATGGTATTAGTTAGTACATGATCAAGTTAGGTACTGAAAGGGCATGATCTTAGGATTAATGTAATCAAGTTTCTGAGTTTAGAATTTCTAGTTATGTAAATAATAATATATTCTTCTGCAGCTTACTGGGTTTCTAGTCGACCCCAAAAAGGCTATTGGCAATTCCTTAATTAAATTTCATGTAAGATTAATCGATTAAAATTGAACATCCAATTTCACAAGGTATAGATTTGAGATAGCCCAAGTTAATGGAAGATCGTCGGCCCAAAGTTGGTAATACTCCTAAACCTAACAACTCCCGCAAGAGGTTTCCACAAATGATGAAATTATTTAAGATAATTGGCAAAATTAAAAGGTTTAGAACTAAATTGATAAAAGTATAATAAGTTTATGACTTTTTGGACAATCCTCCCTATTGCAAACCTCCATACGACACCATTGAAGCAACTACACAAACCTAGAAAGATTTATCAAGACAGAATAGCAGCACCCATAGAAGGTTATTCATAGAATTTGTTTCTTATGTTCCCCCATTTGACATTTTCTTTGAGCAGCATTGGTAGTTCTCCTGGCTGTAGCTGTGAATTGCCTTTGTTATCATATAATGACTTTACAATCCCCCTATCAACAATATTAGATTGACTTTAGATTTGTGGACGTCGAAGTTCTAATAATCATCGATAGGGCCAATCACAACTTGGGTTAATAAGTTTCTGCATCAAATCCACCACTAGAAGCTCCACGCACTCGACAATCGGTTGAGGGACTCGAATTTGTCGATCAGACATTGTATTGAGCGAAAAAAGCCAATACCTAACCCATCATAGCATCTAAACTAAGCATCACTCAGCATGGCACCAATAAGCAACGATATAGCTTTTCACTCGATGGATGAAGCTGAGGCACAATTGACATGGATTTGGGAAAAGCAATAAAAAAGTTCTAAACCTATTATATTAGTACAAATTTAATTCTAAACCTTTCAATTGGACCAATTTAATCCTAAATATTTTTACATTAGTACTAATTTAATCCATCCGACCTAAAATGGGTCACGTGGATGTTGGCGATCTTACGCAGCATCGCTTGTGCTGGCGTGGACATTTTAAAATATTTTTTTCATAAATTTTCAATTTTTTTATTTTTTTATTTTCCTTTGATGGAATCTCAGAAGCACTTGTTCTATCCCTCTCTGGCTGTTCTCCAGAAGCTTCCGCAGTATCAGCCTGGCCCGGCATTCCATTTGCCGAAGAACCAGTATTACCTTCATGTAATTGGGATGTGAGCATGGTGGCCAGTACAAGTGTAGCATCAAAATTGGAAGTGCTCCCCTCATCCATGCCAAATTTAGGGGCCGTCAAAATAGGCCTGTTGCATAAAAACATTCAGTTGTATCAAGTTCTTTATTCTTTTATATTTTACATTTAGTTGCACTTACGCCCCCCTGTGACGGCAGAGATGTGGCACTTGAAACCACGAATTAGTGCCAAAAAGAACAGTAAAAAGACATACATTAACCATCAAGTTTTGCACTGATATTTTTAGCTGGCATATTTTATTAGTATCTTGCATTAAACTTGATAAATAAACCATTTCTCATCTGAACTTAAACCTCCTCAAACCATTATTATCCAAACTTGATTCGAAAGGTGCACTACATTCCATCAACCAAATTGTCAATGATGATCTCTAGCATCTTGACATTCAACCCAGAAGTAAAATTGTCATCGGCCTTTACGATTGTCATTGTGAGGCTATGCATTAGCACGTTTTAAATCTCAGAGCAGATAACTAGCAATCATTCATCTATTAAAACCAGTTATGGACTGATTGCATGAAAACTACTCGTTGCATCTGAACTACTTGCATATACAAAATTGATGTGAAGCATGGAGAAAAATGGATAGAAGGCAAGAGTCAAAAGAGCATTTAGAATTTACTTACTCGCCAGCCTTCTCAAAGTACAAATGGATGTCCACTTCACATCCCTCATAGAATGCAAGAAATGCCTGGATTTCCATGGGATGGACAGAGGTTTAATATTGTCATGTTCACTGGAAAGCACAAGGAAAAACTTTGACATAAAACACGGTCCTGAATGTCACTCCAATAGCATTTCAGCAATTAGGGGACTCATTTTAAGGAAATGGAGATAAGTTTGAAAGTGAAGTCATATGTTCAAGAACTTTTAGCTGCACTTAAGACGCAAATGTCTTGATAGATAATATAATAAAGAACGAATCAGATGGACCACCTTCAACTCTTTGACAGCAAAAGCCACGTCTACTGTGTTGCCATTATGAGCATACTCCACAAACTCTTCCACAGGATCTATCCACAGCTGAGTGTGTAGCAAAGAGTCGTTCTCCGCAACCAGAATCTGAACCATGATATTCTTCTCCATATTAGATTGAAAAGAATAAAGTTAATCTCTACCTTTGGTAGGATCAATGTAGCTTCGAAACTCAACAGCTTTCCCACCAAATTCACTTGCAGCATCAGAGGGATCGGAGTTGCATTCCGTTGCAATGGTAGTAATTTCCTGAAGAGATGACCGAAAATTTGCAAGCAATCTGTGAAGATCACGAGGCCTCACTACAAAACTGCTTGGGTATCTTCTTCTATCCAGAGATAATTGTTGTATGTTGGGGTCAAAATTGCAAGTAATCCAGTATGTTTTCTTAATGCCTGCATGCATATGACAACATCATATATGCATGAATAAAAACTCACAGTTGGCGCAGTGAGATAAACATTTATCTCTACATGGTCCAGCTTCTTATCAAATTAATGCAGGTTTGACAGCTGCCAGACTCTGATTTTTGTTACAGTTAGATAACATACTGAATAGTATGTACTTAGCATGACTGAGTCGCAAAGACTTAAAATGTTAAGTGGCCAACCAAAAAAAGAAAAAAAGGAGGAAGTAAAAGTGGTAGACATTGGAATCTAATTTTTAACATAAACTTCTCCATCTCTTTATTCTGGATTCATTGGCCTTATAGGTCATGTTGGGGCACTGCAAAATCCCTTTGACAGAGTTTGCGCTGCTTTTACATGACGAGAAATTATAAAAGCTCATCTCCGTGGACACATATGACATGATGAATAAATGCTTCTCACAGCATCTTGCAGTAATTTTCTCTCAATGAACATGTCAGTTTCAAGACTTCATTTCTGCTGTTTTTCCATAGAATTGGAGCAAGATTATTTTTAGGGCAAAAAAAGGAATCCACTAACTTTTCTATCTATGCCACGAGCTTGCAATCTTAACCATCAAATACACCATTTCCAACATAATGAATACAGAGCACCATGCACCCAACTGAAAGGTCTTTACCATTGAAGCACTGCAGAGACCATTGAACTTTTGATGCATTGATATCTGGTAATTGCACACTCAAATAATCAATGTTTGTAATAGGCGTTCTAAGGACAGAACAGACAGCCTGCAAAAGGCATTTTGTGAGTATTTGTAAGTTGCTTACAACTATAAATTGACAAACAAACTAGAAAGATGAGCAACGGCAATATACCTTTAGAAGAACACTGCATTGAACCTGTGCACCAGATACTGTAAACACGTCAAAGAGATTTGGCTTGAAGGTTATCAATTGATATGCAGATCTTGATGAATTAAGTGCGTGAAAGGAAATCTGGAGGCCAAATATGAATATGAGAACATTAATATGATAAATACAAGTAAGAAGGTGATATTTGTACACGCCGATGAAAAATATTTCAATTCTCATACATCAAATAGTGCCAAGTGCCAAGCACTGAGCTTAGAAGTTGGAACTTCTATTGTCATGCAAAGTATGGTCACACAAGAGATATGCTAGGAAGCGCAATCGTGCCTTCACTTATTGAGTGTTGCAAAGCTCCACATAATACCATCAAAGTAACTAGAAAAATCAGCAAGAACGAATAGCAGCACCCGTCCATAGGGCTTTTCTGCTATGGTTTCACCAGTCGACGTTTTCCACGAGTACTGCTGATGGTTCTCCTAGCTATAGCAGTGAATTGCCTTAGCCTTACAATCTAATGACTTTGAATCACCCTATCGACAGTATCAGATTCTTTATGCCACTTCAGGTTTTTATGCACGTCAAGTCGTAATCATCGTCGACAGGGCCAAACACGACCTAGGTCAACAAATTTCTGCCTCGACTCCACCGCCGAAAGCGCCACGCACTCGGCAATCGGTGCAAGGACTGTCGGAATTTCTCAATCGGACTCCGCATCGAGCGAAACGAGCCAATTACCTAACACAGCATCACAGCATCTAAACGAAGCATAGCTCAGCAGGGCGCACGAAGAAGCAACTGCTGTAGCTATTTTCAGTCGATGAGGATGAAGCTGAGTAACGACGATCGACATGGATTTCAATGGCGACACGCCGGAGCTGTGGGCGAGAGAGACGACGGAGAAGAAGAAGAAAAAGTGCTGGAAAGAAAAATGAAGGAATGACCTGGGAAGGGGAAGCTTGGATGGCGAGGTCGTTGCCGACGCGGGAGAGGCATGTGATGGAGCGGGCCAAGGTCTTCAAGGCATTGCCGCTCAGGGTGAACTCCATCTTTCGAGTTCTTCGCTTCCCTCTCTGTACCGACGCTGCAGATTTTTCATGAGCGCGGCCGCTGAAAAATTGGCGGGACTGGAAGAAGACGCCGCTTGGTCTTTCTTTGGCTCGGTGAATCAATAATATAACCCGTTAATTATCATTTTCGGCTCGATCGCATTACTGATGTTTACACTGATGTTTACCCAAGTGAGTATGATAGGTTTTTTAGAGTCGTCGTTCGATAGCATTGACGCAAACATCACAGCTTATGAAGGGAAGTCACAAAAATGATTCATGTATAAGTGTTCCCCTTCAATTTTGAACCTGACATTTTATTTTTGTCACATGAACAAATCTTCAATCTTGATTTTAGAATAATTGTCCATTTCTTCGTCCAAATACAAACGAAAGATGCTAAATGAAGGATCAAGATTGTTATGTGGGCACCCGTGTGTTGTTGCGGAAAAATAACTTGTTATATAGCTTCCCATAAAAAAATAATTAACATTTTTTTTAGCATGGTTCGACAATCATTCATTATCATTAAGTACATTTATAGAAATTATCTACGATAGATGGTATTTGGGATTATTAGAATGCCTTAATTGCCACTTAATTTAATATTAATTAGTTTGAAGTGATAGAAAAATGCTCGCGTTGTTTACACCTTCTTTAAACTATGTAGGTCCATGCAAATAATTAGAAATCCAATTGTTTCAATCGATCATGCTTAAATTTTTTTTTTTTCAGTAACTTCATAATATTTTTCCTTTTTTATGAAAGAATATACGTTTTGAAGTTTTAGGAGCCGTAGGATTTCGTTAAAAAATTATGGCAACTCTAAAATAAAAAGAACAAACCTACAGATCTTTCTTTCTTTATCTCGTTGAAATCTCCTCCTCTTCAAACGATTAATCGACAAAGATAGACAAAGGTAAACGTTTTATTTATTATTGACAAATGAAAAGAATTTGATAAAAGGAAGAAAAGGACAAATACGAGGGAAAAAAATTTCAGGGCAAAAGAGAAATTTGATGAGGTTTTACCACTATTTTACTATATATCTAAGGCTCAACGAAGCATCAATACAGAAAAAAAAATTAATGATATTTTAGCATGACAATTTTTTTCTCACTATATATATACATATATATTTTGTCAAATACTAATTACACGTGGACGATGCAATGGTCTAATTATATATACGTACGTATATCATCAATATTCATGTAATTGGAAAAATTATAAACAAAATATAAAGATTAGAAAAGTTAAAAGATAATTAAAAGAAATATGAAAGAGCCGGGAGATTCTAACCTGCTCCTTCTGGTCGCTGCTTCGTTTGCAGCCGCTGCCCCACAATTCAATCGTGAAAGGTTTGGTAATAGGAGGACAGACGACCAATGATTTAAAAAAAAAAAAAAAAACGAAACGTGGCTTGCTCCTGGGAAATCCTGACCAAATGACCTGGTAGTAATTCTTTCTAAATGCCCCCCCTTCTTTCAGCAGAAACTTTCAAGTATTTGGTCCATTTGAACTGGGGGAAGCATTATAAGCATAGGCTAGATTTTCCTTCATAAAATGATTATTCCACAATAAATGGGCAATAGTTAAAACAAATGCGCTAATGCGTGAACATAAGCGATTCTATTAGATATCTAAGGAAAGCCTGACTATAATCATATATTCAAGCTTTTTTTTGTGAACAGTCTTTGATAATTTCTTCAAATTGGGTGAACTATAATATCGATTTGGCATTTACACAGCAATTTCTATTTGCATATGGAAGAAAATATTTGAAACCGGGATCGAAAGTCAGGTAAAGGGCTAAATCAATAATAAAATAAAGGATGGCCACTAAAATTAGACACCATTTTATAATTTCTTTTGAATGAATATTTTTTCATTTCACATTAGCGCTACTTGAATACCTCCGCACTTATTTTTGTAAGTTTTCCATGAGACCTTTTTCAATACCTTATGAATTATTTTCTCAAAGATCATCATTCATTTTTCATTTGATGTAGAGAAATTAGTCTATTAATTAGTGGGTAAACTCGCAAGCCTTCCGACTAGTTTTCTATATCGATTATAAAAAATACTAAGAAAAGAAAGGGTAATACTTGGAAAACTGAAATTACTTTGTAGAAGTTGAATTACGGTGATATGATAAATTTTAAGTGAATATCTACTCTCTCTAAGTAGTATCAAAAAAGGCTGCCCTCACCAAAAGAAAGAGTCGAAACCCAAGTCCATACATTATCTTCCTATCTCATTTTCGTCGAGTGATTTTGACCAGAGCGTGCATAACCATGGCGGTTGTGCTTGCAATGTTGGTTGGATCGCCATGGATATCCAAGTCCCTGACGGCTCATAGTAAGAATTCCTCCATGGAATTAAGAAGTTTTTTTTTTTTTTTTTAATTTAGCATGAGCTGCATGCTTTGCTCCACACTAGGAATTAATATCAACAAAAATACTTATTATACGACAGTTTTTTGCGGAAACCTCAAGTTATCAAGAAATGTGTTCGGGGCTTGTCTTGTTAAACACACTTCTCAATTACTTTCAAAAACGAAATATGTCTTAATACTTCATTAGAATGTAAAGCAGGCCTTGCGCATGAAATGCGAAATGCAAAGATTCGAACCCTTTAAGTATCACAGAAGACAACAATTTCTTTTGTAGTAGCTAACGTTATCAAGATATGTGTTTGAAATGAATATTGTGTGTACTTCTTCATACTACAAATACTCACATGAACATATTTAGAGTAGGAGAATTACCAAAAAAAAGTTATAAACCTATTGCAATTATACTAATTCAGTCATAAACTTTTTTATAGGCTAATTGAATTTTAAACCTTTTGCACTTGAGCCAATTTAGTCTATCTGGCTAAATTTGACCGGTTAGCGCTAACATGGCACAACTGATATTGACGTGGACAATTTTACTAACATTTTAATTTTTTTTTCTCTTTATATAATGTCCTCTTTCTTCTTCCTTAGGCTGGTTGCTAGCTAAGGTGAGCTTGTTGTCACTGGGCGAGCTTGCCCTTGTCCAACAATGGGGAGGTCGATCTCGCCAGTCTCGCCTCTAGTTGGTCACCTCAATCAAATGACCAGCCTAAGGAAGAGGAGGGGGAGAGGAAAAAACTAATTAAAAATTAAAAAAATATATTAAAATATCATTAAAAATTGTTTACGTCAATATCGATCATGCCACGTTAGCACCGACGCCGATCGGCCAAATTTGGTCGAATTAACTAAATTTGCACATATGCAAAAATGTTTAAGATTCAATTGGCCCAAAAACAAGTTTATGAATGAATTGACTTGATTGCAATAAGTTTATGACTTTCTTATTAATTTTCTCCTTTTAGAACTGTGAAGTTTAAATTCAAAAAGAATTTAATGGACAGTATTGTGAAGCATATCCAATGAGGGGAAAAGTGTTAGAAAAGTTCTAAACCTTTTGATTAAGTGCTAATTTAGTTATAAACATTTTAACGGTGTCGATTTAGTCATAAAATTTTTGAACTAGTGCCGATTTAGTTCTAAACCTTTTGATTAATTCATTCCTAAACCTTTTAATGGTGTCGATTCAGTCCTAAATTTTTTAAACTAGTGTCAATTTAGTCATAAATCATTTGACAGTTAAAAGGTTTAAGAGTGAATTCATACAAATGTAATAGATTTAAGACTTTTACGACACTTTCCCCTCCAATGAGTGTACGGTTCGTTACAGGAGTACAACCTATACGGCTGCATTTGGATATATTAACAAAATTCTGGATATGCAAATTCAATGGGTGCTCTGACCCGATTTTCAAGTCAAGGCGCTATATAGCAGACTTGCCTTGTGGATTCGTGGGCACCGTGCGATCAAAATACAAATGGGCCCGCATCTACCGCCAAATAAAAATGCACCGTTCGATGGGGACACACCGGGATACAAACAAAAGGCATCATCGACCGGGTGCATAATATGCAATGCGCCAGGATACAAACAAAAGGCCTCATCGACCGGGTGCATAATATGCAATGCGCTATGCAATGCGCCTGGATACAAACAAAGAGGCCTCATCGACCGGGTGCATAATATGCAATGCGCCAGGATACAAACAAGAGGCCTCATCGACCAGGTGCATAATATGCAATGCGCCAGGATACAAACAAAGGCGCCATCGATCGGGTGCACCGCTTTTATATTTCGGGTGGCATAAAAATGCGCGTGCGAACGATCGCACTGTGCGGATCGATCGGGCTTTTATATCCCGCCCGATTGCTTGCTGAGCGATCAAAACGAGGTCGGCAGGGCAAACACCCACCTTCGCTCGCTACTTGTTCTTCCCCTGCAGCATTTCGTTCACGAGACAGCAATCTGCAAAGCACTTGAATAAACCATATTTTCAGGAAGAGAAGGAGAGATCAGGCGAAGTCGGAAGGCTAATGGAGAGCAGCAGTCCAGCTAATCCCGGTGGTCGGAGGTAAGCCTTAGCGACCTTAAATATACAAAAAAGAATTGTCCACACAGCTCCGTCTGTAAGTTTGAGGATTCTGAGGAAACTCATGTCAATCTTGACGTTGATTCCTGTTTCTATCTCTGACCAAGTCACACTGTATACACTAATACGTGCTTTTTCATGGCGAAGAAACCTGCGTTTTAGTCGTTGTATATGCTACTTAACAGTCCAGTGGAATCTTTCACTTGCCTGTAGAAAAGTGGTCTGTTTCTCACGTTAGATGGTGAGAGTTGGGTCAGAACACCAATTTATACCATCCAGATTTTTTCCCCTGTTCGTTTTTTCCTTTTATTGATTGAGATGTTCATAATGATTCAAATCTCAAGAGTAGAAATGGGTTCTGCTCAGAGCAGAGTATGTACTCAGGGGCATATCTGGTGTCTGCAAAATGCCTTCTTGTAGTTATCGACCCTTTTTTCCCGTGGTAATTGGTAAACTTTCATGAGAAACTCATATTGAGAACACCGTATAAATCGAAAGTCCTCTTAGCTTTCCCTCCTAAGAAAAGAGAAGACATCCAGTTAGCTTTACCCTGTTTTTACCCAGTAAACAGGGGGCTTACCTGGTAGTTTTGTGCATCTGGGTGGGTCTTGTTTTTGTGAAGGTGTTGTAAGAGAAGGTTACGAAATGTTTATAGTGTTAAAGGAGGTATGCCCTCGTACTCTGATGTTCTAGTTTGTTGAAAAGGAGTTTTTCACTTGCTTAATTAGCCGCGGATCAATATATGGGCTGTACTCTTGCAGCGCATATGTAGGTTAGAGTCCTGCGATGTATAGACGCATTAGCTATGATATGCACCAGAAGCCTGGTGTCATATTGCATCAAATTTCCTTTAGAACTTAGATTGGTAGTTCTTTAAAGCTTTTGAAAAGACTGCCGTCTTATACGATGCAAAGAGCTCAAAACTCGAGCTTTTCCAAAAGACTGTACGGACACTAATAAATGGTCTGCTGATTTTATTTCTTAGACGTGGAGCAGAGTATGCAGATGGAATTGCTGCAATTCATTTTGTGGAGAAGATCCTGCTAAAGATTATGGTTGGTGCCATTGGAATCATGGGCATTCTAGCCATCACTAACCTTAAAATCATTGTGTGTATTTACACAGTGCTTGTAATTGTCGGACAGTTATTAATTCTCAAGATGGGAAGGCAAGATATGGATCCAAGGTTCCGACTTACATCCGCTCGCATTTCTATTGTTCTCGGATGTGTCAGGTGTTGTCTTCTGATATACATTCCACTTCATGTCATGCCTTGGCCGATTTTCGTCCTCCGTGTTCTCGCATTGATGAATCCATAAGCATTCATCGCGGATTAGAGAATAATGATCGTTTTCGGTTTTCCTAATATTGTGGTTTGATCTTTGGGAAGTTGGTATTGATGTGTATTGTGCTAATGTTTGTCAAGACATTTGTCAAGACATGAATTTTGTGTTGTAAAATTATTACCTGTGGGACATGAATCTTGTGTTATATTGTTATTGCCTCTTTTATTTTATTTTTTGTCGAAATACTATTATTACCTTGAATATCTTATATATGTAGAAAGTATAATATATGATGTGATGAAGATAATGGTTTCACTTAGTTAAGATCCCAGTGCAATACAATGAAGTTGGAGACACGTGAGATTTTTCTCTTTGATTAGAGAGAAATTGGGGAATTGATTCATAAAATTTGAGAAATAATGACATTATCCTCATTCCCTAAACTTCTTATCCATGAATTGCAATTTAGATGTAGTTTAGTTCGTAGCCTGATCCTCATATCTAACTTCAGCAATATTCTAAATAGACACCATCTCGAATGAAACTTCGACTCACAAATGAAAACTACTAAATCTGGCATAAAGGAAGCATGTAACATATGGGAGAGGGAATAAACCGACCATAAATTCTTCAACGAAAGATTTACCCATTTGAGAATAAAGCGGACTCACATTAGAAGAGTGAAATGCATGGCCTTTTGTATGTTGAGGCATATTTGGAAGAAATTGAAAAGGAAGACAATAATTTTGCTTCAATCCGAGTATAGACATGTAAGAATAGACGACGATGACTAGGAATTTTTTGTTTTTGGTGTTCACGTGATAAAAGGGTTGGGAGGCAGAGATTTCCTGGGAGATGGGCCTGATCCATTAAGATGAGAGTTAAATGGGGACATTCAAAAGCCCAAAGCAAATCACTAGAAATTCCGTTTGCGTGCCCCTTGTCTTGTTTGATCGCAAGCAACTCACACATGGGCAAGTGCTAGAACAAGAAGTTGTACCCCCAAGATTTGTTCTCAATTTTATTTTATTTTTTAATCAATTCCCCTGTTTCTCTGGTTAAAGAAAAAAAATCCTTGTATCTCCAATTTCATTTAAATAAGTAGTACCATTGTCTTCATCATCATATATTTTTGCAATGTTATGTAAAAAATGTTTGAGGTAATAATAGTACAACACGAGATTCTTGTTCGAGCTGGAATTGGAAAGATGCACATCAAAATACCAACTCTGCAAGAAGCATACAACAACATTAGGAAACTAAAAACCGTCACCATTCTCCAATTAATCCTTAGGTTTGAATTTCAATGGGATCATCAATATCAAGACGTGGGGAATAAGAATCAGTCAAGGCATGTCACCAAGCAAAATGTAAATCAACATATTGCGTGTAGCACATCTGAAAGCAATAGACATAAGAGCGTACACAAGTTGGAACCTTGGGCTAATTGCCTTCCTATCTTGAAAATTAATTTCTATCGGATGTTTTTGACCAATGTGTAGATAAGCATGACAAATGCAATGGTAATGTTGGCTGGACCTATGTAGCTATGCATGTCCCTAATGGCTAGAAGTAAGGCCTCCTCCATGGAATCAAGATGGTCGTTATATATTGCAGCAATTGTAATCACAAGTTCTGCTCTATAACTTTGAATTAATATAAGGAAACTACTTGTTAGACGCTAGTTTTTTGCAAAATTGTAAGTTGTGACCTCTTTCTACATCATACAACATGACAATTTTTTCAAAAGCTATCAAGATATGAGTCTACAGTAAACATCAAGCAATTCACAAAGCCTGTTAACTAATAAACTCGAAGAAACACATCAAGATTTACCAGTTTAAGTTCAAAAGGAAAATCAATTCGTGGTATGATGTCAAGCTTCTGGTGCAATTCATAGCTAATGAGTCTATGCATTGCACGAGTCTAACCTCTGTATGCACTGCAGGAGTGTAGCCCACCTATTGATCCACCACTAATTAAGCTGATGAAAGCTCTTCTTTTGGACTAAATGTAACATCGGAGTACAAGGGACACCTCCTTAACTCCTTCAAACTTTCCTAAATCACTCCGATAAGACTTATGCACAAAACAAAACCACCCAGACGCACAAAACTACCAGGGAAGCTCCCATGCTTCCTGGGTTGAAACTAAGTAAAGCTAATCGCAGGTCTTGTCTTTTCTTTGGAGGAAAAGCTAACAAGAATTTACATTGCTCTTTCTATGAGTTTCGCTGGGCAAAGGAAAGAAATATAACATATATACAATCGTGTCTCTTCATCAACATACAGAATTTTCCCACCAAGTAACTTTAAAAGAAGGGTAGCATCTTTTTTCCAACTATGTAATTAAAAAAAAAAACAGTTAATTATGTTATTTCATTCTCTTCAGACAAACTCTGTCGTTTGGGATTATTGCCGCTATGAATCCAACTGGGTTCAATAACCAAATGAATGTCACCATCGATCGGGTGGTCTTGTTTTGTGCATCTGGGGGGTCTTATTTCACTCTCTTCAGTTAATTTAGCTTTACCCTGTTTTTACCCAGTAAATAGGGGGCTTACCTGGTAGTTTTGTGCATCTGGGGGGGTCTTGTTTTGGTGAAAGTGTTGTAAGAGAAGGTTACGAAAAGTTTATAGGTGTCAAGGAAGTATTATGATGGTCCAGTTTGTTGAAACGAAGAGTTTTTCTCTAGCTTAATTGGTTTTATAGATGGGCTATACTCTTGTGGTGCATGCACAGGTTAGACTCCTGCAATGCACACACTAGTTAGCTATGATTTGCACCAAAAACTTGGTGTCATATCACATCAAATTTCCTTTAGAACTTAAATCAGTAGTCCTTGAAGGCTTTTGGAAAGACTGCCGTCTTTTGTGATGCAAAAAGAGCTCAAACTTGAGTTTTCCAAAAGACTGAACACTAACAAATGGTTTGTTGAAGAAGCGCCTGTGATTTAAGTGGGAGGCCATGGCGGTGGGTTGCTGTGCTAGTCCCCCCCGAGGAATAGTCGAGGTGCGCGCAAGCTGGCCCGGACACCTCGGTCATAAAAAAAAAACAAATGGTTTGTTGATTTTATTTCCAAGACCTAGAGCAGAGTATGCAAATCGAATTGCTACAATTCATTCCCTAGAGAAGATCCTACTAAAGATTATGATTGATGCCATCGGAATCATGGGTATTTCAGCCATCACTAACTTTGAAGCCATTGTGTGTATCTACACCATGCTTGTAATCATCGGGCAATTAGTAATCCTTGATATGGAAAGACAAGATATGGACCCAAGGTTCCGACTTATGTCCGCTTGCATCGCTGTTATTCTCGGATGTGTCAAGTGCTATGTGCTGATGTACATTCCGCTTCGTGTCATACCTTGGCTGATTTTCGTTCTCCGCGTCCTCTAGTTGAGGAACCTATAAGCATTTATCGTGAATTAGAGAATTGTGACCGTTTTTGGTTTTCCTTAAATTGTGGTTTGCTCATTGGAAAGTTGGTATGATGTGCATTGTGCTGATGTTGGTTCGGGCATGAATCTTGTGTTGTACTATTATTACCTTTGGGACATGAACCTTGTATTGTAATATTATTACTTTGAACATCTTATATATGTAGAAAGTATAATATGCGATGAAATCAGGAAATGATACCTGAACCTTGTATTGTAATATTATTACTTCGAACATCTTATATATATAGAAAGTATAATATGTGATGTAATCAGGATAATGGTACCGCTTAGTTAAGATCCCAATGCAATACAATGAAGTTGGAGACACATAGGATTTTTTTCTTTGGCTAGAGAGCAATAGGGAATTTATTAGAAATGATCACATTATCCTCATTTTCAAATCTTCGGATCCACGAATTGCAATTTAGACGTATTTTGTAATTTGATCCTCATATCAATCTCAGCAATATTCTAGAGAGACACTATCTCAAATGAACTTCGACTTACTAATGAAAAATACTAAGGCTGACATAAAGAAAGCATGTAATATGCGATAGAGGGAAGAAACCGGTCATAAATTCTACAATGAAAGATTTACCAATTTGAGAATAAAGTGGAGTCACATTAGGAAAGTGAAATGCACGACCTTTTGTACGTTGGAAGAAATTGAATAGCGAGACCCAGTAATTTTTGCTTCAATATAAGTATAGACATATATAGATAGATGTCGATGACTAGGAACTTTTGGTTTTTGGTGTTTGTGTGTTAATAGGGCTGGGAGACAGGGATTTCCTGGGAGATGGGCCTGATCCGTTAAGATGAAGAGTCAAATGGGGACACTCAATAGCCCAAAGCAAATCACAATAAATTCCGTTTGTTTGCACTTTGTCTTATCTGGTCGTGAGCAACTCATAGATGGGAGTGTCGGAACGCCAAGCCGTACCCCCAAGATTTGTCCTCTTTCCTTTTTTCGTTTTGTTTGATATATCCGAATTTTATTCTTGATGTTCCTAGTGATTCAAACTTTCAGTGCAGACAATATAGTCATGTATTCAATGACTGTAAATCTTTCGAAAAGTAAAATTTATTATTGATAGTCATTGACCCTTTTTCTTGGATGTGGATTCTTTGTCCCACAAAACCATGAATGTGAGAACATATTTCACCCGTTGATGAAACATACTTTTGTAATATGTGAACTTCTTTGTTTGGTAAGTATCATGAGCTCCCACATTAAACAAATTCATAAAAAGTAGTAAGTAGTTTGCTAGATAGATAGAAGGAAACAAACTTTCATTGATCCACTTTTTGCGTTTCAATAGGGTTGGCACCAGCCCTTGCAAAATTAAGATTCAAAAAATAATTAAGATTGAAATTAGACAATACTTCATCAACCATTTTATAATTTCTTTTGAATGAATATTTTTTCATTTCATGTTAGCGCTACTTGAATACCTCCGCACTTAGTCAACTTATTTAGTATTAGAGTATGAGTAGATTAGGATGACAACAAAAAAAAGTCAATATTTGATCACCTATATAATTTTTTCTTGATGGCTGGAGATTAATTTATTGACCTAATCCGTTATAAGATAAAGTATTATGATCAAAATAGAATTGTGGCACGAGTCTAGGAGCTATTTTTGTAAGTTTTCCATGCTACCTTTTCCAATAGTTTATGGATTCTTTTCTCAAGGATCATCATTCATTTTTCATTTGATGTAGAGAAATTAGTCTATTAATTAGTGGTAAACTCACAAGCCATGCGACTAGTTTTCCATATCAATTATAAAAAATGCTAAGGAAAGAAAAGGTAATACTTGTAAAACTAAAATTACCTTGTAAATTTTTAATTATGGCGATATTTTTTGTTGTTAGTGGATATCCACTCTCTCTAAGTAGTACCGAAAAACGCTGCCCAGGTCCAAATATTGTCTTCCCATGTCATTTTCGCCGAGCGATTTTGACCATAGTGTGCATAACCACGGCGGTTGTTCTGGCAACGTTGGTCGGATCGCTATGGGTATACAAGTCTCTAATGGCTTTAAGTAGGAATTCCTCTCTGGAATCAAGCAGTTAGTCTTTTTTATTTTAGCATGAGCTGCATGCTTTGCTCCACACTAGGAATTAATATCAACAGAAATACTTGTTATATGATAGTGTTTTGTGGAACCTCAAATGATCAAGAAATGTGTTCATGACTCGTTTTGTTAAGCGAAATATGTTTCAATACTTCACTAGTATGTAAAACGGGCCTCACACATGAAAAGTGAGATGTAAAGATTCGAATCTTATAATATCATAGAAGACAACAATTTTTTTTTCTAGTAGCTAAAGTTGTCAAGATACATGTTTAAAATGAATATCGTGCATACTTCTTAATGATACAAGTTACAAATACTCACATGAACACATTTGGAATTGCAAATCTAAATTCAAGAAGAAAGTTAATGTGCGGTGTTGTAAATCATATTCAATGAGTGTACGGACCGTTGAGGAGTATAACCTATATGGCTGCATTTGGATATATTAACAAAAAGAAAAATAGAAAAAACAGAAAACAAACCTTGGGAAAGCACATGGGTGCTACGAGCTGTTGTTGCCCCGACCCGACCCTTCAAGTCAAGGCGCCAAAAAGCATACTTGCTTTCCGGTTTGCCGTGTCTGCGTGGGGGGTAGCCATCAAAAAGCGAGTGCTCCACAAAGATATGCAACCAATCGTGGAAAATGCGATGGGGTCAATCAAAATCGGGTGGGGACGCCATCCATGCGCAAACCGTACCCTCTAGCCAAGATACCCATGGCGGCCACTGTTTATTCCCCTAAATCACTTCGTCCTTGAGACAGCAATCTGCAAAACACTTGAAGAAACCACATTTTCAGGAAGAGAAGGAGAGATCAGGCAAAGTCGGAAGGCTAATGGAGAACGACAGTCCAGCTGATCACGGTGGTCAGAGGTAAGCCTCAGCGACCTTAAATATATAGAAGAAAGCACTGTACACCAGCTCCGTCTGTAAGTTTGAGGATTATGAGGAAACTCATGTCAATATCTTGATGTTCTTTCCTGTTTTTATATCTGATCATGTCACACTGTATATGCCATTAAGTGAATGCTATTTTAGGGTGAAGAAACCCGCCATAAAAGCACAGGGAAATTCTGCAACTGCCTTTTCACTTGCCTGTAGAAAAATGGCCTATTTATCACGTTAGATTTCAGATTTCGAGTGCCTGTAGACAAATGGCCTATTTATCACGTTAGATTTCGAGACTCGGTTCGGAACACACATTTATACCATCCAGATCTTTTCTTCTGTTCATTTTTTCCTTTTATTGATCGAGATGTTCATAATGATTTGAATCTCAAAGAGCAGAAATGGGTTCTACTCAGAGCAGATTATGTACTTAGGGGCACATCTGGCTATTAAATACAGTAGGATTCATACCGGGAGTAATCCCTCTCAAGTATGCACACCATTAAAACAGCTGACTTTGTCCCAGAAAAGTGAAGTCCATAATAATTGCCATTTCCTTTTGAAAATAACGAAGTTGGAAAGAATGTCAACCTTCTCCTAAAGTTACTGGGTGAGAGGGAAAATTCTGTCACGTTGATGAAGAGACAGGGCTGTTTTTGCACTCCGCAGCTTTCTTTTGTCATGAGAAACTCTTATTGATAACAGCGTATTAATTGAAAGTGTTCTTAGCTTTTCCTCCTAAGAAAAGAGAAGACATCTAGTTAGATTTACCCTGTTTTTACCCGGTAAACAGGGGGCTTACCTGGTAGTTTTGTGCATCTTGGTGCTCTTGTTTTTGTGAAAGTGTTGTAAGAAAAGGTTATGAAAAGTTTATCAGTGGCAAGAAGACATCCCTGATACAATGATTTTCCAGTTTGTTGAAAAGAAGAGTTTTTCTCTAGCTTAGTTAGTTTTATAGATGGGTAATACTCCTCTAGTGGATACATAGGATAGACTCCAGCAATGCATACACTCGTTAGCCATGATTTGCACCAGAAGCTTGGTGTCATATCACATCAAATTCCCTTTAGAACTTAAATTGGTAGTTCTTGAAAGCTTCTGGAAAGACTGCCGTCTTATGTGATGTGAAAAGAGCTCAAACTTGAGCTTTCCACAAGACTGTACACTAATGAATGGTTTGTTGATTTTATTTCCAAGACCTGGAGCAGAGTATATAGGTCGAATTGCTACAATTCATTTCCTGGAGAAGGTCCTGTTGAAGATTATGATTGGTGCCATCGGAATCTTGGGTATTCCAGCCATCACTAACCTTGAAACCATCGTGTATATCTACACAGTGCTCGTTGTCGTCGGGCGGTTACTAATCTTCAAGATGGGAAGGCAGGATATGGACCCAAGGTTCCAACTTATGTCCGCTCGCATCGTTATTGTTCTCGGACGTGTCAGATGTTGTTTGCTGATGTACATTCCGCTTTGTGTCATGCCTTGGCCGATTTTCATTCTTCGCGTCCTCGCGTTGATGAACCCATGAGCATTTATCGAGAGAATTGTGACCGTTTTCAGTATTCCTAATATTGTGGTTTGCTCTTTGGGAAGTTGGTATTGATGTGTATTGTGTTAACAATGGTCAGGACATGACTTTTTGTTGTACTATTATTACATTTGGGACATGAATATTGTGTTGTACTGTTATTACCTTGAATATCTTATATATGTAGAAAGTATAATATGTGATGTGATGAAGATAGTGGTACCACTTAGTTAAGATCCTGGTGCAATACAATGAAGTTGGAGACACATGGGATTTTTTTCTTTGGCTACAGAGAAATAGGGGAATTGATCCATAAAATTTGAGAATAATCATATTATCCTCGTTCCCTAAGCTTATGATCCACGAATTGTAGTTTAGACGGAGTTCGTAACTTGACCCTCATATCCAACTTTAATAATATTCTAGATAGACACCGTCCTGGATGAACTTCGACTCACCAATAAAAACTACTAAGTTTGGCATCAAGGAAGTATGTAAAATATGGAGAGGGCTTCAACAAAAGATTTATCCATTAGAGAATAAAGCGGAATCATATTAGGAAAGGGAGATGCATGATATTTTGTATATTAGAAAATACAGAAAAATGAGACACGGTAATTTTGCTTCAATCTAAGTGTAGACATAGATAGATAGGCGTCAATGAGTGGGACTTTTTTTGTTTTTTGTGTTTATCTGTTAAAAGGGTTGGGAGACGGAGATTTTCTGGGAGATGGGCCCGTCAAATGGGGACACTCAAAAGCTCAAAGCAAATCACAAGAAATTCTGTTTGCTCGCACCTTGTCTTGTTTGATCAGGAGATTCTCGGGGAGTGTTGGATGGAACACAAAAGTTGCACCCCCAAGATTTGTTATCTATTATTATTATTATTATTGTTAATATATCCGGATATTATTCCTTGAATCAATTTCCCTATTTCTCTTTGGTCATTGACCAAAAAAATCATTGTTTCTCCAATTTCATTGAATTGCATTAGGATCTTAACTAAGGATGCGTTTGTTTCAATGAAAGTAGTTTATCAGAAAGTGTTTTCCAGACTTTTTGCTATTTATTTTTTCAAAAACGATTTGGTCAATGGAAAACATTTTTCGGTCAACATAAATATTATATATTGTTTTAGGAAAATGAATTCCTGTGCATGGGAAAAGGGAAAACGCTTTCCCTCTTTATCAGGTATTTAGGTCATTTAATTTTTATTAGGTTATCTTTGTCATTTTCTTTTATTTTCCAAAATCTCTCTCTCTCTCTTTTTTTTTTTTACACTAGTGTAAATTGTTAGTTTAAATGTTATTCAATTATTTTCCAAATGCGATCTAAACACCTGAAAACATTTTTAATCATATATCATCAAACACAAAAAACTAATCATTTTCCATGAAAATGATTTTCTAAAAAATATTTTTCAAAAATGGTACGATTTCCACGAAACAAATGCACCCTAAGTAGTACTATTGTCTTCATCATCATATATTTTTGCAATGTTATGTAAAAAGTGTTTAAGGTAATAATAATGCAACATGAGGTTCATGTCCAGGCTAGTATTGGCAAGACATACATCAAAACCAACTTTACAAGAAGCATACAACAACATTAGAAAAATCGAAAGCTGTCACCATTTTCAATTAATCCTCGGGTTCGAATTCGAATGAGCGTGTCAACATCAAAATATAGGGAATGAGGATCAACCAAGGCATGTCACCAAGCAAACTACATATCAGGAGACTGCACGCGACACATCTGAGAGCAATAGAGATGGGAGCATATGCAAGTTGGAACCTTGGGCCAATATCTTGTCTTCCTATCTCGAAAATTAATTTCCATAAGATGTATTTGACCAATGTGTAGATAAGCATGACTAATGCAATGGTACATTGGCTGGAATTGTATGAATATACATGTCCCTGATGGCTCGAAGTAAGGTCTCTTCCATGGAATCAAGACAGTAGTTAAATATTACAGCAATTCGAATACAAGCTGTGCTCTATATCTTCGAATTAAAATAAGCAAACTACTTGTTAGATGCCAGTTTTTCACAAAAAAGCTTAAGTTGTGAGCTCTTTCTGCATCATACAAGATTATAGTTTTTTGAAAAGCTATCAGGATAGTTGTCTTCAATGACATCAAGTGTTTCCCAAGGCCTCTCAATTAATAAACTTGCAGAAACGCATAAAGAACTACCAATTTAAGTTCAAAAGGAAAATTGATTCGTGGTATGATGTCAAGCTTTCGGTGCAAATCATAGCTAATGAGTCTATGCGGTGCATGAGTCTAACCTATGCATGCACTGTAGGAGTGTAACCCATCTATTGATCTATGACTAATCAAGCTTACGTAAGCTCTTCTGTGGATAAAATTTAACGTCGGAGTACAAGGGATTCCTCGTTAACTCCTTCAAACCTCCGACAACACACTATGCACAACACAAAACCCCCATACGCTCAAAACTACCCGGGAAGCTCCCATGCTTATAGAATTGTAAGACCTTAACCAATTCTAGTCAAAGTGCCAATTGTAAGACCTCAACCCCTTGCGTCCCTAAGAATTGGTGGTTCTGAGCAATATCAATAAAGTACGCCCAATGATTCGGGTTGATTTTCATCTCCCCATTGTGGACCCCTAAAGAAACGGAGAATCCCACGACTAATTTTGGTTTAGTATAAGTATAGACATATATTGATATATCTCCATGACTAAGATTTTCTTTTTTTTTAATATGCTCGAAAAGGGTGGGAATTAGAGATTTCCTGGGAGATGGGCGTGATCCATTGAGATTCAGGGGAAGTACGCCGCCCCAACTCCTCAGCAATTATCTTTTTTATGCCTTTTTCTTTGGCCACAGTGATGTCCAGCTCTATTTGCTCGGCCATTTTGGCTGGATGCACATCTCTCACCGATGAACTGCTTCGTCTCATCTCAGCTTCTGTTGTGCAGATTCTCATCTCTTTTGATATCCTTTCCTTCTAACTCGAGGCAACTTTTTATCATTAAAATGACATCAAAGATCACAATTCATCAAAATCTAGCTCGGTTTTTTCATTTGCAATTGAACCTGCAACTTTTGAATACAGTATATCCGGTAAACAACTCAGGAAAGGATAGAAAAGGCGAGAATGAGTAACAAGAAAAATCTGGATTCGTGGGTCTTTTGAATCTCCTTGTACCAAAACCGAGTTTAAACTCCAGTTGCTATTTGACAAAGCATATTAATAATAGTCTATTAAAATAAAGTATGAATCTCTCTGATAGGAATTCTAAGGCTAGAGAGTACAACGGAGGATTTTTGATGTCACAGAAGGCGATGCCCATGGTTCGAGTCCAAAACTCTCAGAAGAAATCACTGACTTTGGATTGGAAATTGGTAAATTAGAGCATTTCTTGGAGCTTCTCATAATTTGGTCTTTCATCTTAGGGATTTTGTTGGGATGGAATTGCATTATTTCTACACCACAATAAACTTGTCAAGTTGATCATCTCGTACCAGAGTGAAATTGGACGAGCAAAATTAAACAGCAGCATAATTGAAATTGACACTTCTTTTGAAATTATATTGAACCACTGAATGAATGTTTGTCTCTTCTTATAGCGCTCAAATCTATTTTCTGTTGGAAAAATCATTAGACATCGACGACTAAGGCTATATTTTAAATACGATGGGAGAATAGAGATCTTCTGGGAGATCAGAAGAGAGGCCGGCGATTGGCCAAGGAAGGAGAGAGCACAAAAAGAAAAAGAAAAAGAAAAAGATAATTTAATAATCAATTTTAAAAAATAATAAATAACGATTTCAAAAAATAAAATAATAATAAAATTATTGAAATAGAGTGTATAAAGGAAACTATTTTCCCAAATGAATAGCGAAAAATATTTTTTACTTCATTTTCAAGTTTCACTTGAACATTGGAAAATAATTACGTTTTCTTGGAAAATAACTTATTAAAAAGCAATATTTTCCGCGAAACGAGCGGAGCCTTAGTTATTGTGTATTTTTCTAAGAAATAGTTTATTTTTCTTGTTATTTGACATTTAACCCCACCAAAAATTTATTTTTACGATCCTTCAACATGATAAATCGTATTGTATTTTGTATTCTTGGGTGTTGCATTTTTGACACGCTCGTCACATTTCGTTCATTTTTTAAAAAAATTTGAAAATAATAAAATAAAATCAATTACCTCTCAATCAATTGTCAATTGTTACTTTAGCGCACCCGCCGTGAAGCCAGGCTAACATCAGGACAATCCGATCCAGTCTTGCCACGATATAAATCACAAATGGGTCCCACTATACAGAACCGCTTATTAGAATTCTGCACATGTAAGGCTATAATCCTAGGACTCCAGTCCCTAGCCCCGAATCACAATGTCCTGCAAAAGAAGACAGAGAGTGGAAGAGAGAGAAGCCCTCGTGATGTCTTTACAGATATCTTTGATTTCGTGATGCAAATCACATTTAATTTAAATTATATTAATTGATTGATACGTCAATTCAAACTATGGTTGTTTGTCTAGACTAATCAAAAGTTAAAAATTAACTTTTATAATTTTCCGTTAATTCAAAAATACTATTCAAATTTTAAAAGATTATGAAAATATTGCATATGAATATTATCTATTATGAAAATTTTAGATGTTTAAGGTTTAAAAAAGTCAAAGGAGACACCCATTGAGATTGTGCGAAAAAGAGAAAGTACAAATTACTGCAAGCAAGCTCTAGATATTATTATGTAGCTAGAGTGATGCATAATAATGTAATTGTAAATCATCATGGTTTATGTACATCCTTAGAGAGTGATGGAGTTAAAAGTATTTATGCATGCGTTAACAAAAAATTTCTTTTTTTGCCAATTAAAAGATTAAGGCGTACCGTGGATGGACTCGAGAGGGTCCCACCCATGGAGACTTTTTTCCCTCCAAATTGCCACTTGCTTTTTATTTATTTATTTTTCAAACTTAATGACCAAGTCAGCTGGTACTCCACAAATAACTCCGTGGTGGGTTCACAATTCTTTAATTTACAGTTGATTTTAATTTTCTAGGTGTGGAACGGCCTATGGAGTTTATCCAAACAAGCTGTGTAGAAGGGAAAGGTATAAAAAAAGTTACAAACCTATTGCATTAAGATATCAATTCAATTGTAAAATTTTAATTAAACCAATTTAGTCCTAATTTAGTCAATTTAGGCTAGAAATTATTGATGTAGACATCAATCGTCCTATGTGAATGTGGACATATTATTTAATTTTAAAATTTTTTGAATTTCTTATTATTTTTTCTATTCCTTAGCTGATAGAGGTCACTAACTAGGGCTAGGGCCGATGATGCCTAGGCGAGGCCGCCCCTCACCAGATCTAAAGAAGGGATCCTCGCCCAGTCCTCACTAGAGGTGGCAAGGCCCTTGACAATGGTGGCAACAACCCTAGCATGGGGTCCTCTCTTTGGCCTTTGCCAAAGGCCAGCGAGGGTGTCTAGGCCCTTGCCCTTATAGGTAGCCAGCAATCTTTGCTAGTGGGTGACTGGTAGAGGGTAATAAGGGAAAAAAAAGGAGGGAAAGAAAAAAAATTAATAAAAAAACCTAAAAATATTTAATTTTTTAAAAAAAATTATCTATATTAGCGCCAACTATACCACATAGGACAAACAGTGTTTACGTCAAGGATTTCCAATCTAAATTTATTGGAATGACTGAATTGGTACCTTTATAAAAATGTTTAAAACTAAATTAGTCCAATTGAAAGGTAATGACTAAATGAGTATAATGCGATGGATTAAAAACTTTTTTAGTACTTTTTCCCTTTATAGAAAAAAATGCAATAAGATAAGTAGTTAGATCAAAACAATGCTCTGATTTTGTCACTATCGTTGTGCTTTTGAGATTGGTTTACCAAAATTACTTAGGTGGTTTCTTCGTACATTACTCGAAAATGTCACAAGATACTCATGCCTAGTGTATGGCTGAAGAGCAATGGCCATGTGTGCTTATTATGTATTTTCCCACATCACACAACAATAATAGATAAATCAAATCGATTGAACATGCATAAAGTTGCTTTTTTTCCCATACTATAAAAAGAGTACCCACATTCATGTGAAAAAAAATAAAATGCGTGAAGAGAGTTAGATATAATATATAAAACTAATATAGAAAAAATATTTAAGCAACGGTTAGATTTAAATTCATTGTTAGTAAGTATGATTTTTAGAAGATCATAACTTAACAATTTTTAAATTACAATTCTGTCCTTTTTGTTGTAACATGTCACTTTGATGTATACAAAAAAATGACATAAGAGAGATTTTGTAAGATTCTTACAACTATAAACTAACGAAATATACCAGAAAGATCTATAATGGCACTTTACCTTCGAAAGAAGGTTGCTTTAAACCTGTGCATCACATACTGCAAACACATCAAAGAGGTCTAGCTTGAAGGTAATCAATTGATAGGCAGATCTTGAAGAATTGAGTGCGTAAAAGGAAAACTGGAAGTCAAATATGAATATATAAATATATATGTGTAAGAAGGCGATATTTATATGTAGATCAATACTGTTTCTATTCTAGCTTCAAATCAGCACAAATAGTGCCACGTGCCAAACATGAGCTTAGAACTTGGAACTTCTATTGTTATTTGGCAGTAAAATGCGAGAGGCAAAAGGAAGTCATGCAAAGTATGGTCACATAAGAGATATGCTAAAGAGCGCAATCGTGCTTGCACTTATTGAGTGTTGCAAAACTCCATATATTACCATCATAGTAACTAGAAAAACTAGCAAAGCATTAGCAAGACAAAATAGCCGCACCTGTCGAAGGTTATCCATAGGGCTTTCCTCCTATGGTTTCACCATTCTGACATTTTCTACGAGTATCACTGATAGTTGTCCAGGCTATAGCAGTGAGTTGCCTTGGCCTTACGATATAATGACTTTGATTTACCTTATCAACAGTACTAGATCCTTCCAATGACTTCATATTTATGCAAGTCAAGTTGTAATGATCGTCAACAGGGCCAATTGCAACCTAGGTCAACCAATTTCTGCCCCAATCCACCGCCAAAAGCTCCACGCACTCAGCAATCGGTGCAAGGACTCTCAGATTTCTCAATCGGAGCACCATATCGAGAAAAACGGGCCAATACCTAACAGAACATAGCATGTAAATTAAGCATCACTCAGCACGGCACATGAAGAAGCAACTGCGTAGCTATTTCACTCGATGAATCAAGCTGAGGGACAATGATCGACGTGGATTTTAGTGGCGAACGCCGGAGCCACGGTGAGAGAGACAATGGAGGAGGAGGAGAAGAAATGCGGGGAAGAAATTGATTGAATGACCTGGGAAGGAGAAGCTTGGATGGCCAGGTCGTTGCCAACGCAGGAGAGGCAAGTGATGGAGTGAGCCAAGGTCTTCAAGACGTTGCCGCTCAGGGAGAACTCCATTTTCGAGTGCTTCGCTTCTCTTTCTCTGCATTGACACTGCAGATTTTTACGAGGTGTCGCTGAAAGATTGGCGAGATTGGAAGAAGATGACGCTTGTGAATCAATGACATAGCACGTTTAGTTATCATTTTTTGCCCCATAAAGATACCATTATATCACTGATATTTACCCAAGAAAATATTTTAGGTTATAGCATTGATGCGTAGCTCCCCACTTATAGCTCGAAGGGAAATTACAAAACTGGTTCATGTATGAGCGTTCCCATTCAATTTTAATCCCGATACTTTATTTTTGTCACATATTTAGTAAGTGAACTAATCCTCAATCTTGATTTTAGGATAAATGTTGATTTCTTCGTCTAGATTCAAACAAAAGATGCAGCGTGAGGGCTAAAGATTGTTATGTGGCATGTGCAAAACCAGTGTTCACTTGCTTATTGTTGTGGAATAACATGTATGTTTGATACATCAAAAAATAATAAACAGTTTTTTTTTAGCTTGGTTCGATGGCTGCAGTCATTATCATTAAGTACATTTACAGAAATTATCTATGGTAGATAACATTTGCAATTATTATAATGCTTTAATTGCCACTTAATTTAATATTAATTTGTCTGAAGTGATAGAAAAAAATGCTAGTGTTGGATATACCTTCTATAAACTATGTAGGTCCATGTAAATAATTAAATATCCAATTGTTTCAATCAATTCTGCTTGAATTCTATTATTTTTCAGCAACTTCATAATTTTTTTCCTTTTTCATGAAAGAATATCCACTTTGAAGTTTTAGTAGCCCTAGGATATCATTAAAAAGAAAAAGGAACTCTAATATTGAAAGAACAAACCTACAAATCTTTCTATATCTTGTTGAATTTTCCTCCTCTTCAAAGGATTAATCAACAAAGACAGACAAAAGGTCCGTGTTTTTCTTATTATTGATAAATGAAAAGAACTCAAGTAAAAAGCAAAAAAAAAAAAAAAAATGAAGGAAAAAAATTCAGGGCGCTTTTCCAACCGCTGGCCCCACAATTTAATAGTGATAGGTCTGGTAGTTGGAGGACAGGCGGCCAATGAAGAAATGAAACGTGGCCTGCTCTTGGGAAACCTTGACCAATGGCCTGGTAGCAACTTTCGTGTATTTGGTCCATTTGAACCAGGGGAAACATTACAAGTATAGGCTTGATTGTCCTTCAACAAATGATTATTTCACAATAAATGAGCAATAGTTAAAACAAATTCGCTAATGCGCGAGCAGAAGCGATACCATTAGATATCTTAGGAAAGCCCGATTAGAATCATATATATGCAACATTTTTTTGCATGAATCGTCTTGATAAATTCGAATTGAGTAAACTAGCGTATTGATTTGGCATTTACCTGACAATTTTTGTTTGCTCATGGAAGAAAATATTTGAAATTGGGATTAGAAGTCAGGTTAAGGACTAAATCTATAATAAAATAAAGGACGACGACCAAAATTAAACATCAACAATAAATCATGGATTGTTTTGTAATTTCTTCTGAATAATTATTTCTTCATTCCACGCTAGCACTATTTGTATACCTTTGATGCTTAGTCATCATATTCAGTTAGTATTTGATTGGCTATATAAATTTTTTCTCATAATTAGAGATTAATTTAAGGGCCCAATTCGTTACAAGATGAAGTATGATGATCAAAATTGAATAGTGGCAATAACATAGAAATTGTTTTTCCAATTTCTCCACGATCAATTTTCCAATACTTTTATGAATTCTTTTCTCAAAGCTCATCATTCATTTTTCATTCGATGAAAGATGTTAGCCCATTAATTAGTGGTAAACTCGCAAGCCATGAGACTAGTGTTTTATATGAATTCAAAAGAAAAGCTAAGGCAAGAAAAGGTAAAAGCACATTTGATAATATTTTTGTTCTGGAGAATAATTTATATTTAGAAATATTTTTTTCTATTTCTATTTTTTAGAGAGTTTCTGACATTCGAAAGTGTTTGGTAATAGCATAAAATTTTTATTTCTGAAATTAAAAAAAAAAGAATAAGAATACGCATGGTATGATTCTTAATTTTTTTTGTGACCTAGAAATTCTTTCAATTTTGTAATAATTTTTTTCTATTTTTCTATTTTTTTCCCTTTCTCCTTCCTCATTCTCTAGTTGATTGCTGGGCCTTGGTGATGGCCAGCGACCAGCGACCGGCCAGAGATGAGAGTTGGCAATCTCACTAGGCTTAGGGGAGCCTTGCCAGCCCTCAGTGGTGAGGTCAAGCCTTAACCTCGTTAGTTTGTGAGGCTTCAGTAAGGTCGTCGAAATTCATCTTTGGCTGAAGAAGAAGAAAATAATATGACTTGTTTCAGAAATTGTTCCTAAAAGAATAAATAAATAACATTTTTTCTATTTCTTGTTTTTATTCAAAATCTATTTCCCAGCCACTAATCTGTTATGGAAATAGAAAAATTAGCTGACGTTACCAATATTGTTTTTTTTAATTCCGGAGAATAAAAGAACAGAAATTTTGAAAAACATAAATGCTATCAAATAGGCTCTAATGCTCGGGGGTACGAGGCCTATATTGTAGAATTTGGATTATGGTGATATAAAAAACTGTAAATGAATATATAAAAAAAAAATCTCTCTAAGTAGTATGAAGAAAAGGCCGCCCTTACCAAAAGAAAAAGTCGAAACCCAGGTCCAGATATTATCTTCCCATCTCATTTTCGCTGAGCAATTCTGACCAGTGTACATATCCATGGCGGTTGTTTTGGCAATGTTTGTTGGACCGCCATGGGTATACATGTCCTTATTGGCTCGAAGTAAGGACTCCCCTGTGGAATAAAAAAATTGGTTATACATTTTAGCAATTCAAGTTGCACGCTTTACTCCATAGCTAGGAATTAAAATTAGCAAAGCAATCTTTTGCAAAAGCTCAAGTTATTGAGAAATGTGACAACGGCTTGTTTGTTAAGCACACTTCTCAAGTACTTTCAAAAATGAAATATGTCTTAATACTTCACTAGTATGTAAAATCGGCCGCGCACATGATTTGTGTGATATAAAGATTTGAATCCATTAGGTATCATAGAAGACAGTGGTCCCCTCCCCCCTCCTCTAATAGCTAAGGTTATCAAGATATAAATGTAAAATGAATATCGTGCGTACTTCTTAATAATACAAACTATATATACTCACATGAACACATCCAGAATTGCAAGTCTAAATTCAAAAAAGAATTGAATGCGTTGTATAATGCCATGCCTTCAGTGTAAATCATATCCAATGAGTCTATGGATTGCTGCAGGAATATAACCTATATGTGCATTGCAGGCAGGGACGGAGCTAGTTTGTTTTCACATTGAGTGCATTAATATAATGATGTTAATTGATTAGGATTTAATTAAAAAAAAAGGGAAATTACTCACAAAGAATACACAATTAATTGAGCCATGAAAGAGTCGGGAGAATGTGGCCCCATTGAGAATCCATGCAAGGAATGTGCCACCTACGTCCATTGCTAATGCCGATTCGTCTTTTGACAACGGATATCATAAAAATAAAGTTTATTGCAAAGTAATCTGAGTTTCTCCTACCAAAGGGGAAAAAAGAGAAGCTTAGAATAAGAAGAAGGAAGAGTTTCTCTCAAAATGCGCAGTCTTTTCGTGCATGGGAGGGTGGCTAGCGAAAATGAGGTCTCTTCATGTGATAGTGGTTTCTTGGCATTTTTTTCAAAGTTTGAACATTAAACAAATATGATCCATTTATTTCGCAAAAAAATATTAATTTGATAGATATTTTCCTAGAAATACTCGCTTACATTGCTTACAAGAATGAATGAACAATAAATGTTTTCATTTTAACAAAAATGTTTAGACAAATTTTTTTATCGATAATTAAAATAATTTTCTAATGACTAATTATTTTAAACAGTATAAGCGATTGTTTTTAGGATAATATTTTTCAAACTATTTGTTTTTCACAAAACAAACGGAGCTTAAATTTAATTCTTTTTTTCTAATATGAGTAATTACTTGTAAAGGTATTAAAACTTATGGAGAGGGATTACTTTGGCCATGAGTTTTACCTAAACTAATATACCATATTAGTATCAAACTTTTCAATATAAATAAGGGAAAAATGACACAAATGGTCTTTGAACTATAATCTAATGTGCAACGTGGTATCTAAAATTTTAATTTATTTAATATGATTCTTTGACTTTTGGTATATGTTTAACTTAATCCCCAAACTGTATATAAATGTTCAATATTGTCATTCCATAATATTGAACATGATAATATTAAACATTTTCATATAGTTTATAGGCCAAGTTAAACATGTACAAAAGGTCTATAGAATACAATAAATATTTTAAAAGTTCATGGACCATATTTTATATTGAATACAAGATGATAGACTACATTAAACACTTTAAAAGTTTATGGACCACATTATATATTGAATTAATGTTTAGAGACCATTCGTGTTATTATCCTTACAAATGACAAAAGAGGATGAAGATCCTGTGCTTCAAAGGTGCTTCCATTGGCATTTCCACCAATTCTCAACTGTGGATGCACATAAATGAGGCATGCATGAATTGGTGAGACATGTTGAGATAATCGTAGATATGAAAATGTCCTGTGGGATAAATAATCAGTGCCCACAAAAAAGGGATTAACAACTATTAGCAATAAATCTTACTTTTTGATGGATTTGCAATGGCTGCATAAGCCCCTAAGTGCATTGTCTGATCTGAGAACCTCAATCGTTAGAACCCGTGTATATAAATCTGGATATATTAACAAAAGAAATAAAAAAAAGAAAAATAGAGAAGGCAATCTTGGGTTCATTTGGGTGCTACGAGTTCAACCCTCAATGTTCATGTCTAGGTGCAGACGAGGTGCAGACTTTAAATTAAGGTTAATATCATGAAAAATTCAAAATTAGTGCACTTCTAATAAATTTATCTTAAACTAATTTTTTGACCATAAAAAACCCTAAACTTATACACTTTTGATAAATTTATTTCAAACTAGTACACTTATGATCAATTTACCATCGATTAATTTTCATTAAATTTTATTATCAAATTATTGAGTTGGAGAACACTTAATAATTGACTGGTGTACTAGTTCAGGATATAGTTATACTAGTTTTGTGATTTTTTATGATATTAATCTAATTTAATGGAGAGTATATTTGTCACAAATGTATCAGTTTATGGATTGTGATAAATTTATCATAGACATATCAGTTTGAAATTTTTCGTGATCAAAAAATTAATTTGAGATAAATTTATCATAACTATGTTAATTTGAAATTTTTTGTGATGTTAATTCTTTAAAATATCATTAGCTTTTTCTTTTCCGTGGGTGGGTCCCCGTCAAATATGAAAGGGCAATCCCAAACCTATCGATATATTTGATCCATCGATAAGACGAGCGAGGTGCATTTAGGTTATTTAGGTCTGTGGGATCTCGATTGAATGGGAAAAGGCAATTCCACAGACCTAAATGACCAAAATACCTCGCTTGTCTTATCGATGGATCAAATATACTCGTACATGAGCGGAACATGCCCCCATCAAATCTAAGACCAAGCGAGCCCCCAACCAACCCCGGCGCGGGCCCCGCCCCCAAAAAGAGTATCCCGTCCCAAGAAGAAACAGAGCACCCCACCCCGACCCCCAGGACCATCCTCCCCAGCCAAGCCAAAATGCTGACCCTTGTCTCGTAGTCCCCTGATGCACTTCGTTCAGAAGACAGCACTCTGCAAACACTTAAAGAAACCAAATTTTCAGGAAGAAAAGAAGAGATTAGCAACGTGGGGAGGTTAATGGAGAACAATAATCCAGCTGATCATGGTGATGGTCGAAGGTAAGCCTCAGTGACTTTAAATCTGTAGCCCAGCTCCGTCTGCAAGTTTAAGGATTCTGAGGAAACTCAGAAATTTTCATTTATTCGTTTTTTCCTTTAATAAATTGAGATGTTCATAACGACTCCACTCTCAAAGAACAGAAATGGGCTCTACCAGAGCAGAGTACGTTCTTAGGGCACATCTGGTGCATGCAAAATGGCTCGTTTCTTGCAAAATGCGTTCTTGGAGTTACGGATTGGTAAATTTTCATGGTATCCATTTGGCAAGTGTATACAGCAGGATTCATACCAAGAAGTGAAATCCTTAATAACTGCCATGTCTTTTTTAAAATCACAAGGTTGAAAAGAAAGTGAACATCGACTCTACTTCTTTCTTTTGTCATGAGAAACTCATTGAGAACAACTATTAATAGTAAGTCTTATTAGCTTTTCCTTTGAAGAAGATCTGCAGTTTGCTACTCTGTTTCTAGCCGGTAAGCAGGGGCCTTCCTGGTAGTTTTGTGCATCTAGGTGGTTATGTTTTGTGACTAACTGTCGTTAGAGTGTCTTAGGAAAGGTTTATAGGTGCTAAAGAGGCATCCCCTGGTACTCTGGTGTTCCATTTTGTTGAAAAGAAGAGTTTTTACTAGTTTAATTAGCCGTGGATCAATAGATGAGCTACATACCTGCAGTACGTACAGAGGTTAGACTCCTGAAATGCGTGCTCATTAGCTATTTGCACTAGAAGCTTGGCATCATACCGCGTTAAATTTCCTTTAGAACTTAAAGTGGTAGTTCTTGAAAGCTTTTGGAAAGATTGCCATCTTATGTGATGTAGAAAGAGTTCAAAACTTGAGCTTTTCCTAGAGATTAACAAGTGGTTTGCTGACTTTATTTCCAAGATGTGAAGCAGAGCAAGCAGAGCTGGCATATCTACTTGCTGCATATATCCATCGTCTTGATTACCTGGAGGAGAACCTGAATCAACTCATCCAGTGCATTGATGTTCCACCCAACACTACCCGTGCAAAAATCATGCGTATCTATAGACCGCTGAAAATTGTCAAGATGGGAGGGCGAGATATGGACCTAAGGTTCCGACTTGTCTCCGCTCTCATTACTGTTGCTCTCGGATGTGTCAAGTGTGGCTTGCTGATGTATGTTCTGCTTGACATGCCTTGGTCGAGTGTTGTTCCTTGTGTCCTCCTGATAGCATTTGCATTTTTCATGAATTAGAGAACGGCGATAGCTTCTGCTTCTCTAGATGCTGTAGTTCGCTCTTTGCAAACTTGGCTTTAATGTGTCCTAATGCTGCCTTGGAGATGAGCCTTGTGTTGTACTTGTTATCATGAGGAGAATATTCAGTGATTCAATAATGAGGAATTCGATGATACTACTTAGTTAAGATCCTGATTCACCTATATGAAATTAGATAAACAGGGGATTTTTTTGCCTTGGCCATGGAGAATCAGGGGAATTGATTTACAGAATTTGAGAAAGAACCACATTGTCCCCATTCACTAATCTTCCAATCCATGAATTGCGATTTAGATTTAATCGTAACCTAATCCTCATATCCCAACCTCAGAAATATTGTACGTACTACAGCGACATGTTCTTCAAGTAAGAAATGGAACTACAAAGGTCACCGTACTCCTTGACATGAAGCAACCGTGAACAACTTCTTTAACGAAAGATAAACCCACTTGAGAACATAGTGAAATCACATTAAGAAAGTGAGATGCACGACCTTTTATATGCTGAGGCATATTTGGAAGAAATAGAAAAGTGAGACAGAGAAATCTTAATTCAATATAAGCATAGAAGTACATAGATACATGCTGATGACTAAGGATGTTTTTGTATGTGAAAAGGGTCGTGGAGAGATTTCCTTTCCTGAGAGCTGGACTTGATCCGTTGAGCTCAGGGGAAGGAAGTCACTCTAAGTCCTCAGCAATGATTGTTTTGTTTAGCTGAGAAACGGGTGTTAAGCTTAAGAGAAGCCAACCATTTCCATTTTCTTTGTTCAATTTTATGCGTAATTGAGGGAAGTGTCAAATGTGGACCATCAAAAGCCCAAAGCAAATCACAAGAAACTCCGTTTGCTTACACCTTGTTTCGTTTGATCACGAGAAACACATAGATGAAAGCGTTGGAACACCAAGTTGTACCCCCAAGATGCGTTCTCTATCATTTTGTTAATGTATTCAGGATTTAATTCTTGATGTTCCTAGTGATTCAAACTCTTGGAGCAGATAGCATAATTAGGAATGTATTTGGTGACTGTAAATATATCAAAAAGTAAGATCTACCGATTGTAATTGATCCTTTTCATGGACATGAATTCTTTTTCCAATAGATACTCCAACATCTCGTGAGTGTCTTAACACATCTCACCCATTGATGAAATGAAGCTTTTGTAGTTTTTCCTTTTGGTTAGTAGATACTTTTGTAGTTTGTGAGGTTCTTTCTTTGGTAGGTAATATCAACTTTCGCATTAAACAATTCATTAAAAATTAGGAAATATTTAGCCAGATAATTAGAAGGAAACATAACTTCTCATTGAGCCACTCTGTACGTTTCAATAGGGCCGACACTGAAAACCCAAAATTGATATTCAAAAAATAATCCAATTCGAAAGTAGTAGTAAACCCATTGCCTTTCTTGAAAATAAGCTTTTAGCCCAAGCCGTTTTCACTTCAACATACCCTTGATCAGAAGTTGCCGTAAATTATAACCCACCAAACTCAAGAACATTGGGGCAAAAAAGAAAAAAAGAAAAACTCCTCCAGAACAAATGCGCTTCTATCAACAAAGCAATAAATAGAAATTATTCTTATATTTGGGTCCATATGTTTGGTGAAAAATAAATGATTAAAAAAAATATTTCTCCGAAAAATGACTTGTGATATCGCTCCTATTAGTTAGCCAACAAAAAAATATTCTCTTTCAATAATAATTTATATTTAAATATTTTCATGAATGATAAAAATATCTTAATCAAGTTTCTAGGCTACCTTTGTCCCATTTGAATGCGGATTCTTTGGGAGAATTGCCAAAAAAGTCCTAAACCTATTGCGGTTGTGCCAATTCAGTCATAAACTTTTTTTTTACCGATTCTATCATAAACGTTTTGCGATTGTGCCGATTTAGTCCATCCGGCCAAATTTGGCCGGCCGAAGCTGACATGGACACCAGTCGGCACCGGCGATAATATTTTAATAATATTTTAATTATTTTTCAAATTTTTTATTATTTCACGAATTTTTTATGATTTTTTTCCTTTTTTTTTTTTTCTCTTCCTCCCTTGCCCCTCCCCCTCTCCCCACCCCCCACCCCCCGCCGGCGGTAGTGGCTAGCCAGCTTCGACAAGGCTGCCGGTCACTGCGCAAGGGCCACGAAACCCTCGCCGGTGGCCTCACCCAGACCTGGGGGAGGCCTGGGGGCCGCGGTGAGGCCACCGAGGGTTGTGACCCTCGTTGGCGGCCTCGCACAGACCAAGGCGAAGCCGCCAGCAAGGGCTTCACGGCCCTCGTGCAGTGGCCGGCAAGCCTCGTCGGAGTTGGCCAGCCACTACCGCTGGTGAGGGGCAAGGGAGGAAGAGGAAAAAAAAGAAATGGAAAAAAAAATGGAAAATTTTTAAAAAATAATAAAAAATTCGGAAAATATAAAAAATATTATTAAGATATTGTTGCTAGCACCAGCCGACATCCATGTCAGCTCCGGCCAACCAAATTTGGCCGGATGAACTAAATTGGTACAATCACAAAAGCTTTAGGACTGAATTGGCACAACCGTAATAGGTTTAGGACTTTTTTGGCAATTCTCCCCAGATTCTTTATCCCATTTAGAAAAAAAAGAGAAAGCTGACCTCACATTTGGACGTGGATTCTTTATTCCACAAAATGCTACCGTAAATTATAAGTGTGTCAAACATATCTCCATCATGGATGCATGCCTCATTTACATGTATCGCTGTCAATAATTGATTGAAATGCTAGTGGAAACACCGTTTGAGGTAGAGGATTTCCATGTTCTCTTTATATGCATATTGGAGAAGTTTCAGGATATTAGGCTATATTTATTTTGCAAAAAATATTTTTTGGGATAACATTTTTCTTATTTTGGGCATTTAGATTGCTTAAGAAAATGAGTCCATAGAAATTTTTTTTTTGTTAGTCAACGGAAAACTTATGCTTAAATTTAAGAAAATGATTTTTCCTTTTTAAAGAATCAATTTTTTTTTTCCAAAAATATGATTAGGCTTTGAAACCTCGACTAGAGACTTTGCATTTGGGCATGGAAATCTCGACGCTTGTCTTGAGTCCTTAGTAGCAAGCCAGGCTAGGTCCACTAGGGCCTAGCTAAAGTCCATTGAGGCCAAGCCTGAGTCCATCAAGGCCAAGTTTGGGACCCTGATGCTTGTGCTTGATCCTTGACACTCAAGCTCGGATCCATCGAGGCTAAGCTCGAATTCACAAAGGTTAGGCTTGGGACCTTGGTGCTTGTTCTCAGCTCTCGGATACCTTAACTCAAAACCCTTGTGCCCATGCCTAGATCCTTGAAACCAAGTATGGGTCCATCGAGGCCGAGCCTGGGTCCACAAAGTTAGGTGGAGGCCAACTAGGATGTTAGAGACTTGTGAGCGAGGATGGTTATCTCAGTCCAACCTTGCTGGATGCATGCTCAAGTACTAAGGATACAAGCATGACATCAAGGTCCCAAATCAGCCTCTATGGACTTGTGCTTGCCTTGAGGTGCCAAGGAGCTAGGCACAACCATTAGGGTCTTGGGCCTAACTTCTTTGGACCCATGCTCAATTCCCTGCTACTCATGCCCAAGTCAATACGCTCGTACAATGCATTTCTATTTATGAAATTAAAAGTAGATTTTCCTTTCTAAATGAAAGAAAATAAATTCCAATTCAATTAGTTTCTAGCAAAATTCTGGAAAATACTGTCATTTTTAAGGAAAATTATTTCTTGGCAAATATTTTGAAGAAATATCAAATTTTCTGCAAAACAATTGGACACCAATTTGTAACCCTAAGATTGTTCTCTATTCTTCTTTTCTATTTGTTAACATATTCAGGTTTTTAATTTTCCTAGTAACTCAAACTCTTGAAGTAGCCAATATAATTAAAGACATATAAAGTGATTTTAAATCTATGGAAAGTAAGATTTATTGTCGATGGTTATTGATCCCTTTTTCTTGGATGTGGTTCTTTGTCCCATAAGATAATCTCACAAGTCATGAGTGTCTTAATATTTCTCAACTGTCGATACATGCCTCATTTACATAAAATCAACAATTAAGAATTGATTGCTCTCTGTCAATGCTGGCTCGGACATTCACCTCGTGTCCTATTATTGCATTCAAAGCTTGATATAGGATGATGACGATTGTTTTACTCAAGATCGTAGTGCAATTTATAATTGTGAAATGATATAATTGGAGAAATCAAGCATTGTTTTTTAAGTTAGAGGAAAACAGGAGAAATGATTCAGAGTGCATTGGAAAAAATCACATGATTCCCATTCACTATTTATTCATTCTTAGATACACGCACTGTTAGTTGATATAGTTTATAGCTTGTTCCTTATATTACAAACTCAGAAATCACAACAAAATTTAAACTAAACTAGTATTCCTAACGGTATCGGAGCACTGAACTAGTATTTCTAACAATCTATAGGCGAGAGTTGGTAGAAAAAAAGAGTTTGAAGCAGCTCTCCAGCGTCTGAGAGGAAAGAATGCAAACATCTCTCAAGAGGTATCAGATATCCAAGTATGAATCTGATGCTAGTTATTAACTGTGCATCAGTTGAAATGAGAAGATCGATGACCACTTAAATGAGAGATGAGCATTGTACGTTTTTCTGTTTGCACTTTAGGACTACATGGAACACCGCCGTTTACAGAACTTTTCCAGTGAAAATATGCTCATCCATTAATTGGGAGCATCCCTATTTTTGCGCAAGCTGCCCGCTTCATGACTAAATTATGTCCCTTTTACGTCTATGCCTCCTCCTCTCATAGGTTTTTCGACAAAAATAGGAACCATGGTAGCAGCTGTTGTGCAGGTCTTTACCCTGATCTTGGATCTTAATTCAAGTGACGATCTGATTGTTCTTACATTCCTAAGACTGCAAATACTTGTATACAGATTCCAAGTACAAGCACTACTGATAGACAAGTCTGGAACACGCCCACTGCTACTGGTTAGCATAAGTCAAAGGTCCATGTTGTTTTTTCCTTCCCTTTTCCCCGCCATTTGCGTGTCACAAATTGGCGTACCTATCTTCGTAAAAATCTGCAGCTGGAGGGTGATACGTCAATTTGCGTGTCATAAATTTTTTAATATAGCATGAAAAATCCAGACCTGTGTTGTCGCTTTTTATCATTTTCCCTACCATTTGCATGTCATAATTTTTTTTTCCTCCCTTTTGCCCACTTCTACTGGTTAGCATAAGTCAAAGACCTATGGTGCTTGCTACGAGTGTCTTTGATTTCGTGATGCAAATCACATTTAATTTTAATTATATTAATTGACTGATACGCCAATTCAAACTATTGTTGTTTGTCTAGACTAATCAAAAGTTAAAAGTAACTTTTGTTCCTCTCGGTTAATTCTAAAATATTATTCAAATTTTGAAAGATTATGAAAAATTACATATGAATATTTATACTTGTGTCAATATTTATCTATTATGAAAATTTTAGATGTTTAAGGTTCAAGAAAGGCAAGGGGGATGCCCCTCAAGATGTGCGAAAAACAAAAAAGTGCAAGCAAGCTCTAGATATTATTATGTAGCTAGAATGATACCTAATAATGTATATGTAATCACCATGATTTCTGTACATCCCTTGAGAGTGATGGAGTAAAATGTATTTATGCATGTGTTAATAAAAAATTGCTCTTTTGCGAATTAAAAGACTAAGGCGGGTCGTGGATGGAGTCGAGAGGGTCCCACCCATATAGACTTCTTTTCCTCCAAATTGCCACTTGCTTTCTTTTGATTTTTTCTAAACTTAACGAACAAGTCATCCGGTATTCCACAAATAACTTCGTGGTGGGTCTGTTCGGGGTGCAGCGACCAATGCACCGTGACCCCCTCATAATTCTATAACTTACAATCGATTTTTCCACGCGCTCAGCAATCGGTCGGTGCAAGGATTCTCAAATTTGTCGATCGGACTCTGTATCGAGCGAAACGACCCAATACCTAACACAGCATCATAGATGGCATATCTAAACGAAGTGTCGCCTCAGCAGGACACACGAATAAGCAACAGCCGTGGCTATTTCGCTCGATGAGGACGAAGCTGAGGAACGACGATCGGCATGGATTTCAGTGGCGACATGCCGGAGCTGCAGGCGAGAGAGTTGACGGAAACGACGGAGAAGAAGAAGAAGTGCTGGAAAGAAATTGAAGGAATGACCTGGGAAGGAGAAGCTTGGATGGCGAGGTCGTTTCCGACGAGGGAGAGACAAGTGATGGAGCGAGCCAGGGTCTTCAAGGCGTTTCCGCCGCAAGAGTGAACTCCATCTCCGAGCACTCCGCTTCCCCTCTTTGCAGCGCCGGTCCAGATTTTTCATGAGGCGGTTCACTGAGAAATTGGCGGGATTGGAAGAGGAAGATGGTCTTCGGCTCGGTGAATTCAATGATGTAACGCGTGAATTATCATTTTTCGCCCCTAGAGATACGACTATATCACCGATGTTTACCCAAGTGAGTATGTTAATTTTTTCTATTTATCATTAGATAACATGAAATACTAACGGAATTTGATATTAAAGATAACATATCAATAATGGACTTAATCAAATAGTTAATTTATCATAACATCGTATGTAAATTATATCATAATACAAATGCAAACTTTTCCCGCGATCTTTAGAAAAAACCAATAACATGACAAGACACGTGGCACAATTTTGTCACATTGCCACATTTGACCACTTATAATTACTATTTAATCTATATTATCGATTTTAACCATCTATGTTTTATTGATTTTAAATTTTTATAAGATAGATATAGAGAACTTTCTCAAATATGTCCTTAAACGTACAGTTTGTTTTGAACATAATTTCTTACTATAATCTAAAACGATACATTTTTTTTATTTAAACAATATACCTTTTATTTAATTAAATCAAATAATTTAACTAAGAATGAAATGGATCGCACAATTTGTTTCGTTAAGCAAAACTTATTAAACAATGAATAAAGTACACTCTTAAATGATGCAAATTTCATTTAAGTGATATATTTTCCTTGGTTTGGCACAACATAACAGAATAAATGACGTAGTCTATCTGATTCGGCAAAAATTTAAGAAAATAAGTACACAACTCAATTTATTTGTAACATATATATTCAGGCTATGTTGATTTTTATTTTCTTTGTTGAAAATCCACGTACTTAAATATAGTTTACGTTTATCAAAATAAGTACATTCATAAGAAAATAAAAATGGAAATAATTTTATCTAAACCTCACTTAATTTGAATTTTATTATTAAAAAAAAAAAAAGATAAGAGGGAAGCTCATGAGCTTTTATTTATTGCTCGTGTTAAACAGCTTATGATTTGAATCATCCAATTAAAATAGACTTTAAATAATGGATAAAAAGAGATGACCTTGAGTTTTAACTTAGCTATTATGATTGGAAGGAAATATCATTATATATTTAGTGTGAGTCATATCCAATGAGCATTTGGATCGATGTAACCTACACGAGCATTGCAGGAAGGGACGGAGCTAGTCTATTTTCACATTTAAGTGCGTTAATATAAGGATGTTAATTGGTTAGGATTTAATTAACAAGAAAAAGAGGAAATTACTTACGAGGAATACACAATAACTAAGCCAAAAAAAGGAAGTCCGTAGTGGGCTCACCGACGATCCACGCAAGAAAGGTAACCACCTACAGCCGCCGCCAATGCAGATTCGTCTTTTGTTGACTGCGCGTATCCTTGCAAGTGGGACGGAAAACCCAAATGCTTGCGGGACGGGGATGGCAACGGGGCCCACAAATTTGCCGCTCCGCTGGGCCGGCACGCCACTCAACCTCGGACACGCGGCACAACCTTCGACGCTATTCTCCTATTGTCCTGCCCCGCATGTCGACACTCAACGTACTCAGCACGCCCAACCCTCAAGAGATGAAAGCCCCCCTCTTTCTCTCTTGCTTCCTCCCTTCGTTCGGTCAAAGATGCGAGGTTTCGAGCTCCCGGGGTTTCTTCGTCCCTTTCGAAGGGGGATTCTTTATTCCACAAAATGCTCCCACGAATCATGCCTCATTTATGTGCATCATTGTTAAGAATTGATTGAAGTGTCGATGCAAACACCGTTAGGCTTCGTCATTTTGGTGAAATTTATTTTTGAAATAATATTTTTCTTATCTCCAACATTTTGAATTGTTTGGAAAAATGAGTCAACAGAAAAGTTTTTCCAATTCAATAGAAAATTAATGTTTTCCCCTATAACCTAAGTCAAATATTAGTTGTTTGGGACAAACTTCGCCAAATTAGCTCATCAACCAGGCTGCCATGGATTTGTTTGGGAGATTTCAACGAAGTGCTATTCCACTGGGAGAAGAGAAGAGCTCGTTTTGCTGATCGATCACGCATGACAGCTTTTCGAGAAGTGCTGAATGACTGCTCCCTTATGGATATGGAGAGCAAAGGTTGTGCTTACACCTAGTTGAACAATAGGGAGGGCAGAGCTAACATAAAGGAATGACTAGACAGGATTCTGTGTACCGTGGAATGGCGGATTTTGTACCCGGAAGCTGAAGCCTTCGCCTTACCAGCTATAGGCTCCGACCACAGCCCTATTCTTCTATCTTTACAAGCTGAGAGAGTGAGAAGGAAGAAAGAGTTCAAGTTTGAATCATTCTGACTGGAAAAGGATGAATGCAAGGAGGTTATCAAGAAAGAATGGGGATCGGTACACCAACGAGATCGAATGCTCCCTAAGAAGATTTATGCCGTGACTGCAGTATTAACAAAATGGAGTAAGACCTCTTTTCCTAATGGGCAATGGCGAATAGCCCAACTCAAATAGGAACTACAAATCCTGATTAATAGTGAGAGCTATCCAAAAGAGAGAGCAAGAGTCAAGGATATTAAAGTAGCAATAAAAAGCCTATGGAGGCAAAAAGAGCAGTATTGGGGGCTGAGGTTGAGAATTCAATGGCTCAAGGGGGGAGACAGAAATACCCGGTTCTTCCATGTCACTACTATACAACATATACAAAGGAATAGAATCTCAAGGATCAAGAAGGAGGATGGTAGCTGGATTTCTACACCCAACCAAATCAAACAGTTAGTTTTGGCTTACTATCAACACCTATATCAATCGGAAGGCCAAAGGGACTTTTTGCCGGTCCTAGATCAATGCACACAAGTGATAACAGGCGAGATGAATAGGCTGCTGGTGGAGGATGTGACCGAAGAAGAAATAAAGACAGCTACATTTCAAATGGGGGCTGAGAAGGCGCTGGGACCAGATAGTCTAAATGGCCTGTTCTACCAATGAAACTGAGACTGCCTGAAGACGGACATAGTGCTAGAAATTCAGGATTTTTTCAAAACCAATCTCATGCTCCCGGAGCTAAACAAAACCAGCATAGCCCTCATTCCGAAAACCCAAAACCCTAAATCTTTGGACCAATATTGCCCCATAAGTTTATGCAATTTCGGGTATAAAATCATAGCAAAAGTGTTAGCCAATAGGCTTAAACCCATGCTACCCCATATAATTGCAAAAGAACAAAGTGCTTTTGTAGGAGGAAGATGTATCCAAGACAACATCTACACGGTCCAAGAGGTGTTACATCAAATACGCACTAGAAAAAGAAGAAGAAAATTCTAGGCTACTCAGAAAATTAGACATGAAAAAAGCCTATGACCGTGTAGAATGGGATTTTTTGGAGGCATGCCTATTGAAGATGGTCTTTCACGTAAAATGGGTCGGGTGGGTAATGCAATGTGTGACGACTGTCTCCCTAAACGTGAAGGTAAATGGTGAGCCCCTACCCTACTTTCGACCATCCCGTGGGATTAGGCAAGGGGACCCCCTGTCCCCTTACCTATTTATTTTGGTGGCCAATGTACTATCTAGACTACTTGGGAAAGCAATGGAGGATCACAGCATGAGGGGGATCAAGCTGAACAGATGGTGCCCAACTCTCTCCCACCTCCTCTTTGCTGACAATTCAATCTTCTTTCTAAATGGGATGGTTCGGGAATGTCAAAATCTGGCTTCAATTCTACATCAGTATTGCATGGCATTAGGACAACAAATTAAACTAAACAAGTAAAAAATACACTTTAGCCACGGCTATCCCCATCCCCAAATGAGAAATATGGCGCAAGCACTGAGGGTACTGATTGCAGCACAAACCGGGAAATACCTAGGCATACCCTCAGACTGGGGAGAATAAAAAAAAACATACTTTTACTTGGATTAGGGGGAGAGTCAACTCGAAGTTGGAAGGCTAGAAAGAAAAGCTGATATCTCACGCGGGCAAAGAAATCCTTCTAAAATCAGTGATACAAGCCATACTGCAATATGTTATGTCAGTGTTCAAGATTCCTACTTCTATTTGCAAGGTGATTGAGAGGAGAATAGCGCAATATTGGAGGAAAAACAGCGCGCACAGCGCAGGCATTCATTGGAAACGGTGGGAGGATCTAAAGCTAAGGAAGATCGAGGGAGGCTTGAGGTTCAGGGACATGATGAGCTTTAATAAAGCTTTATTGGCTAAACAAGCCTGGAGGCTAAGCACAAACCCAACCTCCCAATGGGGGCGCCTATACAAAGGAGTATACTACCCATATATCGATATATGGCACGTGGGAAAAAGGCAAAGATCTTATTGGGGATGGATCAGCCTGCTTGCTGGGCGAGATGCCATTTCCCCTGCTACGAGATGGATGGTTGGAAATGGTACAAATATTAAACCTAGGGAGGATAGGTGGCTCCCGACCAGCGTCATACATGGCCCAACAAACCAACACGAGCCCTCACTCGTGTCGGGGTTTATCTCACAACTAGAGGGCAACCGAAAAATCCCCCTCATCCAGGAATATTTTGATGAAGGCACAGTTCAACAGATTATGGCGACCCCCCTAAGCCTTCACTCCGGACAGGACGCTCTAATCTGGATAGGTACGCATGCAGGCTGTTATATGGTCCAAAGCAGGTACATGATTATTCAATCGATAATAGTAGAAAAACCACGCAACACAGCCTCAACTTCATACACCCCACCTAGCAGACTATGGAAAATCCTATGGCGCTTACACGTTCCCCCCAAAATCAGATTTTCCCTATGGAATTTATGCAATTCTGCCATTCCAACAACAAACAACCTGTTTAGGTGAAAAGTCATACCTGATCCTCTTTGCTCGCTGTGCCGAGAAAGCCCTGAGACCGTCGAGCACCTATGCTTCCTTTGCCCCTGGACGAATTCTGTTTGGACAAGTTTGAACCTGCGTTTCCAGATACCACACCCCGATTTCAGTAGAATTGAAGACTGGTTACTGGAAACGGAACAAAAGGGAGGCTTACGAGCTTGGAAATGCTGACATCTATGCTGTGGGAGCTCTGGAAGGTGAGAAATGAAGCTGTTTTCTAGCGCCGAGCCCCGCACGTCAATGAAGTCTTGGACAGAGCTGCCGCAACCCTTCACAGCTTCCACGCCTGGTCACAAACAGGGGGTCAGTCCAGCATTAGCAGAAACCAGATGAGCTCGTGGAATCCTCCCCTGCTGCATGCCTTCAAGATAAATCTGGACGGGGCTTACCTCCCAGGAAAAATAGAGGGCTTGGCAGCCTAGCTATGCTGCGATTCGGCCGGACGATTACTGCACGGTGGGGCTCGATCGGTCCCGGCGACATTCCCCATCCTTGTCGAAGCTTCTGCACTTCTGGATGTCCTAACTTTTCTAAGATCCTGACCAGATTCGCCTTCAGCTGAGGGTTATCCAACCCCCGCTCTCCCAAGCGATGCCATTTTCATAGAAACAGATTGCCAAATTTTATCTGCAGCGGTGGCCCACAACCAGATTCTCACGTGGGAGGCACAGGTTCAAGTCCAATAGTGCATGAATTTTCTATCGCATTTGCCCAATATTCAGATTGTCTTTTGGAACTGGGAGGCTAACAATAGTGCTGATTGGATCACTAAAACCCATCGCAAAAAGTGCTTACCCTTGAATTGGGTCAAATCCCCCCAGTTTCTCTCTGGCAACTATAATGTACTGACGCCCAACTCTCGGGCCTCAATACTTTGGGATAAATCAATGCGAATTATATTTCGACCAAAAAAAAATTCAAGAAAATGATTCATATTTCAAAAGAAAATATTTTTGAAAATATGAATAGATATTGATGTTTTAACTTAAGACTCTGCATTTGGGCATGAGAAATTATTGACTTTTAGATTGGAAATTGGGAATTAGAGATTTTGTCTAGATGAGATTGCATTATTTCCTTAACGCAATTAATTTGTCCAGTTAATTATTTTGTACCAAAGCTAGATTGGAGGAACGAAATTCAACCTGCAGCATAACTGTAATAGACAATTCTTCCGAAGTTCTATTTATCCGTTGAATGAACCTCTCTCTCCCTTTATAACGTTTAGTTCTATTTTCTGTTGGAAAAACCAAATTCTGTGTATCAGGTTTTGAATTGGGTCGAAGCAGAGAATAGGGAAGAAAGTGGGATGAATCTGACCTTCTCCCGCCTCCATTTTTTGTCTTTTCACGGCATATTAGCCGTGGAAATAGTGCCCGAAAGAGAGAAGGACTAGATTCGGAGAATTTAAGAAAGAATCGCATTAGATCTCGACCACTAAGATCACGCATAATTTTTATACGTAAAAGCGGTGGGAGAACAGCGATTTTCTGGGAGCTGAGCTCGAACGATTGAGATCTAGGGGGACAGAACTAGAGAATGGTGACAGCTTCCGGTTCTCTAGATGATGTGGTTCGCTGGTTGCAAACTTAGCTTTGAAGTGTGTCCTAATGCTGGCTTGGAGATCAGCCTTGTGTTGTACTAGTATTACTTAAAAGACCTTCTACATCATGGGGAGAATATTCAGTGTTGATGAATTCGATGATTCTACTTAGTTAAGATTCCAATTCAACCATATGATGTCAGAGAAACAGCGGTTTTTTTTGCTTTAGCCATGGAGAATTAGGGGAATTGATTTATAGATTTTGAGAAAGAATCATGTTATTCTCATTCACTAATCTTCCAATCTGTGAATTGCGATTTAGACTTAATTCATAACCCAATCCTCATATCCCAACCTCAGAAATATTGCACGTACTAAAATGACATGTTCTTCAAGTAAGAATTGGAAATCTAAAGGCTGATGCACTCCTTGAAATAAAGGAAGCATGAAATACTGTGAGAGAGGGATGCAACTGGCCACAACTTCTTTAACGAGAGATATACTGATTTGAGAACAAAGTGAAATCACATTCGGAAAGTGAGATGTACGACCTTTTGTACACTGAGACATATTTGGAAGAAATAGAAAGTGAGAGTAATCTTAGTTCAACATAAGCACAGAAGTATATGGATACATGCCGATGAGTAAGAATGTTTTTATATGTGAAAAGGGTCGGGGAGCCGGAGATTTCCTTTCCGGAGAGATTGGCCTGATCCACTGAGCTTAGGGGAAGGAAGTCGCTCTTAGCCCTCAGCAATGATTGTTTTTGTTTAGCTGGGAAACGGATGTTAAGCTTAAGAGAAGTCAACTATTTCCATTTTCTTTGTTCAATTTTTGCGTGCTTGAGGAAGTGTCGAATGTGGACCATCAAAAGGCCAAAGCAAATCACTAGAAATTCCGTTTGCGCGCACCTTGTCTCGTTTGATCACGAAAAACTCATAGATGAAAGCATTGGAACGCCAAGTCGTACCCCCAAGATGTGTTCTCTATCATTTTGTTAATATATCCAGGATTTAATTCTTGATGTTCCTAGTGACTCAAACTCTTGAAACAAACAGCACAATTAGGGCTGATTATAAACCTATCAAAAAGTAATATCTATTGCTGATAGTAATTGACCCTTTTCGTGGGCATGAATTCTTTTTCTAATAGATACTCCAACAGGTCATGAGTATCTAACACGTCTCACCCGTTGATGAAAAGATACTTTTGTAGTTTTTTTATTTTTTGGTTGGTAGATACTTTTGTAGTTTGTGGAGTTCTTCCTTTGGCAGGTGATATCAGCTTTCGCATTAAACAAATTCATTAAAAAATAGGCAATATTTAGCCAGATAATTAGAAGGAAACATAAATTAGGGGAGTGATTGGCGTGGATGCCAGAGGCAACGGCAAACGTTTCACTTTCCTTTCACGATTTTTTCGGTATAATGCATTATTATATTAGATTCTTTTTCGGCTCAACATGGAAGCTTGCACCATCACATGTGATATACTAACCAAATTAATCCTTTTCCAAAATAGAATCATTGTTCTCGCTCGTGCACTAGATCATTTAATGATTTTTCGGTAATTAGTTGTAGAACGTGGTCCAGATACCTTCGGGGCACGGAATTTTTGACGGCCCCGCAGCAACTTCTTTTCTTGGCCAGATTTTATTCCATTATTTTTAACCCCGACAGCTTTTCTTTTTTCTTTTAATCTTCAGACGAATTGTTTGTAAGGGTATCTTTCACCCAGGCCTAAAAAAGCATCAACGCATAAGCATTCCCATGATGGGGCTATGAAGAAATTTTTACACCGGTTGTCTCCCATATCGCGCTGGTCTAAAGCGTTCCTCTGGAGTTGTTGTTTGCTTGTGCTAGTGTGAATTATTGCAATCGTTCTTTTTTCATTAGTCGACGTGCAGCCCACTATGTTTAATGTTGTCTCAAGAGTTGTTCCACCACGTAAGTGATCATAGAGGGGAAAAACAGATGAAGAGCCATATTAGACGAGATTCAGTGAACCGTACTTCAAGTTCAAGGTTCTGAGCTCTTCGCTTCTATCTCTGCAGTGATGCTGCAGAGAGGTGAAAAATTAGGGGGTGGGATTGGAAGAAGAAGAAATTTGGTCTTTGGATTGGGGAATTAATGATATAAGATGTTAATTATCATTTTCGGCCCCAAAGATGTTTCCCCAAGTGAGTAGATTAGTTTCTTAGATTCATCATTAGATAGCATGAAATACTAACGGAATTTGATTATTAAAGGCTATATTTATAATATATGTAATCAAATTAGTTATGTCTTAGATATAGAGTTGTATCATAATAACATCATCTTTGAATTTTATCATAATATAATTGCAAACCTTTCGAAGTTCTTTAAACGAATAACAATAGTATGTGTCTTATGATTTTTGTCCTTTTTTTTAAGACGTACTCGTTCTATTTTTTGGCAGTCGGCCAAAGAAAATCAATGTGAAGCCATTTCAACTATGTATACTTAATGTTGCAGATTTAAGGTGAGGTTGCTTACATTCACGTAACCTTGATACTTAAGTATT
>CM026417.1:44154539-44198270 GCA_014858505.1 Corymbia citriodora subsp. variegata | reverse complement strand
AGGCGATAGTATTTTTTTTTTTTTTGATGACCCAGAGGACCCCGCACCCCACCGACAGCCGGGAGAGTAAACCCTGGGGGCCACACGTGCTAGCCACCACACACGTGAAACCAGTTAAGTCACTATGACGAAGCTGGGATTCGAACTTTCGACCTTTTGCGAGAGGAAGAGACCGCGAACCAGCAGCGCCACCCAAGTGGGTGGTGTGAAGGCGATAGTATTCAAACTCTTATTTTCTTATTTTTCTATTATACCAGTATCGAAAGAATTCCCATTATTCGCCTTTTTTAGCATAATTTTAAGTTTAAGCTTTCGGCCTCATTTCATATCCGGTTTGACAGATATTCTTACTTGGAAATTTTCAATGCCCGATGGATAACAAGCCCAAAAGAAATAATGTAAAAATCAGTGACGCTAATAAGAAAAAGAAGAATAAGCATATGTCAAAATAAACCCATGTTAAAAGAAGAATAAACACATATCAATATATACCCCCGTGAAGCGCAGACTCCATAACCAGTTCTTAGTATATAAAAGACAATTGGTTTTTTATAATATATAAGAAATTTGACGCCCAAATGAAATAAAACAACCCCCTTATCAATTCTTTATTAGAAGGAAAGTATTGGGAGTAACTATAGAAAATGGTCCTTGTACTCTATTGTCACTAATTAATTTCAATATTTGTATTTTATTTTTGGGCAAAAGACATGAAAAACCCAAACTATATCCACCATGATATATTTATCTATAAAAATATTTTGTGACACAAAAAATCCTAAATTTATACATGTGTGACACATTTACTCTCTATCAAAATTTCATAATAAGGATTGTTAAAAATCTATCAACATTGATGCCGAAAAGCAAACATTGTTGACATGGCGCCCATATAGCTTAAGTAAAATAAAAACAATGTTATTTTGACTGAAAAATCATCTGACGGAACCTCGATATTAGGTAAATGTGTCATATATGTATAAGTTTAAGGTTTTTTATGCCATGAGAAAAACTTTAAAGTAAATGTGTTACAATTAGTATAGTTTGAAGTTTTTTATATCACAAAAAAAATGTTGGATAAATGTGTCGTAGTGTAAATAATTTGTGATTTTTGTGACTTTTCTCCCTTATTTTGTAACAGATTTGGTCCATCAACTCATCCTACGTCACAACTCTAGCGATAATTCCGTATTTTTCTGTCCAAATGTCGGTTAGAAGTGCCAAGTAAACAACTGAGATGAAAATAGAGCACTGATGCGTAAATCACAATATAAAACTTGAAGAGAAATCACAAAAACGATCTAGGTACGAGTACTCCTGTTCAATGTTGATCCCGACACTATATTTTTGTCACATATTTGGTCGATGGACTAATCTTCGATATTTTTTTTAGGATAAATGTCAATTTCTTCATTCAATTGCAAACAAAAAATGCAAAGGGTTAAATACTGTTATGTGGGCGGTGTTAATATATCACAATAGTGCAAAACTAGTGGGCACCTGAGTGTTGTTCCATGAAAATAACTTGTTATAGTTCGACACATCAAAAAATAATAAACAATTTATTTTAGCATGGTTTGGCAGACGTGTTAAGTACATTTACAAAAATTATTTATGATAGAAAAATGATAGAAAGGTACTTTTTTTTTTTGCGATTATTAGAATGCTTTAATTGCCACTTAACTTAAGTTAATTTGTCTGAAGTAACAGAAACTCTTGTGTTGTATATACCTTCTATTATCTATGTAGGTCCATGCAAATTATTAAATATCCAATTGTTTCAATCAATTCCGTTTAAAATTCTATTATTTTGTAGTAACTCCATAATTGTTTTTCATATTTTATGAGAGAATATCCATTTTGAATCTTTAAGAGCCCTAGAATTTCATTAAAACAATAGCAACTCTAAAAAAAGAAGAAGAACAAACCTAAAAATCTTTCTGTCTTGTTGAATTTTCCTCCTCTTCAAAGGATTAATTCAACGAAAATAGACAAAAAGGTACATGTTTTTCTTATTATTGATAAATGAAACAAACTTAGATTAAAGGAAGAAAAAGAGAAATATGAAGGAAAAATTTTTTTTAGGGTGAATGAGGAATTTGATGATTTTTTACCAATATTTTACTACATATTATAGGCTCAATGGAGCAGCAATAAAGAAAAGACAAATAATGGCCATAAAAGTCCTCCAAACCGAGAGTTGAGGAGTGGGACCCTTTCAGGAATATTAAAGTTGGCCCTTTCGTTTTCGCAGTCTGCATAAAAGTCCCATCAAGGTGATCCCGGAGTCGATCCCGTCCAAAATTCCGATTGGTCCTACCCAGCAAAAGTGGTTTATATTGAGCAGGGTTTCTGTGCTCCCTTCACTAGACCGACTCTGAAAACACTCGAAACCCATTTTTAGGAAGAACACGAGAGATTCGGCAAAGTCCGGGAGGTTAACGGAGGGCATCAACCTGGCTGAGCACTTTGGTAGGAGGTAAGCTTCATTAACCTCAAACACGTCTTAAGCAATGTAGCCTAGCACTAAGTCAGTAAGTTGGAGGATTGGAAATTAAAATAATGACAAATATTGATATCCCGTCCCCAGCTCTGATCATGTCCATTTCTACCGTGCTCACTGCTCATAATAGAGTGTGTTCCGTGAGTGTAAATCCATCCATGAGAACGAACATTTCTTGGACTCATCGACCCCTGTTTTTGTGATTGAAAATTTTTCAGATATCCATTTGAGAATTGAATACGGTAGGACTCAATTATGCATAACATTAAAACAACTGAGTTTGTCTGAAAAGAGTGAAATTTGTCATTTCTTTTTTAACATCACGGGGTTGGAAAGGACTTGAGCCTGCAGCTGGAGGATTGCCAGAATGCAGTCTTCATTTCCTTTCAAAAAAAAGGAACTTCTTCATGTCTCTGTGTGTGTTCCATCATTCTGAAACCATGGTAGAAGTATGAATCGCTCACATGTTTTACTTTGTTAATCTTTTATATGCCTATTCTTGATTCTTATTGTTTGAGCTTCTATGAAAGACAGATTGTCTAACCAAGAATTTGCTGATTTTTATTGCAAAGGTTTGTGTTAGAGGATGAAGTTAACAGAGACCTTGATGTCATCTGGAATGTTTTGCATCTGCTGATCTTGATCAGGGAGACCTTTGTAGGTCCAATTCTCAGTGCACAAGGCATTTTGCATATCTGTGATGCCATCCATATCATCCGGGATATATTAATCTTCCTGATGAGAAGACATGATATTGAACCGACTTTCGGACTTGTCTTGGCTAGGATCGCTGCTGTGCTTGGATGTATTGAGTGTGCATTCCTAATATGTGCTCTGCTTAGCAGCTTGCCCTGGCCGACTTTTGTTGCCTGCGCCCTAATGTTGGGAGTTTTGTTCTGGTTCATCGGGAATTGAAGGATTAGCTTTTCTGGTGTGGGGATGTGTTTGATTTACTCGGGAATCTTCGAATGCTGGCATGGAAGTGAACCTCGTGTTGTATTATTACACCAGCGGAATAAATTATGATGATGATTACAATACTTTCTGGTGCAAAGTGCTCTCCAATTAAGTGTATTTTGAGTTAGTTTAAGCACATCTTGATAAGTTCTCACCATCCCCTTCCCTATAAGATAGTTTTGATCCTTTTGCTAGAGTGCCAGTTTCAGTTTAAGTCCTAAGTGCGTTTAGGTCCATTGCTTTTGCTTTTGATCGAGTTGCATTGGTAAGATAAAACTCATGGAGTTGCATTACCAGTAAACAGAACTAAGAAATGGTGAAATTGGAGAAACAGGGCAAGTTTTTCCTCTGGGCCAAAGAGAAATAGGGGAAATGAGAGTATATAAAAAAGAATTGCATACACCCATTTACTATTCTACCCTCATTCGCTATCTTTCATTTCGGATATACGCATTGTTAGTTTGATATAATTTATAGCTCGTACCACGTATAGTTTTCATCACTATCGTTGTGCTTTTGAGGCTGACTTATAATAATTATTTAATAATTTCATTCATACATCACTCATAACAAGGTGCTCATCCATGGTCGATGGTCCATGGCCGAGAAACATCGATGGTCATGTGTGCATTTTTGTGTATTTTATTGCATCACATGATAATAAATGACAAATCAAATCAATTGTGATTTAGGTTCTTAATTTCATGTAAAAAGTTGCTTTATTCCCCTGGTATAAAAAGAGTACACACATGCGTGTGAAGAAAACATTTACGTGTGTGGAGAGTTCTAAATACAAAAATAAAAACTAAAATACGTATAAAATGTAAATGATTGTAAGATTAAATTAAGTGTTATTAAGTAAGATAGCTAAAGCATTATTATCTTATATATATTTATTTTCCAATTTTTTCCATATTGTTGTGCTATGTCACTATGATATATCTGACAAAAAGACAAGCATTAAATAAATTTTTTTTTATTATAAAAGTTGAAATCCTCGTTGGATTTGTTTATATACAGTAGTAATAAACTGGCAGTTACTCTTTGGATAATCGATTAAATTAGCATGGGCCATAACTATAATTTCTCTAGTATGGGCCTCGCTGTTCTCAATGTTCCCATGGAGCAGGGATCTTTGGGCCTGGACCGGCCCGCCGCATCGCGGGTCGGATGTGTTCCGGGTCATAGCGAGGACTATGGTTTAAGCTTTGACCTGTATAAAATACCCAATCCGCGTTCTCACCCTGTCGCATCGCTCGCCTAGTGCCGCTGCATTTGCTCTCGATCCTCCTCCGGCTGAATTCAGGTAATTCTTCATCCCTCTGAATACGGAGTTTCCTTCACATTCCGATGCTTTCATGTGGGTTGTTTTCCTTTTGCATACGATTGACTCGATGAATGATTGTGTAAAACGAAAGCTGCATTTGAATGAGAAACTCGCGTATCTTGCTTTTGAATGGATCGTTGCGTGGTGAAAATGCAGAAAGATCCAGCTGAATTGCACAACTTAAGACTTCGATTAGTTGGCCTGGTTCTCGCCAGTGTCTTTGCGTTAAGACGCTGGTGATGGAAGGAGCGAAAAGGGAGAGTTCCCTAGTTCCAGCACCACAGATCGAGGACGTCCCCAAGCTCAAAATTTGTGCAAATTAGTAGTCATTGTAGTTCAATTGTCTATCAAATGGAGAGTACAAATTTAATATCCACATCTGTCCGTACTTGGAAGTGGATTCGTGTGACTTTGGAATCCACTTATCTAAATATAGCTTATATCTATCAAAATAGATACTCCTACAAGAAAGTAAACGATCAAATTGTGATAAATCGATATAGGAAGAAAAATTAGGGCACTCCATATACTTTTAAAAGATGAAAATAAAAATTGTGATGAAACTTAGGGTGCATATGTTTCATAGAAATTAAGTAATTTGAGAAATATTTTCCTAAAAATGATCACTTATATTTTAAAAATAAATAAATAAATGGAATTTTTTTTATTACCCATGATAATACTCAAGCATAGATTATTATTGATGATAAAAATATGTTCCATAAATTGATTTTTCTAAATGATATAAACAATCATTTTTTGGAAAATGTTTTCCAAATTACTTACTTTCCATGAAAAGAACATCCCCTAAATATATTCAAACTCTACCTTTTTGATTTTGCGAGTACCAAAAATTTCTATTATAAGGTCTTTTTCAGTAAGATTTTAAGTTTTAACTTTCAACCACATTTCGTATGCCCAGTTTGATGAGTATTTTTACTTGATTATTACTATGCCCGTTTGATAACAAGCCCGGATAAGATGATGTCAAAATTGGTGACACTAAAAACAAAAAGAATTAAAACACATGTCAAAATGTGTTTATCAATGAGCATACGTCCAACAAATAAATAACATATGTGAAAGTACGTTTACAATATATGTCCGCATAAAGCACAGATCACGTTAGTAGTTCATAGTATTATAAGTAATAATTGGTCATTGTAATGTACATTTTATTTGACGCTCAACTCCAATAACATAAATAATGAAAAAATGACACGTGGCTTGCTCCCGGAAGCCTCGACTCAATAACGCTGTTTTTCCGTCTTTAGAATTGATGACCTAGCAGCAATTCTCACTAAATGATCGCCCTTAAGTATTACTTTCGAGAATTTAGTCCATTTGAACTGGGAGAAGTGTTAAACTCTAGGCCAAATTGTCTTCCATAAAACGTTTATTCCACAATAAATGGGCAATAGTCATGATAAATACGCTAGTGCGTGAGTGAAAGCTATGATACTCTAAGAATAGCCAGACTAGAATCACATGTGCAAGTTTATCGTCTTTGAATTGTGTAAACTAGCATATTGATTGAACACCTATTGATCAATTTTAGCCTGCATTTGGAAGAGAAACATCTGAAATTGGAATCAGAAGTCGGGTAAGGACTAATTAGTCGTAAAATAAAGTATGAGAGCCAAAATCAAACATCGACATTAATATGGGGAACATTTTGTAATATCTTTTGCTTAATATTTTTCCATTCCATATTAGTGCCGCTTGTATACCTCCGTCGGCATGTTCTTTTGATCGGTCATTTAAATTTTTCCTAAAATGATGATTGGCGATTATTTTATGGACCCTATCATTCACGAGATAAAGTATGATCACCAAAATTAAGTAGCGGCAATAGTACAAGGATATTTTTGTAAGTTTTCCGTGATATGTTTTCCATTAATTTTATGCTTAAGTTTTCTCAATTATCATTATTCATTTCTTATTCAATATAAAACATTAGTCCATTCATTAATAGTAAACTCGCAAGTCATGCAACTAGTTTTCTATTTCAATTTAAGATACCGAGACTATTTTGAGTTACGTTGATATGATTATTGTTGACATCTAAATTTTGACGATTTGTTTAAGTATTTATTAATTTTATTGAAAGATCAGAGATTAATTTCTAACCCCTTAACAAAAAAAATTTCATCAAAATTGCATCGCATATAGACATTAGAAGGACTTGCGTCATTAGTCTTAAAATTTATCAAAAATAATACAAAAATAATAATAATTCAAAAAAAAGAAGAGGGGCAGTCGGGTCGGGTTTGGACCAGCCTTGGGCTGGCCCCTTCCTCTTTTCCCTTTTCTTTTCCGCACGGACCTAGCCCTTTTTTCCTTTTTTCCTTTCTCGGCCCGGCCCGTCCGTCTTTTCTCTTCTTCTTCCCTTCTTCTCCCGCGCGTGGAAGGAGCTCCCTGCAAGAAAGACTAAAAAAATGAAGCCAGGTCAGAGCAGCAGGAGGGATGGAGAAAATAGGGCGAGCGTCTGACCAGAGTGGGTGGTCGGAACGTTAGGTGGGGAAGAACAGAAAACCAAGGACGAAGGAACGTTGGGGGAGAGAATAGAGAAAAACGGAGAGAAAAAAAGAGAAGAAATCTTTACCAAAAAAAAAAAAAAGAGAGAAGAAAAGGGGGGACGGAACAAAAAGAGAGAGACGGAAAGACGGGGGTCCGAGAGAGAAACCGAGAGAGAAGAGGGAGAGATAGACCGAAAGAGAGAGAAAGACCGAGACAGAGGGGAGGCTCGAGTGGAAAAAGAGAGTGCCCGCCGCGTCTCAAACGCGACCGACAAGCCGCCGAGGCAGTTTCTTCAACTTCGCCGAAGCTCCTAGATCCGAGAGAAAGGTTCTGAGAAGAAGAGGGAGCTCGAGAGGGGAGCTCCGAACGACGGAGAGAGGGAGCCTTAGCGGCGCACTGACGCGTTTGACGATCTTCCCGGCGACGTCCTTGAGCTGACCAGGTAAGTTCGGCTCCGTTCTTGCTCCGTTTTAGGCGCACCGGGCCGGAGCTCGCGGCCGTCCGGATCGAGCAAGCTCCGGCCCTCGTCGCCCTTACATTTCTTTCCTATATTCTTTGTATATCGTGTTCGAGACCCCCCAAGGCACGTTCGAAGCTCGGTTGAGCCGGAAACCTTAGGATTCGGTAACGCACCCCACTGTTCGACAAAATGTCCCAAAGAGATCCGAAAAGTCGGTTGGCATTTGAACTTGGGATCGATCCGTGTTTGCGTCCATGGCTGCCGAATCATGCTTGCGGTTTGTATGGTTATTGTGTTTTGGCGTGGTTTTCGCGAAATAGTCGTGCGTCGTTGGAAGAGTGAGGTCTCTGTTGTTCCGGTGAGAGTGGATTAATGATTGCCGGAATAGGTGGCCGGAGGCGCTCTCCGCCGGTGGAGCGGTATGACCGACGAACGATGGTGATCCAAGCATCGGTGAGCTTTCACCGGAGATGACGTTTGTTGGCGCTGGTTCGGTGGAAGAAATCGTCGGACGGAGGAGCTGCATGAAGATGAAGACGTCGGGGGGAAAGCGTGCATGGGGATGCATGGGGGAAGAAATCTGCAGGGAAGAAGACCAACAAAAAAATAATAAAAAAATAAAAAAAGAAAAACGAAAATGGCCAAAAATAAAAATAAGACAAAAATATGGGCTTCGTCTTGGGCTTGTGTACGCTGGGTTGGGTTCATTGCGGGCCGAGATGGCTGGGCCGAGAGCAAAAAAATTGGGAATGGGCTTTTCTATAAAAATGAATTTTCGTGGGCTTTTAAAAAAAAGAATTTCGTGAGCCTTTTTTAATCCCCAGTGATTTAGGGCCGGCCCAGTATTTTGTGGCCCGACCCGGACCGGCAGGGCCCGAATCAGGTTACCAGGGCCGGGTTTCCTGACCAGGTCCGAATTATCTTTTTTTTTTAATAAAAAAATCATAAAAAATTCGAAATTTCAGAAAATTCATGGAAAATTCAGACACCTGAAAATTTATAAAAAATTTCGGAATTTTTTTAAAATCGAAAATATTAAAATATTAGGAATTCCAAAAAAAAATTTCAAAAATCCCAAAAATTCCAAGTTTGCTTTAGAGTTCCCTAAAAAGCTTTAAAATAATTCTTAAACAATTTTTTCTCAAGAGGTGTGGGAAAATCATCAGCCTATGATTGTGTTTAAAATTGAATAAACCCTCACAGCTTTATCGTAGGGTCTTAATTATTCTCGGATGCAATTACCTTTGATTACACACTCATGATGCGATGATCATTATTTCCCCTTAGTTTAATCAGGATTGTTGTTTATTTTTCCCTTAATGCTAGGTGTTTATTTTCTCTTGTAGTTTATTTAATGTTTTCTAATGTTACTGATTATTATTTTGATTTTAATGATTGCGCACTCGCATGATCACCTCACATGTTAGTGGATAATTTTAAAATCAATCTAAATTACTTGACAAAAGTCTTTTTGAAATGAACAAGATTATGTACTGAAATGGTATTAATTAATCAATTAGTGTAATCAAGTCATTGATCCTAAATTCTCTGGTTACGTCGAAAGTGAGGCACACTCACATGCCTCGCTTGATTTTTAGTCGACCCCAATAAGTTAGTGGCAATTCCTCGTTAGAAAATTTTCATAAACACCCAATGTCACGCGAGATATGAGATTGGGAAAGCCCACGTCTAATTATGGGTCATGGACCCACTATTTGGACAATACCTCTAAACTTATATTTAGAGATTTCTTTCCCCCTCGAGACGAAAAAAATAGATCGCGACAATTATTTGTAAGTAAATATTTATATAAATCTCTCTAGGTATTATTTAAAAAAAAAAAAAAACAAATTGTCGCCACCAAAAACAGTTGTAACCCTAGGTCCAAATTTTATCTTCCCATCTCAAAACATTAATTTTGCGGCATAATTTTGACCACATTATATATAAGCATGACATGTGCTTGGGGAATGTTGCCGGACTGATATGGGTTTATATATGATGATGATGATGATGTTTCTGATATTCTGTGGTACAATTCAAAATTGAGAAACGATGAAAAAGCATGTGCGCCCGATTAAGTAACCATCTACATTGAGATCCCTTATAATTTAAACCGTCCAACCTTTTAATAAATTTCCGAAAATGGGAATATGCAATAGCAAGCTGTAGGATAATACGCCCACAACCCAAAAGTTCATCACAACCAATGAGATAACATCATGCCACTAACAATATTCAAATGTGTTGAATGCAACAGCAGAAGATGGAAGAGTCACGTACGACAATAGAACTTCTAGACGATCCAGACCACAATCAATTCGTGCCCTAAGCACCCTCTCGGGGCAGGTAAACTTTGAATTACACGATTCTCTTTGGGAGTGTGACTCTGGTTGGTTCCGTTACTGACAACACTGACTGATTGCGACCCTCCCATTCTCTGGAAACCATTCTCTTGTTGGGGGCGCGAATATTTCGGGGCCCAAGACGCAAGTTGAATTGCCAACAGTCAATCTTGGCATATTAAGGATTTCAAGAATCAAATTGAAATCGAAAATCGAACTAAAATTTCGCATATTTTTTATTCGATTAATCAAAAAATAATTGTTAATCTTTTCGATTCAATTCGATTAATCAAATCGAACCGGAATTCTTAATAAAAATTGAACAATCTCTCTTTTTTATCATATTTTCTTTACTTAAATTTCAATTAGCAAAGAAAAAATAGGAAAACCGAAAAATCGTCCCGAACTGAACCAAAAACCATCCCAAATCGAACCGAACCAAAACGCATTTTCAGTTCACTTTATATTCGGTTCGAGACAGTTTCGGTTCGGTTCAGTATCATTCCTTATCGGTTCGGTTCGGTTCGATTTTTCTAAAAAACCAAATCGAACCGAACCGTTTACCCCTCTACAGCAGACCCATTTAATATCCAAGTTTAATTGTAGTCAAAGCACAGCCCACTCAAGTTTTTCTTTACATTGTTATGAAGAGAAGATTGCCCAAGATGTCCTACACTGACCTATTGTACGGTAACTAATTTAGTTATAAATCTTTTATTTTTATCCATTCAATTCTAAGCCTTTTAATTATGCTAATTTAATCATAAAATTTTAAACGATCTACCAAACTAATCATTGACGATCTAGTCAACACCAATTGTCTTATATGGCGCGGTTAATACTGACGTGGATAATATTTTAATTTTAAAAAAAATCAAGTTTTTTTATTGATTTTTTCTTTTCTTTCATTTTTTCTCTCTTTACATAAGGTTGATGGGGGCCGCAAAGCTCTTGTTGGCCATGGGTGAGGGTTGTAGCCCTCATTGTGGCTGGTAAGCGCATTGCAAGTCCTCACCCAAGGCTTGGCAAGGGTCACTGCCCTTGCTCAATGGCCAACTAAGATCACCAGTGGGCTGCTAACCTTGTATAAAAAGAGAGAAAAGAAAAGATTAAATGAATAAATAATTGATTTTTTAAAAAATTTAAAAGTTGTCCATGTTAGAGCAATCGCACCACGTGAGACAACCGGCGTTGACTAAGCAGTCATATAAAAAATATCAGGTCAAAATAAACAGGAAGAACTAAAGTAGCAATTTGTTAAAAGTTTAGGCTTAGTTCGTTAAAATTTTAATACTAAATTGATACTACCAAAAGATTTTAAGATTGAATTAGTAAAATTAAAACAATTTTCTCCAATCTGCAACAATAAAAAAGATTCTCCGTGGAAAATTAAAAGTTAAAAGGAGAGAGACATTCGTTTCCCCAAGTTGATGGATGTGCCCCCTTTGATTTAACAGCTTCCATTCTTTAACCAACCTCACCCGAAAATCATGCTGACCAATGAAGAAATAGTCGCCCTGAAAATCAAATCGTATTGGACGAAACTGAGAACAGGGACTAGAGACTATGGAATTGATTGCAGGAGAATCGGTCAAATCGTCTTTGGAGTCATCTTTTCGCCGACCGCACATGATATGATACGGGAGTAAGCAGGAAAAGCAGGGAGAGAGAGAGAGAACAGGAATATCCGAAAGGGACCTCAACCAAGCGCATCGAAGGACCATGGAAGGCTACACGATGAATAGTCTTCTGGGCTGTCATTCGAATGGCCGGACTTTGGTTCATCTACGAGGAACATCTAAGTGTTTGTCTGTCCCTCGCTTGCATCAAAGCGAGATAATATTATATCCACAACCTCCTGCATCATGGTGAATCATCTCTAACCACGTTTCAACATCGTCCTTGTATTTTGTTGCACTATCCAATCCACCTCATATTGTCTAATCAAACAGCAAGATGGTCTGTCTTCATTGAACACTAAAGCAAATTAAAGCAGACGTCTAAAACGACATAACTTGCCAAAATGCTTTCGATGGCCACTTATCAAATAAGATAATTTTCCGCTGAAAGAAACAATACGATCTCATAACTTCCGCCTGAACAACCAATCTGTTTTTGCCACTGGAGAAATCAAATCTCTTTGACCATGAACACGACACCCTAAATAAGTGCAAATCAGTCCCAGCCTCCAAAAGTCATGGGCAGCATGAAAGGATGTATATCGGATTTCATGTGCAGATATATGGGACAGAATAAAACTGAACAATCATCAAGACATTTGCCCTGATGGTCTAAGTCTGTGGATGAATGACCGTCGGTGGAGGTGACAAATGCAACATAAAATGACATGATGCCAAGACACAAAATCTGTGAGGAAAAACTGTGACACAAGGACTTGTGTGTCCTTAAATTTACATGAAGGGACTTATTCTGCAGAACGAACTCCTTATCCGAGCCTTGACTAAATTTTACGATACCTTGACACTGTCACAAATTACCTCAGCAGAAAATATTGCCACAGATAAGAAACTAGAAATTCGCCATCCTTGAGTATAGATAATGGAAGCAACTCACAAGGAAAAGTTAAACTGAGTTGGTTGGAGTATAAAAATGATGCAATCATTCTAGAATGTGATTTTAAGAAAGGAACATGAACATCTCAAAACCTTTTGACGCTTCCTTTTTAATATACACAAATTGACTTAAAATGGTTTTCAACAGAAAAAACAGAAAAATTTCTACGGCAACGGAGATATTTGGTCAAAAACTTCAACAGTCTTCTTAACGTTCTTAATGTGCTGGTGCAAATAGTAGATAAAGAAAGTGGGAAAAAAACGACATATTATTTTCATAACAGATGGACTCAGAATAGCTCGGAGAAACTTGTATAGAAGTCAGCAGAAACTTAATCAAACAAGTCATAGATTCGACATGAATGCTGTTTCAGAGATGGTATGAGCGCCCCCCCCCCCCCCCCCCCTCCTCTCCTCTCCCCACATTTAAGTTGCAAAGTGAGAAAGGAATTATTTAACAGATTTTAAGGTCTAAAACAACTTCCAGTAGTTCAAACTGCAAGGTCCTGTCCATAAGCATGTGACTCTCGAGGAACTATTGGGCTGCTCTGTTCTATTGCAGGAAGCCATGACAGTTGTGATAGAATAAAAGTGCAGAAACATACCTATATCGATACCCACTCTGCAAGCACATCAACTTAATACTGAAAAACAAAAGAGGGAAAAAGAAGTGCATTAAATGGCAGCTTGTTGCATGCTGGACTAGTAAATTGGCACAAGCCTAAGTATATCAAGTAGGAGAATGAAGAGAAAAGACAAAATGACAGGACCTCAAAGAAGCAAGACACTACTCAACGTTGAAGGAACAGGACAGGAAATGTCAAGCATTGGAAGGCACAAGCACTTACCAGTAAAAACTAACAGAGCAAGGTTATCATAGTCAAACCGGAAACATAATGTTATTAATGTTCATGGTATGGTGGTGTTGATCGAACACAGAGCTCATCCCCATCCTCGTTTTAATCATCCTCATCCTCATTGGTGTCAACCCAATTACTTGGATGACGTTGTGAAAAACCATTTCCATCTACACAAGAAAAGAATGAAGAAAATTGCTTTAGAGGGATTATCCAATTCAACTACTAACAAAACTGGATGAACATACTTACAACGCGCTAATTAGTGCTGTGTTGGTGAGAATTTTGTTCAGTACCTTTGCTTCTAAAAACATTGAACCACTAACAAATGATGTGATACAAGCAGACTAATTGAATCGATACTGACAAGCCCAAGAAAGGCATTGAGTTCAGTCTTCCAGAAATAGGTACTTGCACAGGTATGTGCAATGCATCCTCAGGGTTCACAATTGAGGAAAACGTGAAAAATAGTTTTGCTCAATCATGTGGAAAAAAAGATAAGCTTACAGGTCTGGTAGGACATATATGGATTCCTGCCAAAACTTTTTGCTTTTTGATGCATGATAAAGAGAAATTTTGTAGGATTCCAAGATTAAGTCGTGCAATCAATTGGCCTAAGCCGAATGCTTTCTTGCAAAGCAGCATTTAAAGTAGGGAAAAAGGCAATTGAGAAAGTAGGAACTTTATTAAGAAATATTTGTAGGAAATAGCAAAATAATTCAACCTAGAGAGATAAAGATGGTGTTCATCATACACACAAACTGAGAGAAAGATTGAGAGATGGAGAATCCGGACCAGTTTGGATATTTCCCTCAGCCGATGCAGATTTTGATATTTGAATGGTGTTGATCCTTTTAATTCCTGACTGGCCACCGACCTTTAGGATCCTTTCTTCTGGAACTCGCCTTCCATCAGAACCACTGCCACTTCTCACAGCACTTCCTGCCCATAGTTAGTAGACCACTCAAATTTTTATTTCCCGAGAGATACCTTTCTATTGACTTCCTCAAAAAAGGTATCTTACTGACGAATACACAGCATTTCATTTCAGAGCAAAGCAAAGTCAATTTCTTTGCCATCATTGAGCAGATAGTGCTACAAGCTATGAGGATCACTCACCCAAAAGTTCAGACCATATTCTGGTATGATTTGATGGAATCTCGGAAGCACTTGTTCTATTCCTCTCTGGCAGTTCTTCAGAAGCTTCCACAGTATCAGCCTTGCCTGGCATCCCATTTGCCGAAGGTCCAGTATTACCTTCATGTAATTGTGATGTGAGTATGGTGGCAAGCACAAGCGTAGCATCAAAATTGGAAAAGGCCCCCTCATCAATGCCAAATTTAAGGGCCATCAAAATAGGCCTGTTTCATAAAAACATGCAGTTGTATCAAGTTCTTTATTCTTTTCTATTTTGCATTTGGTTGCACTTATGCCCCTTCGCAGCAGCAGCAATGTGGCATTTGAAACCATGAATTTAGCGCCAAAAAGAACAGTCAAAAGACATACATTAACCATCAAGTTTTGCACTGATATTTTTAGCTGGCTTACTTTATTAGCATCTTGCATTTAACTTGATAAATAAACCATTTCTCATCCAAACTTAAACCTCCTCAAACCATTACTATCCAAACTTGATTCGAAAGGTGCACTACATTCTATCAACCAAATTTTCAATGGTAGTCTCTTGTATTTTGACATTCAGCCCAGAAGTAAAATTGTCATCGGCCTTTACAATTGTCACTGTGAAGCTATGCATTAGCATGTTTTAAATCTCTGAGCAGATAACTAGCAATCATTCATCTAGTAAAACCAGTCATGGACTGATTGCATGAAAACTACTAGTTGCATCTGAACTACTTGCATATACAAAATTGAATTGAAGCATGAAAAAAAATGGATAGAAGGCAAGAGTCAAAAAAGCATTTAGAATTTACTTACTCGCCAGCCTTGTCAAAGTACAAATGAATGTCCACTTCACATCCCTCACAGAATGCAAGAAATGCCTGGATTTCCATGACATGGACAGAGGTTAAAAATTATCATGCTCACTGTTAAAACATGAGGAAAAACTTCAACGTAAATGATGGTCCTGAATGGGACTCCAATACTATTTTGGCAACTTGGTGGACTCATTTTAAGGAAATGGAGATAAGTTTGAAAGTGAAGTCATATGTTCAAGAACTTTTAGCTGCATTTATGACCCAAATGTCTTGATGGTTAATAAGATAGAAAACAAATCAGATGGAGCACCTTCAACTCTTTGACAGCAAAAGTCACGTCTACTGGGTTGCCGTCATCAGCATACTGCACAAACTCTTCCGCCAGGATCTATCCACAGCTGAGTGCGCAGCAAAGAGTTGTTCTCTGCAACCAGAATCTGAACCATGATATTTTTTTTCCAAATTTGATTGAAAACAATAAAGTTAGTCTCTACCTTTGGTAGAATCAATGTAGCTTCAATACTCAACAGCTTTCCCACCAAATTCACTTGCAGCATCAGAAGGATTGGAGTTGCGTTCCATTGCAATGATAGTAATTTCCTGAAGGGACGACTGAAAATTTGCAAGCAATCTGTTCAGATCATGAGGCCTCACTACAAAATTGCTTGGGTATCTTCTCCTATACAGAGATAACTGTTGTATGTCGGGGCCAACATTGCAAGTAATCTAGTATGTTTTCTTAATGCCTGCATGCATATGACAACATCACATATGCATGACCCAAAAAAAGAAAAACTCACAGTTGGCACGGTGAGATAAACATGTATCTCTGCATGGTGCAGCTTCTTATCAAATTAAACGCAGGTTTGGGAGGCGCCAGCCTCCGATTTATATTACAGTTAGATAACAAACTGAATAGTATGTAGTTGGCATGACGGAGACGAAGACTTAAAATGGTCAGTGACCAACAAAAAAAGAAGTAAAATTGGTAGACAGAATCTAATTTTTAACATAAACTTCCCTCTCTTTATTGGGGCACTGCAAATCCATTTGACAGAGTTCACTCTGCTTTTACATGATTATAAATTAGAATAGCTTGTCTCCATGGACACATATGACATGACGTACGAATGCTTCTCGGAGCATTTTGCAGTCATTTTCTCTCAATGAACATGTCAGTTTCAAGACTTCATTTCTGCTGTTTTTCATAGAATTGGAGCAAGATTAATTTTAGGGTGAAAAAGGAATCCACTAACTTTTCCATCCATGCCACAATCTTGCAATCTCAACCATCAAATACACCATTAATGAGTACAGAGCACCATGCACATGACTGGAAGGTCTTTACCATTGAAGCACTGCAGAGCCCATTAAACTTTTGATGCATTGATGTCCGGTAATTGCACACTCAAATAATCAATGTTTGTAATAGGCGTTCCCAGGAAAGAACAGACAGCCTGCACAGAGTACTTTGTAATTGCAAGTTGCTTGCAACTATAAACTGGCAAATATACTTGAAAGATGAGCAACAACGATATACCTTTAGAAGAATGCTGCATTGAACCTGTGTGCCAGATACTGTAAATACATCAAAGAGGTCAAGCTTGAAGGTTATCAATTGATAGGCAGATCTTGACGAATTGAGTGCGTGAAAGGAAATCTGGAGGCTGAATACAACTGTGAGAATCTTATTCTGATATACATGAGCAAGAAGGTGATATTTGTACAGACAGACCAATACTATTTCAATTCTATACATCAAATAGTGCCAAGTGCCAAACATTGAGCTTATAACTTGGAACTTCTATTGTTATTTGGTAGTGAAACGTGACAAGGCGAAAGGAAGTCATGCAAAGTATGGTCACAAAAGGGAGTGCAATCGTGCCTTCACTGATTGAGCGTTGCAAAACTCCATATAATACCATTAAAGTAACTAGGAAAATCACCAAGACAGAATAGCAGCACCCGTAGGTCATCCATAGGGTTTTTTCTGCTACGGTTTCAACATTCAACATTTTCCGCGAGTACCACTGATAGTTCTCCTGGCTTATAGCAGTGAATTGCCTTAGTCTTACGATATAATGACCTTGAATCGCCCTATCGATGGTACTAGATCCTTCCAATGAGTTCAGGTTTATGAACGTCAAGTTGTAATCATCGTCAACAGGGCCAATCACAACCTAGGTCAACAAATTTCTGCATCAAATCCACCGCCGAAAGCTCCGCGCACTCGGCAATCGGTGGAATTTCTCGATCGAACACAATATCGAGCGGAACGAGCCAATACCTAAAGCAGCATCATAGCATCTAAACTAAGCATCGCTCGGCAGGGCGCACGAAGAAGCAACTGCTGTAGCTATTTTCACTCGACGGGTGAAGCTGAGGAACGACGATCGACATGGATTTCAGTGGCGACACGCCAGAGCTGTGGGCGAGAGGGAGACGACGGAGGAGGAGGAGAAGAAATGCCGGAAGAAATTGATGGAGTCACCCGGGAAGGAGAAGCTTGAATGGCGAGGTCGTTGCCGACGCGGGAGAGGAAGGTGATGGAGCGGGCCAAGGTCTCCAAGGCGTTGCCGCTCATGGTGATCTCCATTTTCGAGTACGCTTCGATTCCCTCTCTGCACTGACGCTGAAAAGATGGCGCGATCGGAAGAGGGGGACGCTTGGTCTTTCATTTGGCTCGGTGACTTAATAACATAACGGGTTAATTGTCTCTTATGTTTACCTTTGAAGTCATGAGCTTACAGGAGCAAAATTGAAATCATCACCGCCTACGAAAGCCGTCAGCAATAGTCCTCCAACAAGAGCACCACCTAACCTGGACTGCATTTTTATTTTTACATGTCATTACCTGCACGCCTTGCACTCTTCATTGCAATATGTATATTTTTTTTCTCCAATAAAATGGGAATATCTTGTATTTTACATCTCAGATAGTTTAGTAATTTAAAAAATTACTTAGGTCTAATCCAAGAAAGTATATTAGTTTACTAATGACAATTTAATTATTGAAGACGACATATTTATATAAGGTACGTAATCAACTAAGTTATATCTTCATATAAAAGCCTCAGTCATTCATAATATAATTTACTCTAATAGGATCGTTTTCAATTTTAGGGTAAATACCACCAAAAATTCTAAATTATGCTACTTGCGACAATTATACCATGAATTTTTTTTTTGTCCCACTAAAAATCTCAAACTATGCCACTTGTGATAATTTTACCTTAAATTATTTTTTGTGCCATCAAAAATCCAAAACTATGTAACTTATGGTAATTTTACCCTGAAATTTTTTTTTACCACAAAAAATCTTAAACTATGCCATTTAGGACAAATTTACCCCAAACTTATTTTGTTGAAGAGCATTTTCATCCTTTTCCATTTTCTTTTTTCTTTTTCTCTTTTTCTTCTCCTTTTTCCCTCTGCCATGGCCGGCTTTCCTCTACCATGGTCAACAGAGGGAAGAAAGGAGAAGGAAAAAAATTGAAAATGCCATTCAACATAAAAAGTTTGGGATAAATTTGTCTTAAGTAGTATAGTTTGGGGATTTTTTGTGACACAAAAAAAAGTTCAGAATAAAATTACCACAAGTGGCATAGTTTTGCGATTTTTAATGGCATAAAAAAAGTTCAGAGTAAAATTGTCACAAGTGGCATAATTTAGGGTTTTTGGTGGTATCATGACATAAATGCAAGCTTTTTCACCTTTTTTGAGAGAAAAATAACAATAATTTGCACCTTATATTTTCGTCCTTTTTGTGAAGACGTACCAAGTTCTTTTTTGAGCGGTTGACGGAAGAAAGTTTACCGGAGAGCTATTTCAAACTATGTACTCTTCAATTTTACGGGGTTTTTAAGGTGAGACTGCTTCCACATCACCTAAGCCCGGTGCTTAAATATCAGGTTGCAATTGGAGACCAATCTATTACATCAAACTACATATAATTAGGGTTAAATAATGCAACTCAATCCAAGATTAGTTACCCTAAGTTTTAAATATAGATTATCTCATGAAATGTTTTAACTGCATTTGATATTAATTTAATTTAACTATTACAATAAAATTAGTTAAAAAAATTAAAATTATATACTTATAATGCAAAATCAAAATAAAGATAAAAATGCTTCTTTTAAAATACTTTTAACTAAGAATATTGCTGGTCTAAATATAATAACCAATAAACTCCCTTCGTTTAAATATGATAATAAAAGTTATCAAAGCAAAAACTTAAAAGCTATAACTTTTTTTAAAGGTGTAATAGTAATGTGCAAAAATAAAATAGAGCTTCCCAATAAAAAGTAAGATAATTTTTTTTGTATGCATAAAATATAATTTATGCGTATGGAAATCCACTCAAATCAATTTAATAAAAAACAAGTAAAAGTAGTAAATCCAAATAAAAGAATAGATTCATCTTGTATATCAATAATCAAAAGTTCAAAATTATTAGCCTGTGACATATTTACCCAAATTAATTTTTTTTCTTTACAAAAAATTTAAAATCAGTACCTTGACTCAAATGTACGCTCTAGAAGGATTTTGTCTAATATCACATTAAAAGCGCACATGTTAACACATATGTTGCTAGAAAAAAAAAACACATGTATTGCTGAGTAATTTACAATAGTGTCTTGAAGTACATATCAGGATAGTGCTTAGAATATTGGTGACGATGGGACATGAGGATTGAGTTATGAATTGCATCAGAATCGCAATTTTGTATCAAAAAATTAGTGAATGACGATAATATTTTCCTTTCTCAAATTCTTTGGATCAATTCCCCTATTTTTCTTTGATCAAAGAAAAAAATCACTGTTCCTCCAATTTCATTGAATTGCATTGGGATCTTAACTAAGTAGTACAATCATCATCAACATAATATATTTTTGTATTATAATGTAGAAAGTGCTTAAGGTAATAATAGTACAACAAGACGTTCAAGTTCGAGCCAACATTGGCAAGATGCACGTCAAAACAACTTTGCAAAGAGCACACAACAACATTAGGAAAATCGAAAACTTTCACCATCCTCCAATTATCAACATCGAAACACAGAGAACGAGAATCGGCCAAGGCATGTTACCAAGCAGAACGTATATCAAGAGACTACACACAACACATCCAAGAACAACAGAAATGAGAGCGTACGCAAGTCGAAACCCTAGGCTAATATCTTGCCTTCCTATCTCCAAAATTAATCTCTGCCGAACATTTTTGACCAATGTGTAGATAAGCATGATGGGTGCATTGGCATTGTTGGCTGGGCCTGTATAGCTGTACATGTCCCTGATGGCTTGAAGTAAGGTTTCTTCCATGGAATCAAGATGTTCGTTATACATTGTAGCAATTTGAATTCCGAGCTCTCCATATCTTCAAATTAAAATTAGCAAACTACTTGTTAGACGATAGTCTTTTGCGAAAGCTTAAATTGTGAGCTCTTTCTATGTCATACAAGATAAAGATATGAGTCTACAATAAACACAAGGTTCCGAAGCCTCTTAACTAACATACTCATAGAAACACATCAAGAACTACCAATTTAAGTTCCAAAGGAAATTTCATTCGCGTTATGATGTCAACCTTCTAGCGCACATTATAAACAACGAGTCTATGCATTGCAGGAGTCTAACCTGTGTATGCAGTGTAGGATTGTAACCCATCTATTGATCTACAATTTATTAAGCCGGCTCCTCTTGGACAAAATCTAACATCGGAGTACAAGGGGATACCTTCTTAACACCTACAGACCTTTTCCAACCCACTCTGACGACACTTATTTACAAAACAAAACCACGCATACTCACAAAACTATCAGGGTAGAAACAGAGTAAAGCTAATCACAGGTTTTATCTTTTTCTTAGGAGGAAAAACGAACAAGACTTTCAGTTACATTGTTCTAAATGCGAGTTTCTCTTGACAAATGAAAGAAACAATAGCGTATATATAGTTGTGTCTCTTCATCAATGTACAGAAATTTCCCACCAAGTAACTTTAGGACACGGCTCACGTTCTTTCTGACTAAGTGATTTTCAAAAAGAAATGTTTCACTCTCCTCAGACAAACTCAGCCGTTTTAATGGTGTTCAAACTCGAGAGGGGTTATTGCTGCTATGAATCAAAACAATATTCAGTCACCAAAAGATTATCATGAATATACACCAATTAGCACAAAAAATGTCGGTGAGTACAATTTTACACTACTGTATGTGCTCCCTCATGAATATGGCCCAACATGCTCTGTTTCTGAGAATCAGATCATTATGAACGTCGAGAAAAAAAAATCTGGATTAATTAGCAATAGAAATAGAAGACAAAATCTGAGTGGTACCGCATAGCCAGCCCAAGTAGGACACGCGAGAAACAAGCCATTTTACCTCCACTAAACCTGTCCCTAAGACGGACCCAAAAAAAAAAAAAAAAAAATCCATCCCTAAGTACAAGCTCTGTTCTGAGTATCGGGTCATTATGAATATGGAGAACAAATACCTGGATCAATAACAAAAAGATAAAAAGAATACAGTAAAAAAAGCTGGATGGTACAAAGTTCATCGGATTTACATAGAGTGCAAGTATTTTGCCAATAAAAGAGCATTCGCGTAATGGAATATGTGCAGCGGACATGATCAGAGATAGGAATCGGAAAGGAAATCAAGATTTTGGCATGATTTTACCCGCAACTTTCCAACTTACTGACAGAGGCTGGGCTACATTGCTTAAGATATATATGAGGTGGACGAAGCTTACCTCCTAGCACCACCGTGATCAGCTGGATTGTTGTTCTCCATAATTCCCCCACTTTACCTTGCTAAGGGTCTTCCTTTCTTGCCCGAACATATATACTTCGGCCTCGGAGAAACAGAAACACAATGGGGAAAATACCCATTTACCCAACTTTTTCGGCCTACTTTATTAATATTACTTAGAATGGGTTGGGTTAATTGTAATTTGACATTGTCGGGCGACACGCGTGGGTTATATGAATTGGCGGAATTGAAACCGATTTATTCGATTCGTTTAATTCACACCGTTCAAACTGGTCAATGATATTGTTCCATTCCGTGGACGTCAAATTGCCCATTGACCCAAACAATTCTAGGCGCAATGGGCTGGGTTAACGGGTAATTTTCCCGTTGTGGTTTCCCAAGAAAGCCCACAGGCAAAACGGACAATCCAAGAAAAGCGAGATATGTTTTAGGTTCCATTCATTTTGCGAAAGCTATTTCGCTTTCAGAAAATAGTTTTTAAGAAATAATTTTTTAGAAAAATATAATTATTTTTTGATATTCGGATGAAACCTGAAAATAAAGTGAAAAATATTTTCTGCTATTTAGTAAGGAAAATATTTTCCTCTATATACTCTTTTTCAATAATCTTATAATTATTTTATTTTTTAAAATCGATTTTAATTATTTATTAATATTTAAAAATCGATTATTAAATTATTTTTTCTTTTTTCTTTGTTTCATCTTCATCTTTGGCCAGTCATGAGACCACAACAATGATCAGCGACCGACCACAAGCTCGCCAAAGGCAAGTGAGCTCAGACTCACCGATCGATGAGCGCAAGCCTCAGCTTGAGGCTGAAGAGCTCGCCCAATTGGCGAGCTAGAGCTTCCGACTCGCTTATCTGGTGAGGCCCAAGGCCACGAGACTTGAGCTTGTAAGCTTTAAGCGTAGTCCAACTATATCTCCATTTTCTTTGTTCAATTTCATGTGTAGTTGAGGTGAAAGTGTCAAATGCGTACCCTCAAAATCAAAAGTCTTGTAACACCAATTTATGTCCCCCAAGTTTTGTTCTCCATTCCTTTTTTACTCTTTTTGTTAATATATCCAGGTTTCAATTCTCGATGTTCCTTTGGACTGAGAATCACTGAGCAGATAATGTACTCTGGGACATATCTAGCAGCTATAAATCCTTCGAAAAGTAAGATTTTTTATTGGTCGTCATCAACTTTTTTTTTTATTAATTTTGGATGTGATATCTTGTCTCGCAAGATACTCAAACAGGTCACGAGTGTCTCAATATATTTCAATCGTAAATACATGCATCATTTACGTAAATCAACGGTTGATAATTGGTTGCTCTTTGCCGGCGCTGCCTCGGACATTTACTGGTATTTTTTGTCCTTTTATTTTATATTGCGACGGGATTTGAACCCTTGACTAATCCCACGCCATGCATTCAGGACCGATTCTGTATTTTTCGTCCAAATGTTGACAGAAAATGCTAAGCAAACATTGAAGATGATCTGACCAAAAAAAATTGAAGATGAACATGTGGCACTGACACGAAAATCAAAACTTCAAAATTAAGGGGAAATTACACAAATAATCTCACTACCATTACTCACGTGCAATTTTGGTCCTCATACTTCAATTTTTGCCGTGTAATTGGTTGAAGGATCAATGTTTAATCTTGATTTTGGGAATGCGGGTATGTTCTTTTTTTCGTCCAAATGCAAACTAAACGTATTGGCTAAGAGCTGAAGCTCAATATGCGGCATCAACGTGTTATAATAGAGCAAACCTAGTGTGCATGTCGCAGAAAAAATAACTTTATCATGTAGTTTGACACCTCAAAAAATAATAAATAGTTTATAAGGAAGGTTCGACTACCGCATTCATTATCATGAAGTGCATTTATAAAAACTATACCTGTGACTATGAAAACGCATCATATACCACTTGATTTAATATTAATTTGTTTGAAGTGATAGAAAAATGGTAGTGTTACCAGAACCAATCGTCATCAACGAGGCAAATCACAACCTAAATTAACCTATTCCTGCCTTAAACTCACTGCCAAAAGGTTCACGCACTCAGCGGCAATCAGTTGAAGGACTCTCAAATTTGTCAATCGGATATTGTATCGAGCGAAATGAGCCAATACCTAAAACAATATTGTATCTAACTAAGCATCAATCATTAGGGCATTGACAAGCAACTCCTTAGTTATTTTCACTCGATGGATGAAGCTGAGACATTGATTTTAGTGGCGACTGTGAAATTTTTGACCGCAACTGGAGGTGAGAGACACAACGGAGAAGAAGAAGAATTTGGAAAGCATCGACGTGGAAGAGGCAACTGATGGAGCGAGCCGAGGTCTTAAGGGCGTTGCCACTGAGTATTTTAGTTTTGTAATTTATCATTGGAGCACGAAATAATAAAAAAATTTAATAATTAAATTTATAAAATATATTTTCACACGAACTTTTATCATTGATAATATATTCGACTTTAATAGGAAGTTGAACTTTCTCACGTTCTTTAATGGGTTGACTCGGGGGATTCAAACCTGATGGGCTAAAAGTGATGGACTTGCGTGGATTAAATTGGGCTATTGAACTGCGCATCAGTAGGCTCAATTGATGAGCTTGATTTGGGCTACGCAAATTGATCAATAAACTTGGGGGCACGCGAATTGACTTATTTTCACACTGGACCGAGCGCAATTTTTGCTCACATAACTGACCTGGACTCTCTTCCCCACCCTTTTTATTTACAGAAAATTTCAGAAAAAATACACAATTACATTGTCCGCAAAATTCAGGTGTCAACACCGTACAGTAATTTTATGACTTTTGAACAATTTTTGCTTATTCAATACCTAAGGAAAGCTGGATTCAAACCACACGTGCAAATTTCCTTGCGATGGATCATTTTTTATAACTTCTTAAAGTTGTGTGAACTAACACATTGATTTGGCACTTATTCAGCAAGTTCTGAATCACATTAAGAAAGTGAGATGCACGACTTTTTGTATATTGAGGCATGTTTGGAAGAAATTGAAAAGTGAGACGCCATAATTTTGGTTCAATCTAAGTATAGACACATTTATAGGCAGATGTCGATGACTAGGAATTTTTCGTTTTTGGTGTTTATGTGTTAAAAGGGTTGGGAGATACAGATTTCCTGAGAGATGGGCCTAATCCATTGGGATGAAGAGTCAGATGGGGACACTTGGAAGCCAAAGCAAATCAGAAGAAATTGTGTTTGCTTGCACGTTGTTTTGTTTGATAGCGACCAACTCGTAGATGGGGAGTGTTGGGACACCAAGTTGTACCCCAAGATTTGTTCTCTATTCTTTCTCTTCTTTTTTTATTAATATATCCGGGTTTTATCATTTGAATCAATTCCCCCGTTTCCCTTTCGCCAAAAGAAAAAAAAAAATCCCTACTTCTCCAATTTCATTGAATTGCATTAGAATCTTAACTAAGTAGTACCATGACCTTCATCATCATCATATATTTTTGCAATGTTATGTAAAAAATGTTTATGGTAATAATAGCACAACACAAAGTTCTTATTCGAGCCAGAATTGGCAAGACGCACCTCAAAACTGACTTTTGAAAGAGCACACAACAACAATAGAAAAATCAAAAACCGTCACCATTCTCTAATTGAACCTCAAGTTCGAATTCAAATGGGATCATCAACATTAGGATGTAGGGAATGAGAATTAGCGAAGGCATATCACCAAGTAGAATGTAAATCAATAGACTACAAGTGACACATCTAAGAGCAACGGAGATGAGAGCATACGCAAGTTGAAACCTTGGGCCAATATCTTGTCTTCCTATCTCGAAGGCTAATTTCCATCGAATGTTTTTGACCAATGTATAGATAAGCATGATAGGTGCAACGGTAGTGTTGGTTGGACTTGTATAGCGATACATGTTCCTGATGGCTTGAAGTAACATCTCCTCCATGGAATCGAGATGGTCGTTTTATGATGTGGCAATTTTGGGTGAACAAGACAAGGTGCAAAGTCAATGGAATTTGCTAAATTTTGATGAATTTTGGGTGAATTTAATTGCTATTCATGTAATTTTATTTTGTAGGAAATATTTTCAAATCTTTCAAAATATTGCAATATCTTTCAAAATATTTTATCTTAAAGAAAAAGCTAGCCTAGATCAAAAATTTGGAGAATTTGACCATAATTAAGGATAAAGTTCAAAGAAAATCAAGGAGATAAAGAGAAATCTTTTCCAAATCCTAGTGGGAGTCGACCTATGGCAGATTTTTGAAGGTTATATAAACTGCTCTTGTGCCGCATATAAAAGGAGAGAGAATCCTTGGAGACGCCATATTTGCAGAAGATTTTGGATTTTCTTACTTAGATTTTGTTCTTCTATTTTAGTGAAATTGGCGTGTGTCAAGGAGAGAAGGATGAGACAAACCTAAAACTCCTTGTATCCGAAATTGGTGAATTTGTTTTTATTTAGTATTATGTTTCTTTAATTTTTGTAGATTTAGTTTTTACTATGTTCTAAATTTCTTTTGTTAGAGTTACAATAGATCTTAATTATGATTGATTGATTTTCAAAAACTTTTTCATGCAATAAAATTATTTTTATTGTGTCGTTTTTTATCATGATCTTAATGCTTTTAGAAGTTTGGCCAATTTTTGAATGATTTTTTATGTATGCATGATACTGTGTGGAGATTGTATGCATGCGCATTAGTGATATTGAACCATAAATTAAATCTAGATCAAAGTACACTAGGTTATTTATGTGGTTGCGGTAGTAGATCTAGGTTGGGACTACTTAGATTAAATCCAGGAATTTTCGCAAGAACTTAATGCTTAGCTTAAATTCACCTAAGGTTAGTGTGGGTTAACATACTTAATTAGGAATTATTAGACCGAGGTCGGCTTGTAATTCATCTTAAGGAAATTTCACCAATACAATTAGAAATTAATTTGTTACATGACAAGTTAAGAAAATTAATTATGAATGGTTAAGTGAAGTTGAATGTTCTAATGTGATCTTGATAATTATTAATTTTCAGTTTGTTTTAGATTATTTTTATTTTACAATTTTAATTAGCTTTTGAATCTTTTAATTTTTTACTCTTTTATATTTTAGTCTTTCAATTGGTTTAGTTCACTTTTTACTCGTCTTTTTGATTTGGTTAGCTAGATTTTTAGATTGATCATTTTCCGTAAGTAATTGGATAATTAACAAAAAAAAATCCTTAAGGGAACGACACTCACTCATCACTTTATTATTTGTCGATATTGTGCACTTGCAATTCACCTAACAAGAGCAGTCACACAAAGCTCCGAAGTTAATATGGCAAACAACAGTCCGACCGATCATGGTGGTCGGAGGTAAGCATTGAAGGCAAACCACAACATCTCTTCACTACTGTAGTCCAGCCTCCTTCGATTAGTTGGAGGATTACTACTAAAATCATGCGGTCTTCAATTCCTATCCTAAAAAGAAGAGCTTCCTACCTCTAATCATTTCCACTGCGTGTTCCATGACCCGAATGCTGTTTTATTTGGAAACAATTTGTACTCTCCATAGATAAGGTGAACTCGTCCTTCGCAATATTGCATTTAGGAACGGTGGTACAAGTACAAATTGCCTAGATCTCCTCTCTTTGTTAATAGATCCTTACGATTATACGTGATCTTTACCGTTTGAGCTTCTTTGAAAGACGGTTGTCAGACAAGTAATTTGCTGATTTTAATTCCAAAAAAATGCTGCATAATATAATCCACGGCTTAATTGCTTAATAGAGGCCTTATGTCAACTCATCACGATCATGCGCAACTCTATAGATTTAGCTAGCGTTATCATTGAGCTTGTCATTGTGCCTATCAACTCATCAAGATCATGTGTAGCTCTATAGGTCTAGCCAATGTTATCATTGAACCCCTCAATGTGCCTATCTGCGCAGTGTTAATCTTTATAATGAGAAAGCAAGTTATCAACCCAAAGTTTCTACTCGAATATACTCACATCTCTATTCCTTTTGGATGTGCCTAGTGTGGCCTACTGATGTACAATATGTTTGGCAACATACCATGGCTGATTTTCATTCTATGTGTCCTAATGTTGGTAATCCCATTCATGTCCATCAGTTAGTGAACGGCTATGGTTTCCAGCTTTCTTGATGCGATAATGTTTCGATGACACAAAACATCCCACGTTGTAAAAGCATGTAATATAATATACATAATATATATATAATGGAAGCAACTGACAAGGAAAAGTTGAACTGAAATTGTTGGAGTTCAAAAACGACGTAATCATTCTAGAATGTGATTTTAAGAAGGAACATAAACATTTCAAAAACCCTTTGACCACTTCCTTTTTAATATACTTATAATGGTTTTCCAAAGAGAAAACAGAAAAGCTTTCTCCGGCGAGGAATCTATTTGGTCAAAAAACTCCCAACAGTCTCTTCTAACGTGCTGTTGCAAACAGTAGAGAAAGAGAAAAACTGACATTATTATCATAAACGAACGGACTACAGAAATAGTTCAGAGAACCTCAGTATCGAAACAGACACAAAGGACTCTCATTCTTACTTTAACATATGGAAATAGAAGAAGGCACAAGCACTAAACAGTAAAACTAAGAGAGCAAGGTTATCATAGTTAAACAGGAAACATAATGCTACTGCTCTTCATAGTATAGTGGTGTCGACTGAACACAGAGTTCACCATCCTCATTATCATCATCCTCATCCTCATCAGCATCAACCCAATTACTTCAGAGGGATCATCCAATTCAAACTACTAACAAAACTGCATGGATATACTTATGATGGCCCTAATTAGTGCTTCATCAGCGACAATCTTGGTCAGTAACTTTGCTTCTAAAAACATTTAGAACCACTAACAAACGACATGAGACGAGCAGACTAATTGAATCAATACTGAGAAGCCCAAGAAAGGCATGTGAGTTCAGTCTTCCAGAAAAAGGTACTTGCACAGGTATATGCAACGCATCATCAGGGTTCACAGTCGAGTAAAAAGCAGAAAATCCAACTTGTCTGTAGTATCATGTGCACAGTTGCACTAAAGAGTGGAAAAAAAGAAATGCTTATGGGTTTCGTAGGACATAAATGGACTTCTGCCAGACACCTTTTGCTTCTTGATGCAAGGAGTAAAATTTAGCATGACTCCAAGAGAAAGTCGTGCAATCAATTGGCCTAAGCCAAATGCTTTCTTGCAAAGCAGCATTTGCAGTAGGGAAATGGGCAATCAAGAAAGTAGCAACATTATTTAGAAATATTTGCAGGAGACAGCAAAATAATCCAACCTCAAGAGATAAAGATGATGTTCATCACACACACACACATAAACTGAGAGAGATTGAGAGATGAAGAATCTGGACCAGTTTAGATGTTTCTTTCAGCTGATGCAGCTTTTGATATATGAAGGGTGCTTATTCTTTCAATTCCTAACTGACCACCAGCTTTTAGGATCCTTTCTTCTGGAAATTGCCTCCCATCAGAACAACTGCCACTTCTCGCAGCATTTCCTGCCCAAAGTTAGTAAACCACTCAAATTTTGATTCCCAAGATATGCATTCACATTGACTTAGTATCTTACCGACGGCATACACAGCATTTCATTTTAGAGCAAAGCAAAGTCAATTTCTTTGCCATCATTGAGATGACAGTGCTACAAGCTACAAGGATCACTCACCCGAGAGTTCAGACCAAATTCTGGTATGATTTGATGGAATCTTGGAAGCACTTGTTCTATTCCTCTCTGGCTGTTCTCCAGAAGCTTCCCCAGTATCAACCTGGCCTGACATTCCATTTGCCGAAGGTCCAGTATTACCTTCATGTAATTGTGATGTGAGCATGGTGGCCAATACAAGTGTAGCATCAACATTGGAAGAAGCCCCTCATCGATCCCAAATTAGGGGCCCTCAAAATAGGCCTGTTTCATAAAAACATGCAGTTGTATCAAGTTCTTTATTCTTTTCTAATTTTGTGTTTAGTTACACTTACGCCCCTCTGCAGCAGCAGTGATGTTGCACTTGAAACCACAGACTTAGTACCAATAACAAAAGTGAAAAGACATACATTATCCATCAAGTTTTGCACTGATATTTTTAGCTGGCATACTTCACTAGCATCATGCATTAAACTTGATAAATAAATCATTTATCATCCGAACTTAAACCTCCTTAAACCATTATTATCCAAACTTGAGTCAAAGGTGCACTATATTTTATCAACCAGATTTTCAATGATAGTCTCAAGCCCAAAATTAAAATTGTCATCTGCCTTTGTGATTGTGAAGCTACGCATGAGCAAGTTCTAAATCTCTGAGCAGATAACTAGCAATCATTCATTGATTAAAACCAGTTATGAATTGATTGCATGAAAACTACTTGTTGCATCTGAACTACTTGCATATACAAAATTGAAGTGAAGCAAGGAAGAAAATGGATAGAAGGTAAGATTCAAAAGAGCTTTCAGAATTTAGTTACTCGCCAGCCTTCTCAAAGTACAAAAAAATGTCCACTTCACATCCTTCACAGAATGCAAGAAATGCCCGGATTTCCATGAGTTGGATTGAGGTTAAATATTATCATGTTCACTGGAAAACACAAGGAAAAACTTCAAGATAAAAGATGGTCCTGAATGTGACTCCAATAGCATTTCGGCAAATAGGTGGACTCATTTTAAGGTAAGGAGATAAGTTTGAAAGTAAAGTCATATGTTCAAGAACTTTTAGCTGCATTTATGACCCAAATGTCTTGATAGTTAATATAATGAAAAAACGAATTATATGGAATGCTTTCAATTCTTTGACAGCAAAATTATGTCTACTAGGTTGCTGCTATGAGCATACTGCAGAAACTTTTCCACAGGATCTGTCCACAGCTGAGCGTACAGCAAAGAGGCGTTCTCTGCAACCAGAATCTGAATTATGATATTCTTCTCCATATTCAATTGAAAAGAATAAAGTTAATCTCTACCTTTGGTAGCATCAATTTAGCTTTGGCACTCAACAGCTTTCCCACCAACTTCACTTGCAGCATCAGAAGGATTGGAATTGCATTCAGTTGCAATGATAGGAATCTCCTGAAGGGATGACTGAAAATTTGCAAGCAATATCTTCAGATCACAAGGCCTCAATACAAAATTGCTTGGGTATCTTCTCCTATCCAGAGATAATTGTTGTATGTCGGGGTCAACATTGCAAGTAATCCAGTATGTTTTCTTAATGCCTGCATGCGCATGACAACATCACACATGCATGAAAAAAAATTCAGTTGGCACAGTGAGACAAGCTTGCATCTCTGCATGGTGCAGCTTCTAATCAAATTAATGCAGGTTTGACAGGTGCCAGCCTCCAATTTATATTACAGTTAGATAACATACTGAATAGTAAGTAGTTAGCATGACTGAGTCAAAGACTTAAAATGGTAAGTGGCCAACAAAAAAAGAAGTAAAGACATTGGAATCTAATTATTAACATAAACTTCCCATCTCCTTATTCTGAATTCATTGTCTTTATAGGTCTCACTGGGGCACTGCAAAATCCATTTGACAGAGTTCACACTGCTTTTACATGATGAGAAATTAGAAAAGCTTGTCTCTGTGGACATGATGTATAGATGCTTATCACCACATTTTGCAGTCATTTTCTCTCAGTTTCAAGACTTCATTTCCGCTGTTTTTCATAGAATTGGAGCAAGAGTATTTTTAGGGCAAAAAAGGAATCCGCTAACTTTTCTATCTGTGCCATGAACTTGCAATCTCAACCATCAAATACACCATTTCCAACATAATGAATCCAGAGCACCATACACACAACTGAAAGGTCTTTACCATCGAATCACTGCAGAGACCATTGAGCTTTTGATGCATTGATGTCTGGTAATTGGACACTCAAATAATCAACGTTTGTAATAGGCATTCTAAGGACAAAACAGACGGCCTGCACAAGGCATTTTGTAAGTATTTGCAAGTTGCTTACAACTATAAACTGCCAAACAAACTAGAAAGATGAGCAACAACAATATACCTTTAGAAGAATGCTGCATTGAACCTGTGCACAAGATACTGTAAACACGTCAAAGAGGTCTAGCTTGAAGGTTATCAATTGATAGGCAGATCTTGACAAATTGAGCGCGTGAAAGGAAATCTGGAGGTTGAATACGAATACGAGAATCTTAATCTGATATGTACAAGTAAGAAGGTGATATTTGTACACAGATCAAAGCCAATTCAATTCTAATACATCAAATAGTGCCAAGTGCCAAACATGAGCTTAGAACTTGGAACTTCTATTGTTATTTGGGCAAAAGGAAGCCATGGAAAAGTATAGTCATATAAGAGTTATGATAGGGAATACAATCGTGCTTTCACTTAACTTATTGAGTGTTGGAAAACTCCACACAACATTATCAAAGTAACTGGACAGACCACGAAAGCATTATCAAGACAGAACAGCGGCACATAGACAAGGTTATCCATAGGGCATTTCTCCTGTGGTTTCACCATTCGACATTTTCCACAAGTACAACCGATAGTTCTCCAAGATATAGCAGTGAATTGCCTTGGCCCTACGATCTAATGACTTTGAATCACCCCATCAACAGTATCAGATTCTTTTAGTCACTTCAGATTCACGCAAGTCGAGTTCTAATCGTCGTCGACAGGCCCAAACACAACCTAAGTCAATAAATTTCTGCCTCGACTCCACCGCCAAAAGCTCCACGCACTCGGCAATCGTTGCAAGGACTCTCGAATTTCTCGATCGGACACTGCATCGAGCGAAACGAGCCAATACCTAACACGGCATCATAGCATCTAAACAAAGCACCGCTCAGCAAGGCGCGCGAATAAGCAACTGCTGCAGCTATTTCACTCGACGGATGAAGCTGAGGAACGACGATCGACACGGATTTCAGTGGCGACACGCCGGAGCTGCGGGCGAGAGAGACGAAGGAGAGGACGGAGAAGAAGAAGTGCTGGAAGGAAAATCGATGGAATGACCTGGGAAAGAGAAGCTTGGATGGCGGGGTCGTTGCTTGCCGACGCGGGAGAGGCATGTGATGGAGCGAGCCAAGGTCTTTCAACGAGATGCCGCTCGAACTCCATTTTCTGAGCTCTTCGCCTCCTCTGCAGTGACGCTACAGATTTTTATGAGGGGGTCGCTGAAAAAATTGGCGGGATCGGAAGAAGACTACGCTCTTGCCCCCAAATATACAATTGTACAACTGATGTTTTACCCAAGAAAGTATTTTCAGTTTTTTAAGATTCATCGTTGGATAGCGTTATCCAACGCGTAAATCACAACTTATAACTCGAAGGGACATCACGAAAATGGCTCGTGCACGAGTATTTCCATTCACTTTTGATCCTGATACTTTATTTTTTGTCCGTATTTGGTCGGTGAACTAATCTTTAATATTGAATTTAGGATGAATGTTGATTACCTTGTCCAGATGCAAACTAAAGGCGCGAAAGTAAGGGCTCAAGATTGTTACGCAGCAATAATAGGTCATAATAGTGCAAAATCAGTGGGCACCCTCGTATTTTTGCGGGAAAAGAACTTGTTATATAGTTTGACACATCAAAAGAAAATAATATATAGTTATTTTTAGTATGATTTGACAGCTGCGTTCATTATCATTAAGTACATTGGCAAAAATGATCTATGATAGATGACATTTATACAAAAATGATTTATGATAGATAATATTTGTGATCATCGGAATTCTTTAATTGCCACTTAAGCGAATATTAATTTGTCTGAACTGATAGAAAAATGCTCTTTATGTTGTACATACCTTCTATAAACTATGTAGGTCCTTTGAAATAATTAAATATCCAACTATTTCAATCGATTCTGTTTGAATTCTTTTATTTTTTAGTAACTTCATTATTTTTTTCCCTTTTCTCAAGAAAGAATAATACACATATTTGATTTTTTGTAGTCCGAAATACACTATTATTCTCACAGTACATTAAATATCATTATTTAATTTATTTTTTTATGACCTTTGAAGGTATGCTAGGAAAGAAAACTTTTTTTTTTGGCCAGAGAAAAGGAGGGGGCAATTTCGGTGAAAAAGGATAAGAAAACAATAGAAAAGGGTGGGAGGGAGGGAGGGTGGAAATGAAATGGAAGGAGGAGGCGAACCCTAACAAATTCTCCAATCTTCCGCCAGCCCGGAAGTCTCGCGACTCTTTTTCAGACAAGTTTTCTTCGGGTCAATTCCAAAAAAAACCCCAAACTTTAGGTTTAGTCCCAAATATACCCTGAACTTTTTTTTGTCTCAAGAAAAACCCCAAACTTTAGGTTCAGTCCCAAATCTGCCCCGAACTTTTCTTTGTCTTAGAAAAAACCTCAAACTTTAGGTTTAGTCCCAAATCTGCCCCAAACTTTTCTTTAATCTCAGAAAAAACCCCAAACTCTTAATCTATTCCCAAATCTATCCCAATTTTTTTTTTTGTCAAAAGGAAAATCATCAAATTTTACTATAATCCTAAATTTGCCCTCATTAGTCTCTGTCCAAAAGTCGTATTAGTAATTCCTAATTTTTGATATCCTAAAATGGTTTTGTTTTGAAAATAATTTTCTATAACATCTTGTTTATGTGTATTTATTATCTATGTGGAAATGCCATGTTAAGTTGGGACTAAATCATGGGGTATATTTGAGAACATATCAAAAATTGGTGACTTTTTTAGTACAAACGGAGGGTAAAACCCCAAATTAGTATACCCGTTAATTGCAGCGTGTTATTTAATTTAGAAATTTGACAGTAAAATTTAACGGAAAATAATATATGGTAATTTTTTTTGGTGGTCAAAAAAATAATTTTGGGTAAATTTGTCATATGTGTACCAATTTGAGATTTTTTTAGACAAAACAAAATTCGGGGTAGATTTGGGACTAAAATTAAAGTTTAGGGTTTTTTTTGAGACAAAAGAAAAGTTCGGGGCAGATTTGGGACTAAACCTAAAGTTTGGGGTTTTTCTTGAGACAAAAAAAAGTTCGGGGTATATTTGAGACTTGATCTAAAGTTTGGGGTTTTTTTTGGAATTGACCCGTTTTCTTCCTCCCCGCAGAGCTAAAAGTCACCCTCTCTCTCTCTCTCTCTCTCTCTACGATTTTATATTTCCAAAACTTCATTTTTTGTTTGTATCTCTCTCTCTCTCTCGCCACGCAGGTTGGCAGCTGAAGCCCCCCCCCCTCTCCCTCCCTTCCCCATTATAAACCCAACAGGCTACTCATATACATCCGATGCTTAGTCAGCATATTTAATCAATATTTGATCAGCTACTTGATAAGTCCGTTTCAAGACAAGGGAATGCGCATTTTTAATAGATGTACGACTGCACGTTAAGTTCTAATCATCGTGCATGGGGCCAATCACAACCTAGGTCAAAAAAATCTGCCTCAGTCCCAATATCTCCACGCACTTGCCGATCGGACACATTTTCAAGCGAAACGAGCCAATACCCAGCATAGCATAAGCATCTAAACTAAGATTGACTCGTCGGGCCACACGAAAAAGCGACTACTTAGCTTTCACTCGATGGACGACTATTTGGGGAGTGGTTGGCGTGGATATCAGGGGCAAACGCCTGTTCACTTTCCTTTCACGATTTTTTTTGGTAAAATACATTATTATATTAGACTCTTTCCGGCTCAACATGGAAGCTTCCATCATTACATGGGATATGCTACTGAATGAATCCTATTCCACAGTACAATCATCGGTCTCACTCGTAAACCTGATCATTTAATGATTTTTCGGTAAATGTCGTTGGCAAACGTGGCGCAGGTAGGGCAACCGTGGGACAAAGGACCAAGTCCAAAAATAAGTTTGCGAAGAGGAACCAACGATTGCTGTGGTTGCCGAGTTTGATAATGTGCATATTTGACCCCTCAATGATATGGATGCAATGGTGATTTTGCTTTATTTGTGATCGATGGGATTTTTTTAGAAATTTCCTATGGAGTATAAAGGTACCGGCGGAGTCATTATTCTGATGAGGTTCGCGATTATAGTGAAGTCTAAGCAATGAAAATTAGATTCAAGCAAAGTAATTGTGATTTGGCTCAAAGGTCAAGGTAAATTGAGATTGTTGATGATATGTCACGAAAATTTCCTTATCTGAATAGTTTTGCTAATTTGACTAGGTTTTTAAAAAAATGTTTACTACTTCATATCTATTTCTATTTTATATAAGAAATAAGTTTTTTTGTGTGTGTGTGTGAAGAGCATCTAAGAGGAGCTTATATTTGTGATTCATATCTCGAGTGTTTTGAAGCCAATTAAATCTTCTTATTATATTTGTGAATTCCATAATTGGGGTTGGGAAATGCAAAGAGTATTTGAGGGTTCGTTTGTTTCACGGAAAATTACTTCCAAGAAAACATTTTCTGGATTTTCCAGAGTTTGTTTCATGAAAAATACATTAATTGGGGAAAGCATTTTTCATTAAAGGAAAAAGTCATCTAATATTGGGGAAAATGTTTTCTACTTTTCAAGTTGGGTAAAACATTTTCTATACTCACTCTCTCTTATCTTACACTCCCAGCTACTTTTTTCTTTCTATTTTTTTTCAAATCGATTTTTTATTTTTATTTTTTTTCTCTTTCTTTTTGCTCTTCTTATACGACTAGTTGTCGGCCACGAGACGGCTAGTGACTGGCCACAGGCGAGCCGAACTCGTCGATGAGGCTCGAGCCTCACCGCCATAGATCACCACTGTTTGGCGAGGCTCGAGCCTCATGGCCTCTGGCAATGCTCGAGCGTTGACGATCTGAGCGTCACCAAATGGCGGCACTTGCTGGTTGTCGTCGTGGCGGCAACTAGTTGAGGAAACGAAAAAAAAAAATAAAAGAAAGAAAAAGAAAAAAATAGGAAAGAAAAGAAGAAAATAACAATAAATAAAAATTCAAATTTTTTAATAAAATAATAATAATAATAATAATAATAATAATAAAAAGAACAGAAAAATAAAATAAAATAAAAATAAAAAATTATCAAAAGAACTATATAGAGAAAAACCAAATAAGATACCGAACGGTGGAAAATATTTTCCATTTCAATTTTAGATTTCAGCAGAATACTGGAAAGTATTGTCATTTTCTTAGAAAATGACTTCTTAGAAAACATTGTCCAGAAACATTATATTTTCTGTGAAATGAACAAAACCTGCGTGTGGCTGTGATCTACATCTTGATCTATAGTAGAGTGTTTTGCCGCTCTCTACAGGGATGGATATCACACCAACTGAATTCCGTAAATATAATATGTCCGATTTATTTCTTTATCTTGCTAATTTTATTGTTCGATCGCTTACTTCCATAATAAGAAGTCCTAAAACTTTCGTAAAAATATAATTGAATTTTAAACCTTTAAAAAGTGTATTGAAATCCTAAAATTTATCAAACGGTGCAATCAAACTCTTACGTTAATTTCGTCAATTTGCCCAAAGGAAAATATTGACCTAAATTTTTTTTTATTTTCTTTCTCCTACGCGGCATTCTTTTATTTATTATTTTCTTCCCCCAAATCTGACTTAAATTAGATTAAAAAAATAAAAAAAAGGTAAAATTTAGGTAGATTTTGCATAAGTCGATTAAAAAATCAATAATATTTCCCCACAGAACCCAAAATTATCAAAGGAATATTCATTTCAAAGAACTCCACTGGTGGCTTTAGTAGATATTTCTAAATTTCTTATTTATTTGATAAGATTAGAAGCCGGACCACGGAAACAGTTGCCTCCGAGTTGAGAATCTGCACAAGTGAGAAGAACCCCTTTCCCTCGAGAACAGAGCCGACAAACTAAATCACAACAGATCCAAATTCACATACTAGATTCCCACATGTAAACTCAAGTCCTTTCGGATTATACATTGCCCAAAATCTCTCAGGAGCTCACCACATACCCGCATTCGAACACTCTTGCATATCCACATTGGCATCAAAATGCTAAAAGAACATACGACAACTCAAACAACGGAGCTTAATTTCACCTTCGATGGCTCGTCGGGTGCCTAGAAAAAGCTCGAGGTACGTGCATCTGATTCCGATGGTGTTGCAAAGTATTCGAGGTTGAAGGCGTATTGCCATCTTCCGGACAGGAGAAGCCCCCTCCTCATGTCCCTAAACAAGCTCATGCACCAAAATCTGCACGCTGCGTCCTTCTTATCCTCCAAAATCTGATCAGTCATAAATAATGGACTTGAAACAAATCGAATTACGAGAAAGGTGGACGGAGTGCTCATTTGATTGTGCAGAATTCAAAATGTGCCTGAAAACGAATTTGATAATAATAGAGAATTAAGAAAACCCTAATCAAGTTCTAGTCATTGAGGCTCCCTGTGCTTGTGGTGGGTTAGGATTGCTAGTGACACTTGCTTAAATCTAGGGTGAGGGTTGCACCCTCCCCAAAGACAAGGGCCTGACTCTCGCTGGCCATTGATGAGGCCTTGACAACCTCTATTGGCCTTTTTCTGGTGGTGGTAGTGCACTGGTGAGAGCCTCGTGGCTCTTTTCTCTAAAAGTTTCAGTTCTTTTTTTAATAAATGTAATTGAATTTTTCTAATATAATTTAATTAAGATATAGAAAATAAAATAATAAAAATGACACATCAACATTTCGGTTGGGCAAATTTCATGGAATGTGAAATTTCTAGCATACTTATCTCTTTCATAAATTATTCAATTACATGAATTTTAATAAAACTTATCATTGTTTGCAAGCTTTCTAAGTTCACAAAAAAATGAAAAACTAAAAAATAAAAAATAAAACAAATGCCATTGTATTCATAATAAAATTTTGAGTTTTAACTTGTCTGATATATTTCTCATTGATGCATTAATGCATAAATACCAATTATATACGACAAAAAAAAATACCAATTATCAATTTTCAAGTCGAAAAGAGGATTATATCATGTAATATTTTCGCAAGTGAACGTATTACTCCTTTTAATATTGCTTCCATACAAACTTATCTGAAAATTGTCTATGCATAGCTTTTGTTTTTGTACCGTTTAATGTTTGGTCCTTTTTAATCGAACGTTCACGTTGAGACTTCAGGTGAAGGCAACATGTGATGTGGTGTTTTCACTATTTTTTAAAAGGGTTAATATCACGAAACACTCTAAATTTTATATATATGGTAAATTTACCCCAACTAATTTTCAGATCACAAAAAATCCTAAACTAATACACTTGTAACAAATTTACTTCAAACTAATTATTTGATTGCCAAAAATCATAAATTATTATATTTGTGATAAATATACCATCAATTAAATTAGATTAATATAATAAAAAATACAAAACTTGTATACTGTGACAAACGGATAGTAAAACCTCAAATTGATATGTTCATTTACTGCCATGTGTCATTCAATTTAGAAATTTGATACTAAAATTTAACGAAAACTAATAGATAATAAGTTTATCACAAGTGTACTGATATAGGGTTATAGGTTGTGGTAAATTTGTCAAAGGTGTACAAATTTAGAGTTTTTGGTGTTAAAAGTTAGTTTGAGATAAATTTGTCTCAAATGTACTGATTTGAAATTTGTCATGATTAAAAGTTAATTTGGATTATATTTATCGTATGTGTATTAATATAAGTTTATTTGTGGTATTAACTTTTTAAAAAGTCCAAGATTCTCCTGGTTGGAGAAAAGCGCTCAAACTTCTGCATCCTCCGCTTCACCCCCTTATATAAACGACAAAAAAACTGAAATCGCGGCTGTCTCCGCCACCTCAGCAAAAGTTTTGTTTTTATTACCTCAGCAAAAGTTCGGCCGCTCGGCGGGAGAGAGATGCGAGAAAAAAATGCGACAGGAAAAAAACCAGCGAAAAAAAATGCGATTATGAAAACAAAAAATGCGAAAATGCGATAGCGACAGTCGACGGGAGAAAAGTGTCCTGAAAACAAAAAGTGCGATAGTGACAGTCGACGGGAGAAAAGCGTCCCGAAAACAAAAAATGCGAAAATGCGAAAATGCGATAGCGAATAGCGACAGTCGATGGGAGAAAAGCGCGACGGGAGAAAACATTGAAGTGGCCATATTCTCTCCCAAAACTCGACTGCGGCCTCTACTTGAGAAGCACTCATCTCAGGTGAATCACTCTTTTCCACATTTCCTCTTCTTCTCCGTATCTCCAGGGAGGTGACATCGGAAGTTTAATGGAGAACAATCCTGCTGATCTCGGTGGTTGGAGGTAAGCTTCAGTGACCTCAAACATACCTGAACTATCTAAGACCGGACATCAAGCATATCATAACCTCTTCGGCGACCTCAATATCATGACAAATCTTGATTTTTTTTCCTGAACCTCTGTCTGATCATGTCCACCGGCTATATTCCATTATGTGAATGCTGTTTTGTTGGGAAAAAACCTACCTATTCTTAGGCGAACTTGTCGTAATGCATTTTGATCTTGCATGTTCAGCTCCTGAGAGCCAAATTCTACGTGTAGAACTGAGAAAGCTAGACTTGTGAGCAAGGTACTCGAGTCTCTAGTAGAAAGCTAGAAAACGAGACTTGGGTACACTCTTGGACCAAAACTCAGGTTCATGCTCGGTACAAGACAGATCACCGAGCTTGTACCTGATTTCGGGTAGCTTGAGCCTTCGTTTCTCCTTGAGTCTTCTACCCGAATGCCCAATACTCAGTTTCTGGGTTCTAGCCAGGACTTGGCTTCTACCCAGAAAGCATGGGCCTTGTCTGGTTGTATATACACTCTGTTTCTAAAAGGGAAAATTCTGTCCCATTGACGAAGAGATACGACTGTATATACTCTGTTTCTTTCTTTTGTCAACAGAAACTCGTATCAAGATCAAATTAGTAATCGAAAATCTTATTAGCTTTTCTCGTAAGAAAATATAAGACCTGCAATCAGCTTTGCTCTGTTTCTACCTGGTAAGCATGGAGGCTTAACTGGCAGTTTCTTGCGTATGGGTGATTTTGTTTTGTGAATTAAGTGTTGTAAAAGAAGGTTAGGAAAGGTTTGTAGCCCTTAAGGAGGTATTTCCTGGTAATCCGGGGTTCCATATTATCGAAAAGAAGAGTTTTCACCATCCTTATTGGCCATGGATCCCTAGATGGGTTAAGCACATGCAGTACATGCAGAGGTAATTTTATACTAACAACTGGTTTGGTAATTTTATTTCCAAGGCGTGGAGTAGAGCTTGCAGATCGAATCGCTCCACGTGCCCGACGCCTTCGTTCCTTGGTGGGGTTCCTGGATCAAGTCATCGAGGTGATGGGTGTTCCAGCCAACAATACCTGTGCAAAAGTCATGCGTATCTACAGGCTACTCAAGCTCGTCGAGATGGGAGGGCAAAATATGATGGATCCAAGGTTCCGACTTGTATCTGCTCTCATTGATGCTGGGCTTGAAAGCGTCAAATGTGGTCTGTTAATGTACATCTTGCTAAGTGACAAGCCTTGGCCGATTGCCGTTCTTTGTATCCTGATGGCATTCACATTCATTGCGAATTAGTGAATGGTGACAGCTTTTGGTTTCCTGAATGTTATGGTTTGCCGTTTGCGAAGTTGGTTTTGATATTCAGACATGACCCTCTGTTGTACTAATATTAGTTTGAATACCTTTTACATAATGAAAGTAAAACTGTGTGTTTATGCTTAAGAGGCTATTTTGTTTTTTCCATATTTTATTTATTCATTCTCTCCTACGTGACCTTCCAAAGAGGGTATTTATGCTTGTAGTGCCTTTATGTAAAGGTTGTAACACCAGAGGAACATTACCACATGACATACTCTTCCCTCGCCCTATTAGGACCCTTTGATAACTAGTACAAGCGAGTACATATAATATGCTATATAACTAATTCATCATGATACAGGTCAACCCTTTCTTCTTGCATCAACAATCTTACCATTTTCAAAGGAAATGGAACTGCAAGGTCCGGAAAGACATAGGCCCCTTCCCTTCTCTTTTGGATGGATGACTACTCTTTTTCTCTTTTTGTTAATATATTCAGGTTTTTATTTTTGATAGATCCTAGTGACTCAAACTCTTGAAGCAAACAATGTAATTAGGGACATATTCGTTGGCTATAAATTTAAAAGTAAGATTTATTGTTGATAATTATTGATTCTTTTTCTTGGACGTGGATCCTTTGTCCCCCAAGACCATGAGGCTAATAGGGCCAGTAGACGTACGTTCGTGCAAACGAGATGAATTTGTCACGCTAGGACAAAGCAACAACAGTGGCATCAGTTGGACATTTCACACATGGCTCGGGGGGGGTTTTAAAAAGGTTACCAATTATCACCTTTCCTAGGTATAATCAGTCAAAGAAAAAGCTTTCTCAAATTCCGAATTTGCAGAACTAAATGGAAGGAAAATGGCAGAGAGAGAGAGAGAGAGAGAGGAAGGCGAGGATGGTACTTCAGAAATCAGCTCTATGAGTATAGATGGAGATTTGAGTAGCCCACCTGACCCGTGTCGATTACACAGTCACAGCGTTCCTTAACGTATCTCACCTATTGACAGAAAAAGGTACTTTTGTAACATGTGAACTTCTTTCTTTGGTAATCATCAGCTCCTGCATTAAACAAATTCATATAAAATTAGGAAATAGTTTGCTAGATAAATGGAAGCAAACACAACTTCCCATTGAGCCACTTTTCGTGTTTCAGTAGAGGCGACACCGGACCTTCCAAAGTTAAGATTAAAAAATAATTCATATCGAAATGAGTAAACCCAATTCCTTTATGTGAAAATAAACTTTCAGCCCGAGCAGTTTTTATATTAACACATACTTTGACCAAAGTTTGCCGTAAATCATAATTCATGAAACTCCTCAAATACAAATGCGTGGCAATTGACAAAGTACTAAATAGAAACCATCCTGATATTTTGTCAATGTTCGTGATAAGAACATTACATTGTACTTGTAATTTGCTTGATTCATCGCGGTGGAATCTACATTGTAAAATATTTGTATGAGCCGGTAGCACGCGACACGCCAACGTCTACAAAAGCTTACATTGGAAGAGGAGGAAAAGGGCGCTAAGCCGACTCTAGAGAAATGGCCAGTTTACCTGATGCAAGCATCTACACCAACCATTCTCCAAGCTCCCACCTCGCACGACCGGGCTGGTATGCCACTCAACTGCGGACACGTCTTCAACACTATGAATTTTCATATGGTCCTGTCCCGCGTGTCAATACTCAACGGATTTAGCCCGCCCGATTTTCTTTGGAGTAATGCTTAGAAAAATCACAAATTGATACACCTATAATAAATTTATTTCGAATTAATTTTTTGACAATAAAAAATTCAAAACTGGCACGTCTGTGACAAATTTGCCCTAAATTAATTTTTGACTATAAAAAATTTCAAATTGGTATATTTGTAATAAATTTATCATTCGTTAATTTCCATTACATTAGCTTAATACCATGAAAAAATATAAATTGGTTCACTTTTTCATGATATTA